>ML682074.1:2774229-3321827 GCA_007922195.1 Podocnemis expansa | reverse complement strand
ATGACCTGATCCTATGTTTTACACCCCCTTGCATTTATTTTCATTCCATTCTGTAAGTTCACCCATCTTCGAAGCATCTGACAAAGTGGGATTTTCTCCCACGAAAGCTCATGCGAAAAATAAATCTGTTAGTCTTAAAGTGCCACATGATTCCTTGTTTTTTTTCCTATGACATTTACCTCAAAAAAGTTAAAAACTGAATACTTCCATTTTCATCAACCAAAACTTTTTGCAAATGTTTTGTTTTTTAGCAACCAAACACTGAAAAAGTTCAACTACTGGATGAAAATTTTCAGTACCTGCTCCCCAATTTTTACCCTCCTGGCCAATTTTTTTCAGCTGTCAGTTGCCAAAAGCAAAAGAAGAGTTCCGCCTACTTGTTTCAGGAGCACAGGAAGGCGAGTGGAGGAGAAGTGTTCTGAAAACCTTGAAAATTGTGTAGAAAAAATATTTTCATAAACATTTTTCATGGTGTGATAGGGCGTGTCAGACCCACATCAGCAAGGCAGGGATTAAGGAAACCTTCCTGGCTGAAGGGGCCCTGCCCTTCCAGCTGCTGGGCATGCTCATGGTATAAAAGCCAGCCACCCAGCTCTGTCAGGGGAATGGTCGGCCCGAGAGGAAGCACACTGCTAGTGCTCTCCTGGCTGGGCCTTGCTCGGCAACCAAGCACCCCAGCCACGAGGCCTTGCTACCCTTGAGCAGGGGGACATCTACAAAGACTTTGGTCACTAGGCCATACTACTGCTAAGCAGGCGAACGTCTATGAGGACGCTGGCCATCAGGAATTACTACCCCTAAGCAGGGGAAACTTCTACAGAGACTTTGGCTAGTAGGCCATATAGCCCCCTGACAGTCCTCTACAAGGACGCCAGCCATTAGGCCATGCTACGTCTAAACAAGGGAACGCTGATGAAGACCCTAACCATTTGGCATCACTACCCCTGAGCTGGAGAGTAAGCCCCTGGGGCCTGGCAGCCTAGCCTATACCCCAGAGCCTCCAAGAAGGTCTAGTCGCTGGAACCCACCGCCAAAGCCGAATGCACAGGTCAATATCGGATTCAGGCGTCTGGTGGACTCGCTGCCTGGAGCAATAGAGTGGCCCGTGACGCATAGGAAAAACAATTATTTCTTGATTAGCTCTAATGCTCGCCTATTATTATGAAGAGCATTGAAATGTATGGATGAAGGATACTATATAAGTGCTGTTAATTTAGCATTATGATGTGTAGTTGCTATTAATATGATTATTTACTATTCATATTGTGTTAGTGTGACAAACTGAGAATGTTTTGTAGTATGTTCAAGAATTCTGTGTATGCCTCAGTTTTCCTCATATGCACTGGAAAAGAAAGAGAATGGAAAATGACTGTATGCTTTCAGAACAAGGTAAGAGAATTAGGCATTATTGCCACTTCGCTATCTGAGACTAAATGAGTCTTCAGAAAAAGTCTGGCTGAAACTGACCCTGAGTCAATGGAGAATTTATGAAATCACTACCAAAGCTAGTCACTAGGACCTGGGACACTAGCAACTAAAAATCCAGAGGTAGACAGAGTTTCCTACCTCTCAGTAGTGAGGCTGAGCAATATTTTCCAGAACAAACAACTGGGAACCTGTGTAGTGCTGTGCTAAGACCTGAAAGGAGTTGGGGCTCTGACCCAGAACCTAACCAAGAAGATCAGACAGACACAGATAGCCACTGAACAATGTGATTCACTAGAGTTTGGCTTGGCTCTGAACAAACCTTAATTGTCTATACATTAACTTTCAGTTCTCTATGCTAACCTTAGGATTTCCTGTGGTATGTTTCACTTGACTAATAAGCCCTATGGTTTTGACAATGCTCTGACTGTCAAAGAAGAAGCTTGGTGATATTCATGAATCTCTGAATAATGTAAAAGTCTCTACCCCATTTGGACCCTCTGAATAAAGCTCACTGTGTGAAGCAGGAGTGCAGCAGGATCAGAGTCTAAGGCAGGGGTCTCAAACTCAAATCATCAGGAGGGCTGCATAAGGACTAGCATGTTAGCCCAAGTACCACTGAAAACTTTTCATACAACAATATCAAGTATAGTCAAAATGAAAAAATGAAGAGTAGCATATATGTGCCAAGAGTAAGAAAGAAAGAATTATTTTCATTTAAGATGGAGGCATCATCATCAGGAAGACAAGGAGTAAGTAAACACACACTTTAATTTTGCATTATCACTTGTTTGAGAAATTCTAAGTGTTGTGGGCCACAGGAAATACCTTTAGGGGCTGCAAGTGGCCCATGGGTCATGAGTTTGAGACCCCTGGATTAAGGAGACAATGAAGCTGTATGGCCTACCCTAGAAGGGTGAAACCCATAGAGAGGCTGGCATTATGCAAAGGCTCCTCAATTCCAAAGCTGGGGGCATAGCACTAATCCTGTGGATCCATAAAAGCTCGAGACCAGGACACCACAGCGCTCAGCACTATAAAAACATAACAAAAAAGACAGTCCGCTATTTAAGAGAGCTTACAATCTAATACTTAGCATGCAATGCTGACTATTGAATCAGCTGTTCCAGGTGACCCTGGTCTCAGCCTAAAATAACTAAGATTCTGCAAGAATATAATTTAGTAAAATATGTTTAACATTCTTTTAGCACTTGCTTTTGCTCAGATTCATGAAACCTATTTCTTGCATATGCTGTTTTCATGATCACAGGCTGTATTTACTGAAATATTGACAATTAGATGCTATTCTCCATTGCGTATAAAGGTACTTCTGGTACCATTTAGAGCAAAGGTTCCTAGCAAACTGATGTATGTTGCTGTAACCTTAAGTTTTTGATATTGAGAAACTGTTGTGCTTAATGCTGTCTAGGTAATGTATTTGGCTAAGGTGTGACTGTATCACCTATACAAAAAAGTAGATTTCCTAGAGCACCTGGCTCCTGTACAAAGAAAGCTGTCACTGACTGAGGCCAGAATTTCTTACCTAGACTCACATTCAGCATCATTAAAAACCACAATCTGCTCTCAACTCTGATCATACAAACTGAGCCTTAGGTAGACCTGGGCAAAATTTGCAGTGCATTTCTTTTTTGGAGGTGGGGGGGATACAGATTCAGGTTGATCAAATACATTTTAAGAATTGAAGTCAATTTCAGCAAATTGTTTCAGTTGGGGAAAAAAACAAATGTTGAAATGTTTCATTTAGGTGTTTCTGAAACAAAAAGTCAAAATGTTTCAAGACAACTTAAATTTTTCAGGATCATCAAAAAATATATTTAATTCCAATCATACAAATTTGGTTTTAAATAGAAATTTTTCAGTTGGCACAAAAGATTTTTTTTGACATTTTCATTCACTAAAAACTTCAGAACATTCTAATGTCTCAAGTTCCCAATCTTTCTCAAATCTTGTTTCACACTGTTTGACTCTAAACAACTTGCTTGATTTGCTGAAATAGTCTGACCTGAACCCGTCTCTTACGCTTCACTGGATTTATTTTTCCCTCCTATACTGAAAGTTTTCTATTTTCAAGCATCTGATGAAATGGGATTTCTCACACGAAAGCTAATACTGTAAATGTTAGCCTTTAAAAGTGTGGGACTCCTTGTTTGTTTTTCTAATTTTGAGTTGACTCAAAGTGTTTTTTTCCCCTCCCAGATTTGTACCTGTACCAAATATACTGTATTGTCACATCCATTGTGGCTCCAGGATATTACAGAGACAAAGTAGATGAGGTAATATCTTTTACTCACCTTCTCTTGGTCAGAAGGACAAGCTTTTGAGCTACATAGGTTCTTAAAGTGATACAGTTAAATACAAGATCAAACTGATAGTTAAGCATAAGTAGTTAGCTCATATTGTAAGGGACCATTCAAGTGAAGGAGTCCTTTAAGACCACATAATCATAGTAAAAAAAAAAAGATTATTAATTTACACATTGTTGCAACAAGCCATAAATCCATATCCTAATTGAGAGAATGATTTCATATGGAGAGCCTAGTCCTATACTCTTTACAAACATTAATGAACTTAATCCACACATTATTATGTATGAAAGCTAGCACAGTAGAACTGAGCTATGCACACCATAGTTATTAACTGAGCAGTCAATCACACCCCTTGGAAGTACCTAATCAGGCAGCACAAGAGACAAACACCATCCATTCTCAAAAGTATTCATAACTCTGAAGTTGTACTGTAACTTCTTAGCTGCCCTTCCAGTTCTTTTGCTGACTTGAAGTGTGGCCTTAGGACATATTCCTCAGCTACTAGAAATCTTGTGCCACCACCCTGCCATGTGTGCCTACCACTTGTGAAAGGGTAGCATGTTCTATACTCTCCACTTTCCAATTCCCTGGTCCAGAACACAAGGATACCACTACTAGCTTCAGTAATGCAACTTGGTTGTGTTGCTGAACAAAGATATCAACCCTGAACATGGTGACGAATGGAGCAGTAATGAACTCATTTTCAATCCATAACAAGACAGAAAAGTGAAGTATTTACTCCCTCCCTTTAATCTGGCCTTGAATCAAAGTATCAGAGTTAAACAAATTAAATTTGTGTATCACAACAAGTTTAATGAGCTCACGTTGATGAGATACTTGTTACCAGATACCAGCTCAGATGACTTCCCTTTAGATCTAGTATAAAGAGACCCAATAAAAGAATTTTCTGTCCAATACGTGCCATTATTTTACACTGGTGATGAAGTGCAAGGATTTTTCTTTTGCAAGATTATATTTGTTTGACTCTAAAATCTTTGTACCACTAATTTGCACCCACCTTCACCTTGGTGAATATGTAGCGCTCATCAAAAGTTTGAATTCAAAGGAAAAACTGAGTGATGAAAACAAGCAAAAAAACCTAAAGGACTGAAATGTACTTTTCAAATATTTGTTGGAAAGAAAGATAAAATGCTTATAAATGCCTGCTAATGTTGAACCTTACCTTGAACAACTAAGAAGTAAAGCTTACTAAGACCAGGTTAAGAAGGTTGACGTGTAGAAACTCAGTGAAATGAAATCAAAGGCTTTTCCTCTTTTTAAAATCTTTTTTTTTACCACTTTATTCCTTACATCCTTCTTCTCTTTTACTGAGAAAGTGCTTCTTAAAGACATGACAACGTGCAACCTTAGAGCTGCAAAAATCCAAATGCATCATGGTTCTGAAAACATTTGTTTTGAATGGGCAATGTAGGTTCACTTCTAACTTAAATTCTGCTTGAATTCAACTTTGTTAAATTCTGACTTAGCAAGAGCCCATGCTGTTGTGGCAAATACAGAATACAAAAGATGACAATTTATTATAAGGAGAGACTTTCAGGTGAATTGTACCTGTGCTCCTAATTCCTTTTGAGACTTTGGGAAATCCCCTCACCCCCAACACACACTCATATTATACGTGAGATGGAGAAAATCTTTCTATTGAAAAGGGTTGATGACTGCTACAAACCACCCAGTCCAGTACTAGCAAATGAGGACTTTTTACAATCAATGCTATATTAACACATTATTTCCCTTGATGATAGCAGGGCACTCAGCGACAGCAGCTTCTCTGAATGTAACCCATGAGAATGTCCCGTGGTGCAACAAAAATTGGTAAGTGGCTCCCTGGCTACACAGAATACTTCAGTACCAGCCAAGGAGATGGTTTTCACTGACACCTGGTTGCCACACTGGAAGATTGCTTTTGATCAAGAGCATTAACATGACAAGTAAAATTTAGGGCACTTCACTCCAGGTGCACCAGAGATGGCTATAGACACACAGGTCACCTTCTGGGTCCTTGTCTTGCCACAGAGAAGGCAGACAAGCACTTGCCATGTACAGAGGAGAAGGTGCATCTAACAGAGCTGAGCTCTTAGGGTTTGCAATCAGACAGGCAGAAATATTGGAGTCACACCCTGAGCACAATGGTATGCATTAGTGGTCTGTACTAAGCCACGTCTAACTAAATCTTCTCTAAAGATTTAGCAGCAGTCTCTGGTGAGTGTGCTTTCCCAAACATTCTCCTGAAGGGCCTCCAACAATTGGGTTCTCACACTAGGAAACTTGAGAACCCTAAAAAATTTGGGTCAACATTTTCAGGTGCCCACTAAATTCGAGTTCCCAACCCGAATCACCAGGGGCCTGATCCTCCCCTCACAGTGCTGTGTAGTCCAAAGTTGCTACACTGAAGTCAATGCAAGTGAGAATAAATCTGTTCCAAGGGACTGGTTTACACATTGTTATGCACCTGGAGGACCCATTGGTATCAAGAGCAGTGGCCTCTCATAAATCAGGGCTATGGCAACTCAGGTTGGGCACCCAGAACTAGGGGTATGTCAAATTAGTTGACAATTCTGAGGATTTTGGCCCCACTGTGCTGCTAGAGATTACACCGCTATGTCACGAAGCAGTTGCAAAGAGCAGCAGTCCAGTTGGAGGACAGCCGGATGGACAGACAGGCAGGCAGATAGACGGACACACATATTTATACAGCTCTGTATTTTGAGTTATGCCTTGTTTTTACTTTCTAAAACACCATATAAAGCCTCCAGTGTCTATGCCCACTTAGCTCCTTTCCCAAATAGCCCACTACTGGAGCTCAAATTTCCCATTTTGCTGTAATGACATCAGTGATTGTGGAAAAAATCATGGTAAAATGTGAATTTTTCAAAACATGGAGAATCCCAGAGAACTCCAAGTTATTTAACTATTTCTTTTCACCTAACGCTGGTAGCAGGTTCAGAAAAATAAGGTTGTATACTCCACAGGATGCAGTGCTACCTAGCAGGATGAGGCTATAAAAGAATAAATAGATCCAGTTATGAAAATGTACGCAGTGTATAAGTTACTGTGCATTGGCAACAGTGAGAACTTTTATAAACAACATTCGGTGTAGTACTTATGCCTCAGCTCTCACCCACCAACCAGCTTGTTAAGGAAACAAACATCAGGCTGTCATGGGAAGAAAACTGTTTGATATGTTGCATCTCCCACAGATTCTATGATTATGGGAAGTGTAAGTTCCTGCTGAGTTGCCGGTAAGCCCGACTAGAACGCACACGGAGTGTGACTGTGGGAACAGAACAGACCAAATTCATCCATGGAGTAAAACAAGCAAGGAGACCTAAGGCACTTTTAAAGACTAACACATTTATTTATCACATGAGCTTTCATGGGAAAAAATCCCACTTCATCAGATGCTTTGAAGATAGGGAATTTACAGAATGGGAGGAAAATAAATGCAGGGAAGTGTAAGTCATCGGATTAGCTCAGACTGTTACAGGAAATCAAAGTAGTTGTTTAGATTCAAACACTGGAGAACAACATATAGAGGAAAGTGAGGTCAAATCACCTTTTTGAATGAGAAAAAAATCCATAGTCTCTAGTTAACCCTGCGGCAATGGTATCAAATATGCATATGAATTCCAGTTCTGTAGTTTCTCTTTGAAGCTTCAATTTATTATCCATTTGTTAGACCATAGCTATTAAACAGGACAGTCTGCTCAAAAGAATAAATGGACACAAGTCTGACATCAGAAATCACAACATTCAAAAACCAGTAAAGGAAACGCTTCACTCTCCCTGCTCACCAACTGATGATTTGTTAATAGTACTCAGACTAAAGGATAGCAAACTGAAGTTCAAAGAGAAAATATAGAACTGGAATTCATATGCAGATTTGACACTATTGCCTCAGGGTTAATTGTGGACTACATACGTTTTTTCCTCATTAAATGGTGATTTAACCTCAACTTCCTCTACATGCTGCCCCTCAGTGTTTGAATCTAAACAGCTGCTTTGATTTGCTGTAACACTCTGACCTGATCCCATGATTTACACTTCCCCACATTTATTTTCCTTCCATTCTGAAAGTTCCTCATCTTCAAAGTATCTGATGAAGTAGGATTTTCTCCCATGGAAGCTCACTTGATAAATAAATGTGTTTGTTTTAGAAGTGCCACAGGACTCTTTGCTTGTTTTGCTCAACTAGACTAACATGGCTATCCCTTTGGAACTTGTCGTCCATTGAGTCGATATGAAGAAGTCAATATTGAGCCTTTAGGGGGCAATGTTAGTCAGCACCTATTTCTCCTTCTCTTCATGGCTTCAGTCTTCCCAAAACAAGTCAGTGAAATCTATCCCCTAGAGCAGCGGTTCTCAACCACTGTGTCAGGCCACATCGCTGCCTCATCACAGAGTGCTAAGTGTGTCACTGAGAGCCAGGGAGATGGCTGGATTTGACCTGTGGGTGATGTCTGGCGTTTCCTGTAGGGTGACGAAATACCGCCAAGTGTGTTGTGACCCACAAAAGGTTGAGAACCACTGCCCTTGAGAAAAGATCCTACTTCTGGATATCAGAGAAGAGGTCAGAAGAGTGCCACACTCAAATTCAAATGGATCAGAGGAGATTAATTCAATTGTTTATACGGTGCATTGGGACAGGCCCTGAACTAGCACTCAGAGAAGTCAATCAGGAAGAGAAAGCCTATAAAGTCTGTAAACAACAGAACCTTGTAGCCCTAAGAGCCACCTATTTACCACAAAGGGGGTTGTCTCCATTAATTGAAATGTGAAGTGTTTGCGGTTTTGGTGCTGAAAGTCTCAGGTTTGAACCCTGGCTCCATTAATGACTGATTTGTATATCATTACGTTTGTAACTCAACATTTCCACTCTTCCCAGTTAGGGGCTTCTTTGTCATTTCAGGTTACCCATCACCTATGGTTAAAAGAAATCCAACATTTTATGGAACAAAAGGCTGCATCAGATGGGGGTAGTAATTTGATGTGCAAGGAAGAGAGATTGAGTATCATTATTTTGATCCACCACATTACTGCCACTTTGAAGGAAAGCAACAAAATTGTGAGTCATACCACAATGGCTAATTGATGTCCTATGTAAACTACAGATGTTAATTCTATCACCAGATTGCCACACTTAATTAGACCCTAGTGATTCACTGGAGCAAAACCTTATATTTAGGGCTTTTTTTTTTTTTTTTTGAATCTGTGGCTTGACTTGTGCATACATTATTAAATTAATGTGACCCAACTGCACAAGGGACTTTTTTTAAATAAATGCAGCCCCTGGCTGAAAGAATAATTACCATTCAAAAACAGTTAGATTACAAAGATCCTCAGAGTTCATTCCTTTTAATTTGGCTAAGAAACATTTACAAGGATTTAAAATGTGCAGTCCTAACTGCAGGAATGGGATGCCCAATTTTTAAACAAAAAGAACCAGTATAGCTTATTCCTATAATGTGTATATTCTTAACCACTGCATAACATTAAGTAGAACATCTTGCATAAAGCATTTCTGCTATGGAACAACACTTTCAGCTGTCTCTTCATGCATCTCTTTTAGGATTAAAGATTATATCTGTGCATTATTCATAAAGCTGATCAATATATATTTTCCAGAGGAAGAAAAGGCACATAACCAAACTGTCTCCAACTGGAGAAAAGCAGACTTTTGGATTAGCCATAGTTCTCCCAGTCCTCTGAAATTTTCAATAAATAAGGCTCTGCTTGAATTACGGGATAATCGTCAAAAGTATTACAGCTGAGCAGCGAAAAAGCCATGGAAAATTGCAGAAAGTAATAAGGACCCTATTATTTGCAGTAAAATAGTTCAGTATAACTTTTCTGCAACTTTCCCCTATTCGGCACTTGTGGCTGAGAGTGGGGACTCCCTCTGTCAGCTAGTGGGTGCCGAGAGCAGGGTCCCTTGCTGTTGACCACTCAGAGCTGAGAGCAGAGGATTAGAGCTGACAGCAGCCATGGGGGCTGACTGCAGGAGCTCTTGTTTTCAGCCCTGGGGTGACCAGGTCACCTAGGCTATGTCTACATGTAACAGCTTTGTTAGAACTTGCTTAGTCAAAACAGAGCAGTTCAAAATTAGTTCGAGCTAAGCATGTTATTTGAGTTCAAACTAACTTTTTAGTTCAAACTAGCCATGCTTTTTTTAGTTTGCACTAACTTTTCAGTTTGAATTAAAAAAGCATCGCTAGTTTAGACTAAAAGTTAGTTTGAACTAAAAAAAAAAAAAAAAAAATGTTAGCTCGAACTAACCACTAGTTCAAACTTATTTACTTTGAACTAGCATGACTACGTTGTGCTGGCTCAAACTAGCCAAAGCGGCAAGTTCGAACTAAGCAGTCAGTTCGAACTTACTGTTTGAACTAAGCTTTTCCTGGTTCAAAACTAAAAAAATTTTTAGTTCAAACTAGCCAAAGGCTAGTGCAGTCATGGTCCAAATTAGTATGTACAAAGCTTGCTTAGTCCAGACTAATTGGCCAATGTACACATAGCGTTACTCTCAGACCCATACACAGTGGAGTTTCCACTATCAAAATGGCAGTGAAAGCCTAATCAAACCTCCTAATTTGCAGTGTGTGTTCATGATGCGAAATATAACATGTTACATAAGCTGCCATGGTAACAAAGAAACAAACAACAACATTTTTTTTCCTGAGCCTGATTTTGCACATGGTCAATTGTATCTGGCACTCACTTGGGGAAGAAACCATGAAAGTTTACTTAAAGGATACAAACTATCCAGAAAAGTTTTAGCTGACCATAGAACTTATGCAAAAAATGTTGTAATTAAAGAGCTATTAACTGATAAAAAAATAAATATTTCATAAATTCCCTTTGATTTTCCCCCATCATTTTTGATGGGCTACAGCTAGTATTGCAGAATCTGCTGTTTCTGCGGTATCACGAGTTAAGTAGGGCCTTTGTAATAAAGCATTATTTTTCCTACATTCAGTTGCTTTAGAGTCACACAACTGTTTGCTCTATAGTTCCTTAACATACAACTACTGCATTCACATTTATTTCTGTTGTTTTTTTTGTTTTTTTTTTAAAGGACACAGCAATACTGGAAAAGAGTTCATACTGCTTTCATTTTCTCAGGCAACTCAATCAAACCTTCCTAATATCTTGATAAGGTAGAAGGTAAAATGAAGCAAATAGCACACAGGCCAAATGCAAAACAAAAACATTTCTCACTAAGACAGTAGCTGTTTGTCTGTAATTAAGTTAGGGGATCTGAATCCTTCCCATGCTATCAAATGGCACACATGGCCCATACAAAGCATTGTCCTCCAGGGCTGCTCTGTGCATGTCCTCTATGTTGTTAAAAAGAAAGGAACATCTAAATGATATGGGGAGGGGACAATTTAAATATGCATTTAGCAGTCGGAACAGTATTCCACTTCACACCAGCTCTGACTAGAAAATAAAACACGCTTGTTAGATGCAGACAGTCAGTGTTCTAAAGAAATTGTCATATTAAATAGTTACCACCCATGCCAAAAGGAAGGCTTCGTCTTGTGAGTGTTTTTCCGTATAGCTGTTACAGCATAAGGTAGTACAGCCCCTGATGTGGTATAAAGAGCTTGTCCAGTCTAGTGAACTGAGCAGTATACTAGGAACCAGGAACCCCTTCAGTTCCATTAACAGCTTTACTCCTGATGCATTTTGTTGTCTCGAAGCTACCATTTCACTGGTCGGTGTCAGTTCTCAGGTGTAATGTGTAAGAAAATGCAATGCATGTCAGTGAATTAGGATGGCTAAATGCAATCCACCTCATCCTCAGAATTCTCCTCTCTGGTCTTCCTTTTTCCTACTAGAGCAGAGTAATTGCGTAGTCACAAAGCAACGCAGTCATTAACGCAAGTCTGGGTTCCCTGTTCTTTCTTTCTATTCATAATGCTTAGAAAATGTAACTGCAAACCTATGCTGTACACATCAAACCATTAATCTGGGCTTGATTATTTGTGCCACCCACCCTGTGCAACCGTCCTATGGCAAACTGCCCAATGCAAGTACAAGCTTCACCATGAGTTGTTCCAGCATCTTTTCCCAGCTGCCAGTATAACCAGAGAAAAGCAGCATTGCCAGGATATGTTACACCATACTGACACCAATCGTTGATGGTGTTTCTATACTGTGCAGTTTGCTTAAATTAGAGTAGCCCTGAGACTGCCGACTGCTGAACTTAAAAGGATTTCATTGCTGAGTCACCAAAAAGGCAAAACACAAACCCCTCAGAAGACTAAAAATCCATTTGAGAGACCTGCAGAATGTCCTATATACATTTTACAACGGAGAACACAGATGTATACACACATGCTAAAACAGGTCAGGTACAACATGCCTCATACACCATGAAGTTCTATCGTCACTCCTCTGCTACCCAATCAATGTCACTGTGTGTCAAATCCTGCTGTCCTGTCACTAAGACTAACCTCCCACTAAAACTGGAGCACCATCAAGCACTGTAGGATAAATGTGGATGTTTGTGATAACTTGAATTGCGCGTCCTGCACTGCAGTACATCAAAGTAATCTGAGATTTTCACTCTACCATATCTGAGTTCCTATGGGTAAAATATAACCTCTCTGTGGAGTAGCCACTCCTTTGTGAACGGTGGAAACATGTCGGCTCCAAAAATCTTTTTTGCAAAATTGGCCTTAAAAGCAGAATGAGGTACCTGGACCTACATGTCACAAATCCAGTAGCTGGGAACCCCTAGCACTTGGCAAATCTAGCACACTGGGCTGGAGCAGCACCACAGAGGATGCTTCCCTGAAGCTTAGCCCTCAAACTCAGTGGAGAATACTCGCAGAAACACCTGGGATCATGCAGGTTTCCTGCATTATACCTTGCAAGCCAATTCTACTGCATGCTTGAGGGAGATTTTCAAAATTGTCTAAAAGATTTAGGAGGATAAACCCCAATGCCCATGAACACTGAATTTTTTTTTTTTTTTTTTTTTTACTACTATTGATTCATGAAGTCACTACCTTCATCTCCTTCTAATCTCTCCTCAAGATGCATCACAAACACTACAGCCAAGCAATAATGACTAGACTGAGGGGCAGGGAAAGGTTGTTGCTTTTCTCCCTTCTCATCCAGATGGTTAATTATGCACACAGCTAGACTATGTAATTTATTTTATTACTGTTAGCCTCATTTTCTAAGCAGCCTCCTATTTCTTGTGAGCATAGTTGCAACATCTTGTCTTAAATGAAAATGTAAAGTCTTTGGGATACCAACTGTATTCAGATCTATTTGAACAGATGCAAGATCTAGCATGGGGGACTCTCGATTTCCAGTAGTACAAACAAACAGAAGATCAGATTATCAAACAAGACTGTGACTGGATTTTTAATGGAAGATGGTTAATATTTAAGGTCTTTAAGACACTTAGCAAAAGTCCCATTTTCAAAGGTGATTTTGACATATAAGCCACAGATCCTCAAAGGCATTTGAGGAGTCTAACTCCCATCGAATTCAATGGCAGTTAGACACCTACTTACAGTCTCAGACATTTTTGGAAATTCCACGAAATATGTCCAAGTCCCTTAGAAATATTTGGAAATCTAAAAAATTGGTATTGCTATTTATTATGCATACTTCAGTAGAAACCACTGCTGTGACAGGAGATTTCAAGAAATACAATTCAGGTGCTTTGGTCCTAAATTCAAATCCAAATGCTCCAACTCTTCCCTCATTTCTATAGCAGGCCAAGCTAAACTTTGGGTCCAAATTTTGCAGCTCACATGCATCACCAATACTAACGGAGTATGCATTGCAATTCAGACACAAACAGTGCCAGTTGTGTTGATGTTAACCTACTTAGTAAAGATATCTAAAAAGTCCAGCTGTCTACCTATTTTATGTGCCTAAACTGATACATCTTGCACTCAATTTCCAGAGTAGTTTCAGCAATTAAAGACAAAATTGGTAAACATGTCTAGAAATGTTAGACCTTGTATTTTAGCTCTTAAATTTGATAACTGTAAAAGAATGGGAAAGTATTGTTAAGATAGATTTGTCTTTTCCAGAGTATTTAGTGATCTCTCTTTACATAGCGATACCTTGGAAACATGATAAAACATATTCCCACAAACTGCTTCTCTTTTCACCCGGGTCTGGTCTCCTGATGTGTTCTAAAGCAGTGGTTCCCAACCTTTTTCATGCTGGGGACCCCCTCTTTTTTTTTTTTTTTTTTTGGTTAAAAAAAATTGTGCCCCCCCCCGCTGATTATATAATCTGGCCTGCACCACTCTGGCAGTGCTGCTGGGACAGCCAGTGAGTGGCGTAGCTACCACCATGGCCCACACCGCTGGCAAGCTGAGCTGCAACAGCTATTGCGCCCTGCCCTGCCCTCCCAGGGAGTCACCGCGGCCCCATCCCCCTGCCAGGATCCAACCACAGGAGGGTAGAGGCAGCCCTGGCAGGGAGCATCACAGCTGCAGCTGGATTCTGGCCCTGGTAGGCAGAGGCACCATGGACCTCCTGAACCACTGTTGTAAAGGCTATGGGAGTTTTGGTGTTAAAGGCTGAGCTGCCAGAATTTACAAAAGAATGGAGATAGGGCATCAGTCAGTTAATTGTTCTTAGTAATGGGAGATTCAAATTAAAAAATAACTGTAGTTAGTGGATCCAATCCTGTTCTTAATAAAGGCATTTGTGTAATTTCATTTTTGTACTTCAGTGCGAGCATGATCTGACAATTTATAAGCAAACTAATTTCTTCATTATTTATATGGATTTTCAACAGCTGCTATAAGAAGTCCTGCACTATCATGAAGGAGCCCCAATCAGGGCCTCATTGTGTTAGACACTATACAGAAACAAGAGACTGTTCTCTGCCTGAAGAGCTTGCAGTCGAAGTCTATACAAGAGGTGGGGACAGAGAAGCACAAGTAAACCAAGTAATGAAGTGGTAACAAGTGTTTTGGGAAGACTGGAAAAAATGGAAGGATCATATGATTCTCAGACATATAAGGCTCAGTCTAATTTAAGTAACAACACCACTTAAGAGAGTTGGGGATAGAGACAAGCTACATATTTAAGAAAAATTGACTATCCTTCATAGATAGGACATTCTAAGTAGAATTTGAGTCACTGTATGTATTGAATATAATAAAAATAGCTATAACATCTACTTTAACACTGATGCTGGGCCTCCATGCTGTTTCATGCATTGATAGATTTGTATTCTCTACCTTATCTGTACAGTTTTTTAAACTTTTACCACTAAACTTCATTTCACTACTGAGAGCACACATCAACTTTCTCTATACTTGGTCTTCCTATTGAGCTGAAGTATATAGGAGTACAGTGCTTCATGGAAGTTAATGGAAGCTTTTACTTATGAGATCTGTCTTTGCTTTCATCAGAAAGAGCTGATCAGTTCCATCTCCAGATTTCCTGACATTATTACAAGTATCTTCATTATGCAGAACCACCTTTTAAAATATCATCTGTTGTTATTAAAAATATGTCCAATAAGTCAGGTTACATCAGCTCTCCCATAAGGAACTTTTCAAAATGCATTTAAAAACATCAGCCTTGAATCTTATGGAAGTGTCTTATTTTACTCCTGGGATAACTGAAAACTCTTTTGGTGATTTTTTTTTTTTTAAAGCAAACACACACAAGATGTTGTACTTGCATGACAACTAAAGAATCCCAAAAGCATTTCACCAATGTGAATATGTATAATTATCCCATTTTGACTTCTGTTAAAAGGAATGCACAAAAAAGTTAATTGGGTCAGACACAGCAAGACAGTGGAACAATGAGGACCAGGACCTAGTCTCCTGACTCCCAGACACTTGGTCTAACCATTAGGAAACAATGTCTTTCTAGAAAAACAAGTGAAAAGTTTGTGCAGAAGAGTGAAAAAGTATTCTATTTCCTATGTCTACAAATATCACTGATACGCAGTGTGCAACAATGCGCTCATAAGCAATTCACGTGCTTCCCTATGACACACAACTAGTTACATAACTGAGGACAATTTCCTTGTGGGACAGGAATAAAGTTGCTACGCTAAACATTCAGCTGCACAAACTGTGACATTGAACCCTACTTCCAATGGAAATCACCCTTGAATTCCTACATCTGGGACTATGAGCAAATCTAGTGCTAACCACCAATGTATCATCTTTCTACAAAGGTCTTCTAGAGAACAGCCATTGAAAGCCACAGACCATGTGACATGTCCCTAATGAACCAAAGAACAAACCCAATTCACTAAGACGGGAAGGGGAAGTCATTTCTTAGGCTAATACTTATCTCCACTATGCAAAACTGAACAAGCCACTGTGATTGCTTAAGCCAGTAAAGTTCCAAGCCAGTACCACTCTACACCGAAGAGTATACTACAGAGATCAGGCATGTTTACCCTTATGCTTCATTAACTTCTAAAAACAGATGGCTTGCCTGAGTTTGCAACGCAGTACTAAGCCTTACAATTCTATGACCAAATACACAGAATTGTCAAGGATCCAGTGATATTTCATGGTGGGTCGAGCAATGTAAACTGTCTTACTGAATGTGCTTATCAGCCTTAAGGGAAAGCACTGTTAAGGACTACACTATAGGAATTCACAACATGCTGCCTCTTTCTTTAAAGAAAGACTGGACTTTCTGTCATTCCCCTTGCTTTTTCAGAATAGCAAACAAAGAAAAATTGGCAACACATGACTTAAAGGTCATGTCTAAACTGACTGCAGTGAATTTGTCAGTTAAGATCCGCTAAGTTGATTGGGAGAGCGACTTAATCAAATCATCCCCTCAAGTGGCATACTGGGAATACTTTTACTGCTGACACAGTGCAGTGAAGACGCTGCACTTACGGGAAGTTAGGAAGTCAACAGGAATTATTCAAGCTACTCTGTGTAGCTTATGCGCAAATCCCGCCAAAGTGCTGCTGAATTTTGCCACCAGTGTAGCCTAAAACTTTGTCTATGCTAGCTTTTTTTTCAGCGAAACTTTTGTTGATTAGGCTATGAAAATACCACGCTAACACAAGTTTTCCTAATGAAAGCGCTGGTGTGGACAGCACTGCGCTGGTGGGAGACACTCTCCTGCCAACAGTTACTGCTGTTCAGTGGATGATGGCTACTTATGCCAGTGAGAGAGCTCTTTCCCATCAGCATAGGGTGACCACGCTTCAGACCTTACAGCAGCACAGCTGTGGCAGTCCAGCTATGCCATATATGGTCTCTAGTGTAGACACACACAAACTCATCAACCATTACATGTTAAGATGTTAAAATGATACATAAGCCCATGCGCTAGTAAGTCTTTAACTGCTTTAAAGATGATCTTAACTCTTGCTGAATCTTCTGTTTACTCTTCTGGGTCTACAATATATCTTCCCCAGTTGCCAGGCAACTGTGACTATATTATTAGATTTACAGTAACAGCTATCATGCTTGCTGTTTTTAAAAAAATATGAAGATTGCCATAATATGAAATAAGATGACTTTCTTTCTGATCAAAAGTAACACCATTTTGAGTTTTAAAATGTCTACAATGCCTCAGTCAAACCACATAATTCATAGACTTTCATTAGGAAGATTCTGTTAAAAGTCAGTGTTAACAGAAATCCTTTAGAACACGTCTGATAGATGTGTTGTTCTTAGACTCAGATCATTTGAGTTATTCCAAGTTATCTATAGAGCAGCTGCCAGAGGAAGAAATGAGTATGCAATGAATATGTCTACACTGGAGGCTTAGATCGACTTAATGAACTACAAATATGACCAGGGAATTGCTTAAGTCAACTTAACTCCTGCCATTAACATTGACTTTAAGGTTAAGTCAACTTAACACAATGTGCCCATTAAAGTCAACTTAATAAAGTTGACTTAGCGCATTAGAGCCATTTAAGCCAACTTTATAAAGTCAACGTAAGCCAGGGGACCCAAATAAGGTTGACTTTATTAAGCTTGTGTCTGTCAATGCAGAATAGTGATGTCTTTATACATGACAGTGTGTAGTATATGTGACACCCAGTTCAACATCCAAGGGTGGATGTCTTAAGAGCCCTCATTCAGACTCCAGGGAAAAGGAACAGGACAACTGATCCTGCCTTCTGTTTCAACTTTGAGAAGTTAAAAGCCAAAGTAGCGATTTTCTTGTTATTTCCAGAACCTAGTAGGACTCCCCGCCCCCCACAAATAACCTATAGGATGGAAATAGGGATTTTACAGTGTACAATTTTATTTATATATATCTAGTTACATCAAACAATTGGAGATGCATACAATGGATGACTAGTTTCCAGTTCAAGTACATAGGAGAAACTGCTGCATCTCAGCTACTGCTCTGTGGTAACCACTGGCAAATGATGTAGTTTTAAAGGGCAACCGCAATAATTCCCTCAACATATGTTAGTGGAAGTTCCAGTGTCACATGATTTCACATTAGAAGCTCCTCCCAACTCCCCTTATCAGCAATTTATTAAAAATAATTTTTAAGAAAAGCTGTATGAATCTTTGTCAAATGACAACAATTTAGTTAAGTTCACTGCTTGCCATTATTAGATATTCCACAGCAGTTATCCTGTCTGTAACGTGTGAATAACTGTGATATTTCACAGATACTCAGATATTGCATTTCTTGTTAACGGCTGTGTTTTAAGTGCAAACCTCTGCATATGAACTTTTTTTTTTCTCTAATGAATTCAATGATTTGGGAGATACATTCCCTCTTTGATGAGTGCACAACTCCCATTAAAGCTGAAGAAAGGACAGGGCAGCCCACTACATAGGGATGTGACCAGGACAAAGAACAATCATTTACAACAGAAGAGGGTAGTGGTAAGATATTGTTCTGTAGTCCGCTGCCCCCCCCCCCACCTTGAAGAGCTGAGTCCAACCCTTCACATTCATCAAGAGGAGATTTTACTAATTTTGAAGTATTATTAAAAATTTTATCAGGATCTCCTTACTCAGGCAAAATTTCAACTGGACTTGATCAGACTCTAACTATTGACTTTGAATATTAAGAGACAGGACTGAACCAAAGCCAGGCTGCTGAACAACTTTTGAATTTTTGAGCTGTTCAGAATTCAACCTGTCATCTGGATCACGGTTTTGCAGCATGTTCCAATAACTGTTACTAGCAGGGAATGAACAGGGCCCACCAGTAAATCTAAGAGTTAGTGACAGCAGCCCACATATTAATATTCAGCTGTTTAAAGTTTGGGGAAAGGTTAAGCACATTTAACTTGCAAACAAGAACATGATTCTTGCCACCATGAATCTCCCCTAATCTTCAGTTCCCTTGCATGCCAAGGGATTGAAATCCAAGGCTTTACAAACTGAAAAATATTCATTTTGCATGATTTGAAAGACAGTGAGAGAGGGGCACAGCGAACACCCATAAATTATGTTTAAGGTCAATGCTCAGTATACATAACATTGAGAATAGTGACATATAGAATATAGCTAAGAAAGAAAGAAAGCTTGAACAGTTAAGTGATACATTTCCATGATGATTTCCCCTGTGCGTTGATATCAGCCTGCACATAAAATGTAAACTAAGCAATAATTAAGAGGATTGGGGCAGAATAGAAAGATGCTGACTTGGCATTTCAGGGCTAGTGCACTAGATGTGAATAAAGGCAGAAAAAATTAACTATAAAATGTAGAAAATGACAGAGCCTGCATTCCCTGCATATTTAATTGCTACTCTGATTTTCAACACTTAATTCTTTTTCACACCATAAAAACAAGCATAAAGCTTACTGTTTTAAAAATACCTAAGAACCACATAACCCTAACCTGCTTTATCTTTCGTTTGTTTTGTTCTTAAGAATACAACAACACTTTTATTCATCTTCTGAGTGTTAGTAATGCAAGCTTCTTATTCAATTCTAGTGATCTGTCTTTCATAGATGTTCTCATTTGTAGCACCATGCCAAGACTCTCTCCACAAAATGTTTGTGCCACTGAACAGCCCTTAACTTGTGTGAACCACAATCTCTAACATGCCTCTCCCAAACTTTTAGTAGATCAAAAGTTCATTTGAATGAACCCTGACTCTCTCCTTACAGAAACATCTAAGCAGCTAACATTTTCACACTTTCAAAGTAAACAGCTAAAAAACACCACAAAAAGTTAGAAGAGATGCGTAGTAGGACAAAACCATTTCACATACCTTAAATCCAAGACAGCAAGGGTCACAACTGGCAGACACCTTTTGATGAAGGCATATTTCTAGTCTTGAGTCCAGAGTTCTAGATTAATGCTCTGTAAAAGTAAAAAATCATTACATTTCACAATTTTGTAAAAAATTCCAAGAAATTAGAAGGGGTTCAGGGAGTAGCTCTGGGAATGATGAAAGGATTGCAAAACCTGCCTTACAGTGACAAATTCAACATGCTCAATATATTTAGCTTAACAAAAAGAAGCTACAGAGATGACCAGCTCACAGTCTGTAAATAACAATTTATAAGGGAAACAAATATTTGATAGTGGTGGTGGGGGCAAATATTTGATAACAGGGAATAAATATTTCATAATGGGGGGGGACCTCTTACACCTAGCAGACAAAGGGCATAACAAGATCCAGTGGCTGAAAACTGAAGCAAGATAGGGTTCAGACTGAAAATAATGCATGCATTTTTAATGGTGAGGATGATTAACCACTGAACGCCTTAGCAATGGTTTTGGTGGATTCTCCAACATTGGGCTATATGCTCTAGAACAGTGGTTCTCAACTACTGGGTCATGACTCATTATTATGTCACCACACAGTGGTAAGTGTGTCGCAGAGAGCCAGAGAGATGGCTACATTTGGCCTAGACTGAGGAGGTGGGCTGGTTTGTCCTCTAGGGTCGTGACATGCCACTGAGTGTTTTGCAACTTTCCAAAGAGTGAGGACCACTGCTCTAGCGTAGCAGTTCTCAAACTTTATAAATGGAACTCCCCATGCAAGGGCTTGTGGACCAACTGTGCTCCCCTTCACTCAAGCCCTTCCCCACTTTCAGAATTAAAACAGGGCCTACACATCATAGGTGGAGTATGACTGCTTGAAGGGGCAATGGGAGTAGTAGCAGCTACCCCACAGATCCAGAGCCCAACATGACCCACTGGAGAATACAGCAACAGTGGAGAATCATGCCTCATCTTTGAGACTATCCTCAGGCAGTGGTGTGAATGAAACCACTGCCTCTGGGAGCCTGCACAGGGGCAGAGGCACCGAGAGCATGCCCAGCAGTGGCAGGGGGCTGCTCCTGCTGCTCTGGGATGTGGTTGTGGCTGCTGGGAGCAGTGCTCTGACTGGGTTTGCAAGCAGCTGCACAAAGTGCAGAACATGGAGCTGGACCAGGAGTGCTGGGCCTGCCACCTGCAGCAACTTCCCCCCACCTCTACTCCCCTCCTAAGGGACCCTGACCCCCAACACCTGCCCAGCGGTCCCCACTGAGGCGCTGGAGTCCCTGTCGCTGCCAGGTCCTGTTGTCAGCCCTTCATCCCTCACCCAGCAGGAAGAGATGATTCCATCATTGTATGTTTTGGGGGACACTGTCCCCCATGCCTCCCAAAATTCAAACCATGGCAACCCCCCCCCAATCATTGTATGCTCCCTTGGAAGGCCCACCCCTCAGTTTGAGAACTGCTACTCTGGGAACTATTTTGCACATGGTCTATGGCCTGTGTTGTCACGCTAGATGATCATCAAGGTCCATTCTGACCTTAGAATCCATGAATCTATTTACTATTATAATATTTAGAAAGATAAATAAAAGATTCTGTTTCTTGAATACCCAAAACCCAATGCAAGATATATTTATGAAAGCTTTGTTAATCTTTTTGAAATGGTTTGGATTTAAACAAAGAGATTTCACTCTGCCTGAAGAATTTAGACCCACAAAAGACCTTCTCTCCAGCATGGTTTAGCTCTAGTAGGTAGATGAAGGTTGGTTTCTCTCTGTTATTAACCACTAAAGAATGCTAGGCAATCTCTCAGCCCCTTATTTTCCTCATCAGTGAAATAAGGACAAGTAATACTTATTTTCCTTTGTAAAGTAGTTGGAGATCTATGGATGCAGAGCATCATTACTATTAGGCTTACACACTGCATATAGTATTGGTGAGAATAAAGAGTCAAATCCAGACTAACAGTTTGATCAACAGAGCACAGATGTAGAAAGTTTTAGCATTTTGAGTTGGACAGATAGCACAGGGAACCCAATTTGGCATTAATGACTGTGCAACTGAGTGACTGCCAAGTTACTCTGCAATGGCAGGAAAAGTAAGGCCAGAGAGGGGAATTCTGAGAATAAGGCAGAATGCCTTTATGTGCATCCCAATTCACTACCACACAAGGCATTCTCATACACACAGTGCAAACTACTAGGTTGGAAAGCAGGTACGCTGGGCATTTGAGACTGTCTGTCTGTCTGTCCAGGCAGATGACATTGCCTTGCACTTTATCTCATTTGGTTGATAGCATCTTTTTTTCATTTCTGATTGACCACAACGTTGCATTCCCTGATGCATACCACATATGGACTTTCAGGATCAAAACCCATCCACCCACTGCCAAACAAAAACCCAGAAACCACCATTTTGTTCACTAAAATCTAATGTAAAGCACATTCTTCCCAACAATCTGTATAACAATTTAATACATGAGAGAGGAAACCAAAGCTGTATGGACATCCAGTTGCTCTCACTTCAGATCAAACTGTCTATGTTTATTTCACAGATCATTTATCAGGTATAAGTCACCACAATCCCTTTTGGGGAATTGGTTTATAATTAGTATGTGTTATTTGCAAAAAAGAGCATTTCTTATACAATCTAGCACCTCAACAGCATAAATCTGACTCCAAATTCAACAGCAGCTCTGAGCACTAAACGTACCCTCTAATATTTCACACATTCAAATGCCCAGGTAATTAAAAATGCACTCGGTCATCTGTATCTCCTCCTACACTCCAGTTCCCTCAGTCATCCAGTTCTCTGGAATGTGGGATTTCATACTGCTCCACTGGCCAACCTTGTCATGATTGCACTGAAACACAAAAAAACCCAACCTTTCTCTCTGTATGACATACAAGAGCATTTATTTGTTTTCCACAAACATCACACACAAAAGCCAGATGTCTCACTCAGTAATGAGAAGGCAGGTTGGTGCAAACTTAAGAAGAGCTGCTGCTTGTCCTGCAGGATCTTGGTACTGATATATAAACTGCAAACTAATATAAAGATACTACAGATAGTAAAGTGATCCCCTTGTTACGCTGGTAGTGTAATATGCAGAGCAGGGAATTGAATGCAGCGTTCTAGAATTTCAAGCCAGCCCCTAACCGTCCTTTCCAGTTAGCTTCTGTATTATTTGCTCTTGCACTCGGAAAATGAAAAGATGAAGTAGTCAAGTGCAGTAGCAGAAAGCCAAGCATCCCATCAGTCACACTGCATCTTCACTGCAAGGGAATCAGCCAGGCAAGTCAAACAATAAAACAAAACACAGCTGCCTTCAAAAGAAGAGAAAAAAACAGCACAGCTCCACAGTTAAACCATATTTTGCCCTTCAAAGAATAGGAACATTTATGACAGAAAGACAATTAAGATGACAGTGAATATCAAAGCAGCAGAAGTTTAAAAATGATGAAGCAACTGATATTTCCTTCAGAAAAAAAATAATTCCTTGACAGCAAACACACAATCCTCCACCCCCCCCTTTAAAAAATAAGAGACTTTGAAATGATAATGTCTGTAGCGGTGCGTATTACACTCATTACTTACCGGCCTGATACAAAAACAGCCCTTTCCCTAGGACATCAGAAAGGAATGTTTGCTCAGATAAAAGCTTCACTTTAGCAAAGCAGTTTATCTGTCTTACAGTTTTATTGCTTAAAAGATGAATTATAAGATTAAATCCACCTTACCGCTGAGCCCTAGAGAGAGCCACATTATGAATATCTCATAAGAGGTTACGGGTTTGGACATTAATAGTGGATATTAGAAATCTGAGATAGGCATTCCAAAAAGGCATTAACAGTAATGGGGCTTACACAGTCACGCATCAAAGAAGAACAGGCACAGAGAGAGAGATGCTAAGGGCAGAAGGGCCAAATCTACACAGGTGGTCAGACTAGACGATCTAATGCAGGGTCAGCAACCTGCAGCACACGTCAAAGATGGCACACATTTCCAGTTTGACTGGCATGCAGCAGCCCTGGCCAGAGCCACACCACTCTGAACTCCAACCATCACTCACTCCCACCCCTCCACTGCCCGAGAACGTGGCCCTGCCCTTCCCTTCTCTCACATGGGCCCAGCCTGCAAACAACAGCTGGGGTGGCAGGAAAATCACTGTCATCAGGCTCAAGAGACACACACCTCTCCTCACCATTGACACTGCCACTGACAACAAGCCCCAACCCGCAAGAGTGGGGGGGGGCATGGAAGTGAGGAACGTGCTTTACTAAAGGTTGCTGACTCGTGCATTAGATCATCCAGTCTGAACGCCTGTTTAGTGTTGGCCAGTCAATCAAATAATGTCACTTGGTCACTCAGATGACCACCTATTATTTGGTCATAGTCACTCACAGTCACTCCTTGTGGTTAAAATCTCCTCCCACAACAACAGAGAGCAAAGGCGCATAGCTCAAGTTTCTCCCTTACCAAAAAAATATTACAGCAATTAACCTAATGTGCAGACTCTACCACAATGCAAACAATCCATGTTATACATGCATGTAAATAAACCATCACTTCCCCATTCTAAAAAAAAAAATCCCATTCATAATCCCCTTTATCACTTTCTCTCACTCAGAAAGACACAGCCAAACCTTGCTGATAATATGAAAAGTTCTAAGCCAATGAGGGGATGTGACATCTCTCCTCTCTAGAGTCCACTACGTTTGCAGCAGACAGGAGGGACTGCCTTCCTCTCCCCTTCCATGTGGCCTGAAAGACCTGGGGATGGGGGCCATGGAGACAGAAGGCATGCCTGAAAACATTTTGTTTAGCTTGAATCTTCTGGAATAGCAGCAGTTAGAAATAGAGATGTACAGTGACTGGTTGATTAAGCTTCAAAAGATACTTCATAATCTAGAGAGAATTCCAGAAGTAGACAAACCTTAACAGTGATGGAGTAAATTATGCAGAGTTGAAAAATGCCAAGATCATTTGCTTCTACTGGCCATGAACATGGAAAAATTGTTGAAGTGCAAGTTTTGTTCTTTTGAGTACATAACACACAGAAAAGAGAAACATTCGTTGAATTCTTTTGTGTGTGTCCAGTTATCGCCAATGACAGATTATTGCTACCCAGCAAGAAAGGGAAAAGTGATCTGTATCAAAATTTTTCTTCTTCTGTTCATTCTCTTTCTATGTCATCCTTTGGCAGCAGCATCACAAAGCAAAGAATCTTCTGCAAAAGATACAGATGACAATGCAAGTGAAGCCAATTCCATTTCTTTACCTTTTCATGTGGATTTTGCTACTGCATCTGCTTCAGACGTGAACATTCCTATCCCAGGAAAGTCTTCAGAAGTTCACCACACTGGCATCAGGAGGTTTTTGGATAGAATGTCCCATGACCAGAAAAATAAGCTTGACTTACATCTGCTATAAATATATATGCCAGTGATGCACCATTTCATATACTAGAATTTTTTCATAAGCTGTATCCAATTTACAAAGCATCAGGTAGAAAAAAAGTCTTCTGAATGTTGAAGCAGAGAATGTGGAAATCAAACACAGTGTTCTTATTGAGGAAACTCTGCACATGTCTCTAGTGTCTAATGGATGGAGCAATATTTGCAAAAAGAATGTAATCAACTTAATGGGGATAACTGTACAATAAGCATTTTACTTAATTCAAAGCACAACTGAGCATTAACTCACCTCAATATAGTGCTGACTTTAAAGAATATAATCAATTAATTAAGTTTACAAAAGGCTGTTTTGATTGCGGTCAACACCTTGGTTAATATGAAAGCTCTTCAGGCTTCATGTATAAATGAATATCCACATTTTTTGTTAGAAATGTGTTGCCCATATAACACAGTTTTTCCTTGGTGATGTTGAAAATATAACAAGTTTGTCTTCGTATGTGTCAAAAAGTGTTATTTTTTTCAAAATAAACAAGTATCAGCAACCATTTTTCAGTATTTTTTAAAACTGAAGTTAATTTAATCCATTCTGAACAAGCTGTGTTGTAGTCAGTGAGCATCTTCTATTAAATAGCTCGGAGATCTTCAAATACGCAAAAAGGTCCTTCACTCAGCTGTTGTTGAAGAGGAGATGATCAGATGTTGCCCCCCAGTGATCCACAATGACCTTCTTGATAAGTGTCTTCTGGATGCAAAAGTCAAAATGCATCCCACTGCTGAACCCAAGTTCTACATAGAGGTAGCCGTGTTAGTCTGTGTACAGCAAAAACAACAGAAGTCCTGCGGCATCTCAAAGACTAATTTGTTCAGGCATAAGCTTTTGTGGGCTGCAACCCACTTTGTCAGATGCAAAAGAGAAAAAGATAATCAGACAATTATCATCTAGGAAGGCAGACTTTCACCTCACCACATAATGTTACCTAACAACTTGATCTACGCTTCCTGTCAAGACATTTCTGATGATGAATTCAATTAGCTTGTAACTTTATAGTGAGTCTTGCAAATTTTAAAGGATATAGAAACATACAGTTCTGACAGATGTAGCAAATTATAAAGCAAGAAGCAGCTCATTAGTAGTAAAACGATGTGGAATGCAATCCCAGCATTTGAATGAAATCAGTTTGCAACTTTGTCATGGTGGAAAAAGGTTATGTTCTCCTTGCACTTCAAGTACCAGACAGAAATATTTTTACGCTTTTGCATACTACTGCATGTACAGAATAAAAGTGGTCAGTCTGGGGAAAGATCCATTCACAAATGGACTGAACACCTCCAGTTCCACTGCTGGGAACTGATGATGTTGTATTCCAATTTAAGATCAAAGAAGAAAGTGACAGATGAAAAACTGACTCAATATTCATCAGATGAAAAGGAAAAAATAAAGATACTGATTGATTTGATGATGGTGACAAAGGTATAGATAAACAAATTACAGCTCATATAGAAAAACATTGAAAAGCAACATCCTTGAAAAATTTGGCCTGCTACTGGCTTACCTATTATACACATCTTTGAAAATGCCATTTTATTTTTACAGGTGCTGTGTGGTTTTTTCTATTTCACCATTCTTTTCTTTGGTAACTGCTCAGTCTTGAACAACATTCACAATTAAATACTAACAAAACATTGTTAAAAAGGTAATCATTTCTCTTCATTTTATCATCTTGTTCCACATTTTCCTGAGTTAAAATAATTTGGTTAAATGACTTGCTTTTTGTAATTAGGTATAAGTATTTAGAAGTCAGCTTGATAGAGATTACAGTAACCGAGCACTGTTGCCTCCCTCAGAGTCTGGCCAGAAGAAGGGCCTGAATGTCACCCCCCCCTCCAGTCAAACTGGGGAACTGCAGGCCCCAGGGCCCAGAAGCAGAAGGGCGGGGCCAAGCTAGGAAGTATAAAAACCCACCAGCTAGCAGCCCAGTAGGGGCTGAGCTGCTGAAGGAGGAGGACATGCTGGCCAGGAGGGAGCCAGCTGAAAGAAACCTGGCACAGGCCAGATGGCGAATCCGGTCCTCCCTGTCAGAACAACCCTATGGCCTACCCCGCCGCCCTGGGCCTAGTGATTGGGAGGGGAACCCTGAGGCTGCCAACTGGGTAGGACCCTGGAGGACCCATCAGGGCCCTGACCAGCCACCCTGTGATGGGGCCGAACCCCAGCAGGAAGAGGACATGGACATTGACGTCTCCAGGCCATGCAACCTAGAGGAGCTCCTGTCAGCAGAGGAGGAGCCACCGGTGGTGTAAATGGGTCTTGTAATCTGGAGGAGTTACCCCTTCCTGATAGGCCAGAGGAGTTCCCCGATCTATCGCCCATGGACAGGGAGGGTTTCATTGGGATCCCCCAAGCAACCTATGAGGGAGATCCCAAAGACGGCTACCCTCTTTGGAACTGGGTACTTGGGTTGGGGTGGGAGGAAGGAGCCCAGGGAGGGCTGGAGCCCTGCTGACCCAGTAGCAGACTGCTCTGCTACAGGATAGGGCCCTAGGCTGGGATGCAGTGGAGATGGGCCAGCCTGCGTCCCCCTCCTCAACCCTTTCCCTTGTGGGATCACCTGAGTGATTACCCACCATCTAGGGGCCAGGGCTACTGACTTTGGGTTTGCCAGCCAGTCTGACCATGGATACCTCTACCCAAATCCTGGTGTGGACTTGCAGGGACTGTGGCCCATATTTCCCACTTGCAGACAACCAAGCTAGTGAGACAAATCAATATGAAAGGTGCCTTCTGGTGGAATCTCTCAGGAAGCAGGTGGGAGAGTTGCAGGAGGTGGTGTCTAGGCTAAGGAGTATCCATGCCTTGGAGAAGTTCCTCAATAGCATCCATAAGGAGACATGCAAGGATGAGGATAATAGCCAGGTGCCAAAGACTGCCGCTGCACCACTGGAGAAGGATGGGATGTCTCCAGCACAGGGGGGATGCTGGCAGCTGGTCACTTCTGGCAGCAGACAGTGCTCCACCCCTGCTCCCATCCCACCCTCCGTTGCAGTGAAGATCTATCACACAGCTCTAGAAATGAAGGATGAGATGGAACAGGAGAAACCATGCACCCCCAAGGCTGGGAGGATCATAACCATCACACCCAGGAGAAAATGTCAGGTTGTGGTGGTTGAGGACTCTCTTCTGGGGGGGGGGGGCGGCAGAGGCACCCATCTGTCACCCTGACAAGGCTTCCTGGGAGATATGCTGCCTGCCGGGTGCCCATATCCAAGATGTTATGGAGGGATTGTTGAGAATCACCCATCCCTCTGACTACTACCCCATGCTACTCATCCATGTGGGAGCCAATGATACTGTGAGAGGTGACCCTCAGCAGATCAAAAGTGACTAGAGGGCTCTGGGAGCATGGCTGAAGGAGTTTGGTGCACAAGTGGTGTTCTCCATGATCCTTCTGGTCAAGGATAGGGACCTGAGCAGAGACAGATGCATCCTGGAGGTGAACGCCTGGCTAAGAAGATGGTGTCATCAGGAGGGCTTTGGATTCCTCAACCATGGGGTGCTGTTCCAGGAAGAAGGACTGGTATGCAAAGATGCACTCTACCTATCGAGGAAGGGGAAGAGCATATTCAGACACGAACTGGCTAACCTAGCGAGGAGGGCTTTAAACTGTGTTTGAAGGGGGAAGGTGACCAAAGCCCATAAAGTAAGTCACAATATGAAAGATCAGGGGGAAGGAATGGAACTTGGGGAGTGCCGGGACTGTAACACCAGGGATAAAAGAGAGGGTAATTGGAACTTGGGGGAGGGAGAATGATCAAATAATTGTCTTAGGTGCCCTTATGAAGCCCTAATACCTGATGCAAATGGTGAAGGATAACACAGGGAGAAAATGCAAGGAGGTAGATGCAACTGAACTGAAGATTGACAGGGGAAAGTAGGGCAATCAGCCTTGTATCTTAGGTGCCTGTACACAAATGCGAGGAACCTGGGAAACAAATAGGAAGAATTGGTAATGCTGGAACAGACAAGGAACTATGCTATCATTGGAATAGCAGAGACATGGTGGGATAGCTTGCATGACTGGAGCACTGCCATGGATAGGGATAAATTGTTCTGGAAGGACAGGCAGTGAAGAAGGGTAGGGGGAGGAGTGCTATATGTAAAAGAGCTCTATCACTGCTCAGAGCTCCACTATGAAAGTGGAAATGAGCTGGTTGAAAGTCTGTGGGTTAAGTTTAGAGGAGAGGGCAACAAGGGGGATGGCATGGTGGGTGGTTGCTATCGATTGCCAAACTAGAAGGAGGTGGTGGATGAGGTATTCTATGGACAACTAGCATAAGTTTCTAGATCACAGACCCTGGTTCTCATGGGGGATTTCAATTATCCTGACATCTTCTGGAAAGGCAATAAAGCAGTGCAACAGGCAATCCAGGAATTTTTTTGAGAGATCATTGAGGACAACTTCCTGGTACAATTGCTGGAGGAACCAACTAGCGGCCTTGCACCTCTCGACCTGCTGCTCACAAACAGAGATTTGATTGGGGAAGCAGAAGTAAATGGCAACCTGGGCAGCAGTGACCATGGAATGGTAGAGTTCAGGATTCTGATCAATGGAAAAAGGAAAGAAGCAAAATGCAGACCCTGGACGTCAGAAAAGCAGATTTTGGCTCTCTTAGGGAGCTGATGGGCAGGATCCCTTGGGAGGCTCTTCTGAAGGGGAAAGGCATCCAACAGAGCTGGCTGTATTTTAAAGAAACACTGCTAAGGGAACAGGAAGATACCATTCCGATGAGCAGAAAGAACAGCAAATGTGGAAGGTGCCCAGTGTGGCTTAACACGGAACTTTGTGGAGCTGAAACATAAAAAGAAAGCTTACAAGATGTGGAAACCTGGACAAATGACTAGGGAGGCATACAAAGATATTGCTCAGGACTGCAGGGATAAAATCAGAAAGGCCAAAGGACAATTGCAGCTAGCAAGGGATGTGAAGGATAACAGAAAGGGGTTCTACAAGTATGTCAATAACAAGAAGAGGATCAGGGACGGTGTAGATTCCTCACAGAACACGGCAAATATCCTCGTGGTGGTGGACAAGGAAAAGGCTGAAGGGTTCAATGCTTTTTTTACTTCAGTCTTCACAGGCAGGGCCAGCTCCTACGTGGCTACACTGGGTACAGCAGATTGGAGAGAAGAAGAGAGGCTGTTGGTGATGGAAGGTCAGGTTAGGGACTACTTAAAGAAGCTGGACATGCACAATTCTATGGGGCTGGATGAACTGTATCCAAGGGTGCTGAGGGAGCTGGCTGATGAGATTGCAGAACCACTAACCACTATCTCTGAAAACTTGTGGCAAAGGGGGGAGGTGCCAGAGGACTGTAAAAAAAGCAAATATAGTGCCTACTTTCAAGAAAGGGAAAAAGGAGGATCCGGGGAATTACAGACCTGTCAGCCTCATCACAATCCTTGGAAAAATCATGAAGCAAGGTCTCAAAGAATCCATCTTGAAATACTTGGAGGAAAATAAAGTGATCGGGAACAGTCAGCATGGATTCACCAAGGGTAAATTGTGCCTGACCAACCTCATTTCCTTGTATGATGAGATGACTGGATTTGTGGATGTGGGAAGAGCTGTTGATGTGATATACCTTGAAATTAACAAGGCTTTTTATACGGATTCCCACAGCATTCTCATCAGCAAGTTAAGGAAGTATGGGTTGGATGCATGGACCGTAAGGCGGATAGAAAACTGGCTAGATCAATGGTTTCAGCAAGCAGGAATCAATGGCTCACTGTCTAGCTGGCAAGCAGTAATGAGTGGTGTGCCCTAGGGGTTGGTCCTGGGGCCGGTTGTGTTCAATATTTTCATTAATGATCTGGATGATAGGATAGATTGCACGCTCAGTAAGTTTACAGATGACACCAAGTTGAGGGGAACAATAGGCATGGTGGAGAGCAGGGACAAGATTCAGGGAGACCTTGACAAATTGGAGCAGTGGGCCAAAAGAAATCTCATGCGAAGTCCTGCATTTGGGACGGAAAAGAAAAAAAAAATGCACTGCTACAGGCTGGAGAGAGATCAGCTAAGTAGCAGCACTGTAGAAAAGGAACTTGGTGTTATGGTGGATGGGAATCTGGATACGAGTCAGCAGTGTGCTCTTGTTGCCAAAAAAGCCAATGACATACTGGGCTGCATCAGAAGAAGTGCTGCCAGCAGATCGAGGAATGTGATTATTCCCCTCTATTCAGCACTGGTGAGGTCACATGTGGAATGCTGTGTCCAGTTTTGGACTCCCCACTACAAAAAGGATGTGGAGAAATTCGGAAGAGTCCAGTGGAGGGCAACAAAAATGATCAAGGGGCTGGAGGACAAGACCTATGAAGTGAAACTGAAGGAACTAGGCTTCTTTAACCTGCAGAAGAGAAGACTGGGGAGATTTGATAGCAACCTTCAACTACCTGAAGAGGTGCTCCAAGGAGGGAGCTCGGCTGTTCTCAGTAGTAACAGAGGACAGAACAAAGAGCAATGGTGTCAAGTTACAGCTGGGGAAGTTGAGGTTGGATTTTAGAAAAAGCTTTCTTACTAGGAAGGTGGTGAAGCATTGGATTGGGTTACCTAAGGAGGTGGTGGAATCTCCATCTTTGTAGATATTTAAGGCTTGGTTAGACAAAACCCTGGCTGGGATGATTTAGTGGGAGTGGTCCTGCTTTTTTGCAGGGGGTTGGACTAAATGATCTCATGAGGTCCCTTCCAACCCTATGATTCTAAATGAGATAAACTGGGAACTTGGTTATTCGAGCTGGTTGACAATGGTAAATTTACTGCTGAAAAGAGTGTCCCTTTTTATGATCACAAATTTCAAGTATCATTTTCAAAACAATTCTTAATTATACTTTATGAGCACTCAGTAGCTATCTAGGGTCTGCTACTGCACTCATGGCACACCCAAGCCCATCTTTTTCTTGAGTCTGCCAGGAATACAGATCACTCCACTACAATGATTAAACTAAACAAATCTTGGACCAAAGAGAAATTTCTTTTGCCCAACCTGTCAGGCAGCATGTATGGTCTTACAGAAGAGCCTGATACTTGAAGAGCTGTGTACTTCAAGTGGTGAGGAACTGTTATGAATGAGAACAAAGATCCCAAAAGCACTTTCACCATTTTAACAATCCAGATGTTTCACAAGAAGTGCAGAGACTGAGAAACCAGTGCAGGAAAATAGGTGAACAGATGACAGATTATATCCCTTGTCACTTCTGATCTATCATTACAGTATCTCAAATTAAGAATTTATAGAGTTTTCAGAGTAGTGTGTATCATGGCTGATAAATTAAAAATTTATTTACAGTTTCAAAATGGAGGAATGCACAATTTTTGAAGTTTTAGGCCGTTGGGCCGAACATACAGCTTGTTAATTATTAATAGAAATAGAACATAAGTGGCAAGAAATTCCTGAAGAGGGTTTAATGTTATGAAATGGGCAAAGTTATAAGATCACTTTACCAAAAAAGTCATTGCCTTTCATTTTTGTTTTAGATGTTACAGTTTTCCCCCCTCTACTGTACTACCAGGAAATCAGAGAGGTTATGAGATTTAATCTATATTCATTGCTACGTAGAGCAGCAATGTCAATTGTTTCCCATGTCTGTTGAAGGTACAACAGAAAGTAATGGGCTTATTCTGCCACAAGTAAGATTTACGTTAGATATTAGGAAACACTTTCTAATTACAAGGGTAGTTAAATTCCACAGCAGATTTTCATGGGAGGTTGTGGAATCCCCATTATTGTTGATCTTTAACAACAGGGTAGACAAACTCCTGTCAAGGGTGACCTGGATTTATCTGGTCTTGCCTGAGTATAGGGGACAGGATTTGATGACCTCTCAAGGTCTGTCCCAGCCCTACATTTCTATGACTGATGTGTAAAGTTTCTATAGCAACTTTTTTTAAAATCACTCTTTAAGCAACACATTAATTGGCTTTTTATTATAGACAATTAAAACTCTTCACACTAATTGACATCCTCTCTACTCAGTTTGAATTCTAGCTTATTCTAAAGGAAATTGCAATGACAATTCAAGTACTAACAGTTTACTATTGTATTTTTCCCCTCAAAATGAGACGATAAATTATTCTTTATAAATATTGCACATTTACTTTCAAACCAAGTCATTTGGAGACACAAAACCAAACTATCCTGCTATTCATTAAACATTACTTAGGCCCGAGGACTACAGGTTTCAGATAAGCAACAGAAATGTAAACAACTGACTCATTTTCACACTACAGAAAATTAGGCATAGTTCCAATGCACCATGCGAGAACTAGCCAAGTCGAGTTGTATTACAACTATTTAGGTGCTTTGGGCTCAAGGCAAAAATGGCAAAAAGCAGTATGAAGGTGTGGCTTTAATCAGTCATTATAACATCTGGGAAGATCATCAACATGGCTGAAGTGGCAGCTGGTTTGTATACCGCTAACTAGGAGGAGGGTAATAATAGACACTCATGAGTATGCATACACAGAGGTAGTAATAGGACTAATTAACAACAAAAAGCCTAATCATCTTCTCCAGTAGGAAGCTCTTTGACAGGGAAGAAAACTTTGAGGGTTATCTCACAGAATTCCCTTCTCATTCTCCCGTCCACCTGGGGCAGGGGAGACAGTTAAGAATTCACCCTGAGAACAGAGGTAGCTACCTAAGCCATCAACATAGAATCATAGAATCATAGGGTTGGAAGGGACCCCACGAGGTCATCTAGTCCAACCCCCTGCCAAAAAAAAAGCAGGACCACTCCCATTAGATCATCCCAGTCAGGGTTTTGTCCAGCTGGGCCTTGAACACCTCCAGAGATGGAGATTCCACCACCTCCCTAGGCAGCTTATTCCAATGCTTCACCACTCGCCTAGTAAGGAAGTTTTTCCTAATATCCAGCCTGGACCGCCCCAGCTGTAACTTGAAACCATTGCTTCTCATTCTGCCCTCTGTTACTACCGAGAACAGTCGAGCTCCCTCCTCCTTGGAGCAACCCCTCAAGTAGTTGAAGGTTGCTATCAAATCCCCCCTCAGTCTTCTCTTCTGCATGCTAAATAAGCCTAGTTCCTTCAGTCTTTCTTCATAGGGCTTGTGCTCCAGCCCTTTGATCATTTTGGTTGCCCTCCTCTGGACTCTCTCTAATTTGTCCATGTCCTTTTTGTAGTGGGGAGCCCAAAACTGGACACAGTATTCCAGATGGGGCCTCACTAGTGCAGAATAGAGGGGAATGATCACATCCCTTGATCTGCTGGTAACACTTCTTCTGATGCAGCCCAGTATGCCATTGGCCTTTCTGGCAGCAAGCGCACACTGCTGACTCATATCCAGCTTCCCATCCACCATGACTCCCAGGTCCTTTTCTCCAGTGCTGCTATTTAGCTGATCACTCCCCAGCCTGTAGCAGTACATGGTGTTTTTTCGTCCCAAGTGCAGGATTTTACACTTGTCCTTATTGAACCTCATGAGATTCCTCTTGGCCCACTGCTCCAATTTGTCTAGGTCTCCCTGAATCCTGTCCCTGCCCTCTAGGGTGTCTACTGTTCCCCCCAGTTTGGTATCATCCGCAAACTTACTAAGTGTGCAATCTATCCCATCATCCAGATCATTGATGAAAACATTGAACAGAACTGACCCCAGGACCGACCCTGGGGCACACCACTTGTTACTGCTTGCCAACTTGACATGGAGCCATTGATTCCTACACGCTGAAACCATTGATCTAGCCAGTTTTCTATCCACCTTACAGTCCACGCATCTAACCCATACTTCCTTAATTTGCCAATGAGAATGCTGTGGGAAACCGTATCAAAAGCCTTGCTAAAGTCAAGGTATATCACATCAACGGCTCTTCCCGCATCCACAAATCCAGTCATCTCATCATAGAAGGCGATGAGGTTGGTCAGGCATGATTTACCCTTGGTGAATCCATGCTGACTGTTCCTGATTACTCTATTTTCCTCCAAGTGTTTCAGGATGGATTCTTTGAGAAGCTGCTCCATGATTTTTCCAGGGATTGAGGTGAGGCTGACAGGTCTGTAATTCCCTGGATCCTCCTTTTTGCCTTTCTTGAAGATAGGTACTATATTTGCTTTTTTCCAGTCCTCTGGCACCTCCCCTGTTCGCCACGAGTTTTCAAAGATAATGGCCAACGGTACTGCTATCTCATCAGCAGGCTCCCTCAGCACCCTCGGATGCAGTTCATCCGGTCCCATGGACTTGTACACATCTAGTTTCTTTAAGCAGTCCCTAACCTGACCTTCTGTCACCAAGGGCCTCTCTTCTTCTCCCCAGTCTACCGTACCTAGTGTAGTGGGCTGGGAGCTGACCCTGCTTGTGAAAACTGAAGTAAAGAAAGCATTGAGCACTTCAGCTTTTTCCTCATCCTCTGTCACGAGGATGCCTGCCCCATTCAGTAAGGGACCTACACCATCCCTGATCCTCTTCTTGTTATTGATATACTTGTAGAGCCCCTTCCTGTTATCCTTCACATCCCTTGCTAGTCGCAACTCCATTTGTCCTTTGGCCTTTCTGATTTTATCCCTGCAGTCCCGAGCAATGTTTTTATATGCCTCCTTAGTCATCTGTCCTAGCTTCCACTTCCTGTAAGCGTCCTTTTTATGCTTCAGCTCAGTGCAGAGCTCTCTGTTAAGCCACAGTGGGCGCCTTCCACATTTGCTGTGCTTTCTCCTTATCGGAATTGTACCTTCCTGTGCCCTTAGCAGGGTTTCTTTAAAATGCACCCAACTCTCTTGGACACCTTTCCCCTTCAGATCAGCCTCCCAAGGGATCCTGCCCATCAGTTCCCTAAGGGAGACAAAATCTGCTTTTCTGAAGTCCAGGGTCTGCGTTTTGCTTCTTTCCTTCTTTCCTTTAATCATCAACTTGAACTCAATCATTTCATGGTCACTGCTACCCAGGCTGCCATTCACTTCTACTTCCCTGATAAATTCTTCTCTATTTGTGAGCAGCAGATCGAGAGGTGCAAGGCCCCTAGTTGGTTGCTCCAGCATTGGTACCAGGAAGTTGTCCTCAACACTCTCCAGAAACTTCCTGGATTGCCTGTGCACTGCTGTATTGGCCTTCCAGCAGATGTCAGGGTAATTGAAATCCCCCATGAGAACCAGGGCCTGTGCTCTAGAAACTTCTGTCAGTTGTCCATAGAATGCCTCATCCACCTCCTCCTTCTGATCTGGTGGTCTGTAGCAGACACCTACCACAACATCCCCCTTGTTGCTCTCCCCTCTAAACTTAACCCACAGACTTATAACTGGCTTGTTTCCACTTTCATAATGAAGCTCTGAGCAGTCATAGAGCTCCTTTACATATAGTGCTGCTCCTCCCCCTTTCCTTCCCTGCCTGTCCTTCCTGAACAGTCTATACCCATCTATTGCAGAGCTCCAGTCATGCAAACTATTCCACCATGTCTCTGTTATCCCAATCATGTCATAGTTCTTTGTCTGCGCTAGTGCTACCAATTCCTCCTGCTTGTTTCCCAGGCTCCTTGCATTTGTGTATAGGCACCTAAGATACCCAGCTGATTGCCCTACTTTCCCATTTTGATTTTCAATTCTATTGTATCTACCTCCCTGGATTTTCTTTTGGTGTTGACCTCCCCCACCTGCCTCAGGCATTAGGGCTTCATTAGAGCATCTAAGAAAGTTATTTGATTCCCCCCGCATGTTCCAACTATCCTCTCTTCTATCCCTGTAGTTACAGTCCCAGCACCCCCCAAGTTCCATCCCATTCCCCTGGTCTCCCACATAGTCACTTACCTGTGGGCTTTGGTCTCCTTCCCCCTTCAGACCAAGTTTAAAGCCCTCCTCTCTAGGTCAGCCAGTCTGCGTCCAAATACGCTCTTCCCCTTCCTCGAAAGATGGAGTCCATCTCTGCCTAGCAGTCCTTCTTCCAGAAACAGCAACCCATGGTCAAGGAAGCCAAAGCCCTCCTGACGACAGCATCTTCGCAGCCAAACGTTCATCTCCAGGATGCATCTGTCTCTGCTCAGGCCTCTACCCTTGACCGGAAGAATCGAGGAGAACACCACCTGTGCTCCAAACTCCTTCACCCGCGCTCCCAGAGCCCTGAAGTCATCTTTGATCTGCCGAGAATCACCTCTTGCAGTATCATTGGTTCCCACATGGATGAGAAGCATGGGGTAGTAGTCAGAGGGGCGGATGATTCTCAACAATCCCTCCGTAATGTCTCGGATGCGGGCACCTGGCAGGCAGCATGGTGAAGTATAAGGGCCTGCATCTGTGATACCTAGCCTAAACCTCTTCTAAGGAGGACTGAAGATGCCATAGATGAATTGCCATGGCTTGGGGAAGCCTTAAATTCACTTGTCCCCCATATTTACTTCTACTTTTTAGTGCTATGACATCATTCCATTCATCCAACATCAAAAAAAGCCAGCCTGTCTCACTGTGAACTTTGAGCACAGGATAGGCTGAGTGCCAGGAAGGAAGATCTGTATCTACATACAGTCTTTTTGTTGGAAGGTTTCACATACTGCACCATGGAACAGATCTTCAGAATCAGGTTTTTCCTGCCCTGCTTTGTCACAATGGCATCTGCTTCCTAAATGCTGCTCTGACGTCTTCAGCTTCAATCTCCAGTTGCGGTTGGAAAGCTGGCTGGTAGATAAAAGAATGAGAACACCAACAGAGCTTAGGGCTTCAGACATCCTCTCACATGTGGGTCTGGCAGTAGGTGGTCTAGATAGTCTCCTCTGAAGGCTACACTTGGAAAATGAGGAATTGTTTTGTTTCACAAGTACTGCATTAGGGAAATGGAACACATATACTCCGCTAAGGAAAAAGAAAAGACATCTCATCGTTAGCTGGGAGTGATGAAAACTGTCTGCAGGAAAACAAACAAGGAGTCCTATGGCACTTAAAAACTAAGTAATATCTATCTATTGATAGATAGATAAATTATTAGGCTTTAAGTGCCATAGGACTCCTTGTTTGTTTTACTTTACTAGATTGATACGGCTGCCCCTTTGGATCTTGTCTGCAAGAAGACACCATCTGCCCAGCCATAGGAGGGTCTGAGATTGCCTGGCACCAGCAGGTGAAGATCTCTTACTATTCTGAAAAACTTTGTGATCTATGCACTGATCCAGGCTCCACAGATGTCTGAGGTTCACTGGAGTTGAGCTACACACCTGTAGGTACCAAAAAACATTTTATTTCTGATGACCTAGAGAGATGACCTTGCAAACACATACCCTGGTAACACCAGCAATCCCTCCCGCTTACAGCAGGCCATAGAGCCATTCACCGTCTGTTATATGCACCCTAGGTCCTGCAGACAGATCTCACAGGCCCAGGATGAGACAGAGTGCATTTCTGACACAAACAAAAGGCTTCTCCTGTAGTCTATTCAGTTGATTTAAGAGTTTCTTCTCTAATGCGCCCCAGCTGTCAGCTCTTCCATATGGTTTTAAGAAGGGAAAATGTAGTTAGCTAGCCTTAAAACTGTGTACTAACCGCAGTTTCACAAGTGGATACTGTGCATATACAACAACAACTCCCCTGAAGATCTTTCTTTTGAGTACCAGAAATGCTGAAGCTGGTGATAGCAACTGCCTTACACACCTTTGTAAACAACAGTAGTGGGGATCTCATCCTCTCTTCTGAGTTTTCCTCTTTGTTCAATCAGATTGCACTCTGCACTTAATGTTCACTTGAAGAGGCAGGTGTTGTATAGTATGAACATTGAGTGGGAGTAAAGTAACAGATATATTTCTGGCTGTTCCATCCCTGACAATAAAACACCTTCTGCCATCTAAAATATACTCAACTATGCAGCTGCCCAGAACCCTTGCATGAAATAATTCCCAAATTAAAACTATCATGGGCCATAGAAGTACACTGATTGACAATGAGAAAGCAAATATTTTTCTCTATCCCATCTTGTACCACAATTTAGGACTATCATTATCTGTTCAAAGTGGCCTTTGCAAATTGTATCAAAGCATATTCACCAAACTGTTCACAGACACACAAAAAAATAGCCATTTTATTTAATACTATAAAAGCTAAAGTCAATTCCTCCTCTGGTTTTTCTGCTATTTGGCATCAAAACCTGTTGCAACTAGACTAACCTATGAGTGTGTAAGGCTTCAATAAACAGCATAAATATTCTGTTAATTGAAAAGAATGGATTGGACAGCTTTGTTGCTTACCAAAGTAGTTAACTTTCTTAGTGCTATAAGCTAAGGAAGGGCTTTAATGTGGCTATAATAATGGATGGAACTGCCACCAGCTGGCAATGGAGTTTCAACAGTCTGAAACAAAATTTTCCTCTTATGGGATCCTATAGACCACATTTGGTCTAAAATTTAGGTTTTATGGAAATAAACTTTACAAAATCAAAGACAGAAACAGGTTCCATGGTCTTATCATTTAAAATGTCAAGAAAGATTGATTTAAAACCACCAAAAAAGCCAGCAAGAATTTCTCTACAATATATTCAACTCAAACATTGTTGGGCTTTCAGCCTTTTAGTACCTGAAAATCTGGAGCTAAAACAGATCAGAGACTGAAGTCACACTAATAAGTATTTTCAATGTTGAATGTGAAAGAAATATGAGTAAAACAGCAAAAGAGAAACAATTTCAATTTTAAGCCTTTACATGTAATAGTCTAAGTTACAAGTAAAATCATTTTAAAAAGTATGGGTTTAATATATTTTTAAGATGACACTGTCTCCTGCCTTCCATTCACACACTTTTCTGAATTTGAGGTGCAATGAAAAGTAGGAAATGCGCATAAGGTAAAATTTGATAAGTAATGTTGTATCTACATTTCTCTCTCACTAAAGTGGAGCCATGTGAGAGGATCTCTGCCTCCCTCATTATATTTTAAACATCTGCACAACCTTCTGAGATCGGTATTTTATTTTGGCATTTCAAGCAGGCAATGCTTGGTTTCTAGGCAGAACTTTGAAGAATACCCTAATCCCTGTTCAACCTCTGCAGATCAGTGTTTACAAGCCAGACCCTGCAGCCTTGTGCTGCTTTATGAGAGCTTGAGAGTGACAGCGACTCTAAAGAAAATTAGACTGATTTTCATTGTTCAACCTGAATAATGAAAGAAAGTAAACCCAGTGAAAAATAAATTGGGTTTATAAAATTCTACCACTTTCAATAATGTGAAGTCTAATAAAATAGTTGAGAAAATTTGATTTTTATTAAAAGATATATCTATTTTATCCCAACAGTGTACTTTTAATACCTTTTATTAAGTATTTATATTTACACTTAATATTTTGCTTCTATTGTAGACCCATGGACAATAATCTGAATGATTACAGGCTATGTGGTAGGTAAGAATGAAACCTGCTTTTTCCTCTTTACTTATTTTTGAAGTCTGCTTCAATGGTGGAGAGAGAAGAAGCTATCATCTGCACTAATTTATTAGTGGTGTATTATTGCACATAAATATGCAGTAAAAGAACAATTGATCCTTTATGCTCAACATTCAGTTGTGAATCCAAATAGTTACTCCTTTGATTTAAAAAAAAAAAAAAGGAGGCCAAAGCACACTTTTGATGATGATAACTCTAAAACCAGACATCATGAGCAGGTACCACACAGAAGGTAATATATAACCACATATAGAGTGTCCAACCTGCTGAACAAGAGGAAAAATGCATCTCAGCTAATCAATTACTATTTGCTGTCTATAATGAAATTTATGTTAGGTTTTTCTTATGAGGAAAAAAATGTTCACAGCTTCAGTGGTTGAAATCCTTTTATCCATATACTGGTTTCCTTCACTGACACTAGTATCTTGCTCACCCAAATGCAGCTGGGTGGGAGATGGGCTTTCTAAAATTCTCTCCACACCCTGCTCTCCACCTTTTATGCTACCTTTCCTCCACACAGTTCTTGGCACAGGAAAAACAAAAAACAAAAACCCAACAAGGAGTCCTGTGGCACTTTTTAAAGACTATCAAATTTATTTATCACTGAGCTTTCATGGAAGAAAATTCCACGCTTTTGAGCATCTGACAAAGTAGGATTTTCTTCTACAAAAGCTCCTGTGATAAATAAATTTGTTAGTCTTTAAAAGTGCCCCGGGACTCCTTGCTTGTTTTACTAAACTAGACTAATATGGCTGCCCCTTTGGAACTTGGCAGAGAAGAGAATCTCTCAGTCAAACAAATAGGCAAAAGAAAGGCTTGCTCCCCTCTCTTTCCAAAAGTCTGGTTGGAAACAAAGAAATACAGAAATGAAGTCTCTCTAGATCCAGCTCTGTGAGATTGGTCCACCAGAGTCTATTGCCCTTTAATGGGAACTACATACAGCCCCCCTTGTTGGGCAATACTACTTTGCCATTGATTTGTGTGGCCTCGGGGGTGGTGCAGTCTGTGACTGTTCCTGTCTTAGGCAACTGGTCTCTATTGTCAGCAGTTTCTAAGTAGGAGCAGGAGGACCGGACAGGAGAAGACCAGACCTGCCCCCGTCCTGTTCACCTCCATATTGCATGTGGCAGGATTACCTTTTTAAGGTCCTCCCCCTCCAGGCAGAATAAACCTTGCAGATGCAGCTCATTTGTGCTAAATGGGCTTAGAAGAGCTCCTTGGTCTCCTTTCCATTACAGTGAGGGCAAGTCCCATCACTGTGAAACTGCATCTGTATGAACCTTGCTGTGCCCCACTGACCCTCAGCAGCCAAGCTAAATATGAATCCATAATGCAGATTAGGACAGGCGTGTGTGCGCATGTGCGCGTGCGCACACAGCATTTCCACCTATCCAAAAATCATTCTCCCACCATGAAAACTGACAGATTTTCTCGGATTTTTTTCTAAATTGGCTTGATTTTCTTCATTAAATAACATGACATTTACTTACACCACAAAAATGGGACACCGTTAAGGATTCTACATCTTGGAGTTCTAGAAATCAAGCAACCTGGAACTAACTGTTAGGAAAAGTGCTTTGGAACGGAAACTGTGCTTCAGTCAGACATCCAAACAGAAAACCAAAGGTAAAAAAGCACCCTGAGAGTTTTACAGAGCATATTAAATAGAAGAAGGCAAATCAAGAAAATTAATATTAACACATCAGCAGCATGAGACTTGAATGAAAAATATCAATGCGGAATGAAGCAAACTAAACAAGCCACAATCATGGAATGTCAAATTATAACTGGATCTGTTCCTAAAAAAAATATGTCCTGAAAAAGAATTTCTATTAATTGTGTGATTACTGACTGCAAGTGCATTTGATTTACTGACACAGACAGGTAGACAAAGACAAACTGTTCCTCCTAGCCTGTTAAACTCTATGTGCCAAGTGTGCATGTGCTTCCTGGAAGAGCAAATGAGGGCACGGATAATTTGTTTAATTTCATCTTTATGCAAAATGACTCTCATAACCAAGAAATGAAATAAACCTGACAGTAAATTTGCTTGTACGAAGCTACCTGTAATTGAAAGCGTCCAGGCTTTATTAGCAAAACTATATTTTGTGCACATTGAAGGTGCAGGTTGGTGGTCCACTTATGCAGTGTGAAGGGGGCATGGATGGAAAACTTTGTAGGGGAGTTGAGAGACATTTCCCACTGGGGAGTTCTTTCTTTCTTTGAAATACCTCTCTATTTGATATACTCAGCTTCATTTCTAAAGCAAGCAATTTGCCTTTCAGATTTTTATAATCCCCAGAGAAAATTATATTTTATAATCCCCAGAGAAAATTCATAATTTGGCAATATCCAGTAAGGGAAAGAATTCTACCAAGAAAAGACAATCATTACACTTTCCCTTCAACTTCTTGACAGCATTTTAATAATGGACTCCGCCAAGAACCCCCAAAAGACTCCTCCAACATATCACTGAGCTAAAGTAACTCAGTCAGTGAGAGAAGGGAGCGCCTCATGGGACACTCTCTTTCTTCAGAGCAGCACTGTAAGACTTCAATAAATCTTCCAAACTGAAAAATTAATCAAGCTGGATTCAGCCTCTTTTGAATGAAGCCTTTCTTGGACCAAGGTAAGAATGTTAGCATTCAAGGGCTCTGTGAAGGAAGAGGTATATGGAAGGAGAATCACAGCTAAAACACCACCTCTTTTTCAATTTAAATCTTCAAAAAGAAAAAAACTCATGCTACCTGTTCCAAAACTAGCAGAGATGAGTATATGTGTGCGTGCACATACACAAATCAATAGCTGGTATTAAGCAGTGCAATTCCATTCCCAGCAGAACATGCAATGTGATAGATGTACTGTTCTAGCAACTGCCAAGTAGCACAGTGGAATCAACCAACACTTTCAAAGCCACTGCTAACTCTTGCAATGCTGACTGTTTCAGCAATATTGTGCATCTCAAAGCCCTCAACAAACAAAGGGCTGCAGGAAGCAAGGCCTAAAACAAGATATTAAGCAAGGAGGTAAGTTATACCCTCTTGTTTTAGTATGCGTGTGTGTGTGTATATATATTGTCTTTGAGATACAATCTCCCACAATTTACTTCAAAACATTCAGGAAAAAGCTTTTAAAAAAGGAATATCTAGCACTTAAATCAAAGGATAAATCTCTCTGCCTTGACGTGCTAGCAGAAGGTCTAGAAAAATCTTGTTATTAGTTACAAAGAAGTCTAACATCAAGAAGTGGAATAATATTGTATCTCAGGTGGGGGGGGGGCATTACTTATCTTTTTCTATTCTTAATGGAATCCCACAAGATTTCTTTCTTGTCAATTTCAAAAGGCCAGTCACTGTCTCAGAGTGCTTCTTGTCAATTTTAAAGTCACAGTCTAGTCTTTGATACCAAGATAAAAGCAGCATTTGCTGTGTGGAGAAGGACAAACTGAGAATAAGGCACATTTCAGTATTTCAAAAAGGCAAGAGCAGCACTATGGTTAGTGTGGGTAGGACTCAGAAGGAGACAGGTAGGGTACTATTATGAAACAAAACAGAAAATAACTGGTTGACATACTAAATGATAAAGTTTGCTTTGGAGTTTGGGCCCACTCCAAAACTCTTTGAAGTTGACGAGGCACTCTATTGTCTTTAACAGGCTTTGAAATAGATTCTTTATCTCCTGTGAAATTATATCCAAAATGATCTTTTAGTTACCTTGGTTTAATGAGCATACATGGCACATTTCACATTCAAGTTTCAATCCTTTGAGGAAAGCCAAGGCTTGTGCTTTCAAAATATCTCCAGAAATGTGAAATGAAGGGGATAAGTGCAAAACTACATTTCTGTCATAGGACTGACTATGAAAATTAATTTGTTTTCAAATCATGTTGTCCAATCCTCTTAAAAACACTTATATTTTAAACTTGGATTTCCTAAAGATTCATTCTGCACATCTGTTTTCTAAGGGAATGTGTTATGTATGCATACTTTACACTTTTTTTTTCCATAAAAATCCTTCCCAAAAGTACATTTCCTGCCTTGACACCTATTTTACATAATATTTTTTGCATTTTATAACTGCAAAATTATAAAATTCTTCAAAAACAGAATTTATTATAACTTAACTACAGGTAATGGTATGTCAGCATTTGTATTAAATTCCTTCTTTCTGTGAGGTTCATAAAAATCAGCAATAAAAATTTAGACCAGACAAACATAAAAGCAACCTTGAGACCCTCTATGTTAAATTAGAGCTAAACCCTCTCCCCATCCCCTCAAAAAGACACTTTTGTCTGCCCTGCTCTAACAATCACTTTAATATGAATTGTTAAAGGCAGTTCTTGTCTCATTTGCAGAGATGTTGGAATTGTGGGTATGTGTTACCACTGCAAAATCAAGTCCTCAGTCTCAATGGCTATATCTACACTTGCAAGTTAGTTTGAATTAAGGAGATTTAATTCAAACTAACTTAACATCTGTTTACATTAGGCTTTCATTAGTTCTAACTAAGAAATTCCTTAATTCAAACTAATTAAAGCTTGTTTTGACCTAGTAAGACCTGCTGGTTAGTTTGAACTAAGCCCTTAGTTTGATTGTTAGTTCGAACTAAGGATGATGTAGACAAGGATTAACCCTTAGTTTGATCTTAAATTTGAACTAGTGACAGTCAGTTTGAATTAACAAAATGGACTAATTCAAACTAATGTTAACAAATTTCAAACTAATTTTTCCCAGGGCAGACATAACTGATGAGTCAAATTCTGGTCCCAAAGCCTCTGGACCATGGAGCCTTCAACAACTACACAGTACAAGCAACCTGAGGCTCTAGAAGTCTGAAGATATGCTGATAGGGTTATTACGTCAGATATAAAATTTAAAGCTAACTAAAATTGTCAACTATTTGGGGCATAAAAGTTATGACTTGGCTAATGCTCTCAGAGAAAGTATCTTACTGGTAGAGCCGAAATTCTTCATACAATGCAGGTAACACTCAATTCCTCCTTTACCCCTCCCAATGCATCAGCCAGCACAGATAAGGAATCTGCACCTAATGAAAGGCTAGCGTGGATTACCTAACCCAGTGATTCTCAGCTGCTGTGCTGTAACACAAAAGTGTGTCATGGCACAGTGTCTGAGGGTGTCACGGGCTAGTAGCTTGCCACCAAAAGCACACTCGCACCCCAGCTGCTGCCACTGGAGAGTGTTTTGTCTTCTTGAATTTTAAAGTTACTCAGGGTACAATCAGGCTTTGAATATTAAATCACTGAACTACCTAGTTCTTTGCAGATAACCTCAAACCTCAAAAGTTTTAATCTAATCTCAGGACTTTTGTGGGACTGAATAAAGATTTCTGAACATTTGGGGTTGGTAATATTGCTAACATAATGGGGCCATTAACCTATCTGACCAGCATGTCCTATAGTAACATCGTAGTTAAGGTCAGTCCCTTGAGGAATGCTGGTGTCTTGTGTACAACAGTCTGTCTTCACACAGGCGCAGATAATAATGCTACGTGTACCACAGCTCAGGCAAATGTCATGGGCACTGTATCTGGTAAAGTTCTATAAGAATTTATCATCAAGTCAGTGCATCACCAAAAGCACCACCTACGACTTTCAACATCATGCTTCTCTTCACATCCTACTTTTCCCAGTTTTCTTACTGCCATGAAACCTTCTACTAGCAACCCATTAGTCTCTTCTTCCATCTTGTGAGGACAACAGCAGTCACCTTGAGCAACTCCACTACATTGCCCTGCAGTGACCTATTACCATTCAGTATATTTAACATACTCTGTGTAAATAAAATGCTAGCTATTTTGTTAAGCAAAACCAAGACCTTGTTCTGTGATTCCTCCATCCATATTGCAAGAATTTTCACGCAGTAATTGGCATTTATCTACATTAAAAAAAAGTAGTGTACAAAAAGATTTCAGCTACCACCCTCTGCACAAAGAAGGGTACAAAACAGCAACAAACCACCACCACCATCTAACCATGAAGAGCAAGTGGCTGATTCAGGGAGTCGTAAAATGCATTAGCAAAGCTGAATGAGGAAGGCCATACTGTCCATGCTGCTGCTTGTCTTTTGTTAGTGTTATTAATCTGTTAATCCCTCATTTTCATAAGCACCAAAATTAATGCAAAAATCTTATACCTACTAATTGATTTCCACAATAAATTACTTTCTATGCACGATACTATTAATGACTGGATTAGCTAGATCTGTGTTAGTCAAGCTATGCTATCAATAATAGGCACTCAGAAAGGTGTGATATAATGGTTTTATTGCTCCAGTGACTATGATTTGTAGTGGTTTCTACATAATGGGTCACCTTATATCCCATAAAGTAGCTAAGCACGCCACAGCAAGTTATCTACTTTGTATATTGTTTCGCTCAGTGTTTGTCAACCCCTTAGCATTATTCCAATGTATATTTGTAGTTAGTTATTGACATGCTTAACTATAGGCTCACTAGCAAGTGCCATTATAAATCACATTGATTTTTAAGAGTGTGCACTGTAAAAATCGATATTCCAGTAGGTGAAGTGGAGATGGCATCAGAATAACAGTGGCGAGGCCTGGCCTGGCCTGGCATACAAAACAAAAGGCCCAGTAACAATGCAGGCAGTTCCATAACACAGAAATATACATGAGAGCAAGAAATGAGTATCGCTCAACCTAAGATTTACATCTACATTCATGCTGGAACACAATCTTACACAAATACACAACTAATTGTATAAAGCAATATTCATATTTGACAAGAGAAGGAATGTAATTTGAATTGTTCAAAGGTCATGGAACTGTAATTTATAATAATTCTGTAGAGTGAAGGAGAAACAAATCATCTGATTCCCTTTGTACACCTTGTCTACACATAGGAATTAAATCAACCTAAGTAAGCCACTCCGGGCTGTGAAAAATTCCATGCCCCAAGGACCATAGTTAGGTTGACCCAACTGTGTGTAAAAGCTGCAAAACAGAGAAGAAATCAGCAGGCTCTCAGAGAGAAAAATCTGTTAAATGCTTTCTGTTACTGTAGAAGCATCCACACTATGGGTCACAGCAGAACAGCTGCAGCTCTGTTGACCCCGTAAAAATACCCTCAATTATGTTAGTCCAAATCAGGAGTAATTACACAGATAACAGAATTATGGTGGTGTAACTGGGATCCAAAGTCATTATTAACATTCCATCTCTGGATTTCTGCTGGCAATGCATTTTCTGATCTTTTCACAAAATCTGAGTGCTGAATACGCATTCAGTAAGAAATGGATCAAGAGAGAACATTAGTGCCTGTAACATGCCTTGAAAAGGCAAACTTGTATGGCCATATTAAAGAACAGTGTCAACTATTTACAGCCTATTTGTACCAGCTCAAGTTTGCACTGTAATAAATAAATTCAACACCTGGAAATACATATGGTAAAGAGAAAAGAGCTTATAGTCACAGATTTTTACTATTACAGTCTGACAGCAAATTCTGGTATTTAAATATTTGTCAAATCCCTTAAAAAACATGATACAACATGTCTAACTAAAATCAAGAAAACATTGTTCATTTCAGGAAATTTTTTCAGGCCATGATAAGTTTTAACCTTCAAGCAAATTGAAATTTTTTTTCCTCTCTTACCATAGCAAACATTCTCTTGTTGCCAAAAGTTTAATTGCAAAATCTGAAAGCAGCCTGTCAGCTTAAAGTCATTCTAAGTGGTCTGATTTTTGCATAGCTTTGAACTGTGTGTTTATCTTGAGTGCACAAAACTAAACAAAGAACATCTGGCTTAAGTCAAGGACCAGAAGATGTAACCATAATGGGGTCTCTTCTGATCCATTTTCCATATGGTGCAAGGTATATTCAACTGAAGCAGTATATTCATATTACACAGGAACCCATGGCATTAGGATCTGAGTGTACACACAGTTTACAATATTTATATTATATATGTAATGCTACATATATGGCCATGATGGAAGACCTTCTTTTCACTATTTGGTGAAGAATAATAAATCCACGTGAATAAACTCATGCAGTACGCTGCTTCAAAAAGTGTATTCCAAAGTTGCAGTCAGACAGTGTCGCATGCATGTTCCCAGTTCTACCATTCCATTAGAATTTATTACATTCAACTCTACAGTGTTCAGGATCCATGGTGCTGAAAATGCATGAGACAAAATAGCTTCTTGGCTGATTTTTCCAGGGACTCTCCACTTTAAGGTTTAAAAGGCACAGCAATTTATGCCCTCACTGAAGAGTGCAACAACCAAGAATTTGTTATAAAATGTAGATGTTCGTGCAATGCATTGTCAGGCATCCACTACACAAAGAATCTGACATTCTACAGGTACAGCTCAGCAGTAGCAAGTGTTCAGTTTTCTAGGAACCACTGAACAAGGGTAGAAGCAAAATTATCTAACCATCAAGAGAAAATTCTGGTTTCTGCTCAAAAATGGCATATGTAGTTGCATGCGGGCCACAAGCAAGACTCTCTTTGAACCTGTTTTGCTGTTACAGTGTGACCTGATCCCACAACTTATACTTCCCTGCATCTATTTCCTCCCGTTCTGTTAGTTCTCCCATCTTCAAAGCATCTGACAAAGTGCAATCTTCTCCCATGAAAGCTCATGCAAAAAATTAATTTGTTAGTCTTAAAGTGCCACAGGACTCCTTGTGTGTTTTAACACTGATACTTAGTATTTGGGAACTGGGGTGGGAGAACATCAGCTGAGACACTTGATGTAGAGGTACATCTGTAGTTACTAATATCATATATACTTTAAAACAAAACAAAAACACACACACATAACACAAAACTAATCTTATACTTCCATATCCCAGACAAATGAAGAATCAAGACCACTTTCTCAATAAGATATCCTGAAAAAGTGATCTGAGAGTTTCTCTTCAGTTCTGATGCATCTAAAAACACGGATGTCTGCTCTTTCTGAGCCAGACATAAGGATGTGGTGCTATTAAAATATTAACCATAGCAACGTTGTTCCTGAAGAGATAGCTGAGGGGAGTTGAGGAGTAATTGCCAACTATTAAATGACATCTTGCACCACTGAAGACAGTTAAATTTATTAAGGCACAGAAGGTAAAGTCTGGGAGTCACTGTGGAAACAGGACCTAGCTCTAGGAAGGAAGGCTAGGGACTCCCTACTTAAGGGGGCTGTGGGGGAGAAGGAAACATGCTAAACTTGGGTTGGGCCTGGAGGACCAGCATGTGCCCCTACAACTGAATGACATGTAAACCCAGAGAGTGGTTTTTGGTTATATTTTTTACTTTATTCAGGGAACAAGAGGGGAAACAGAGACCAGATGGCACAAAGTAACATCTGGATATGATAGTACACCTACTAGATGATAAACTGTTAGACTCACCAAAGAGGGTACTACGTACCATGGTAGAGGTAAATAATGAGGTTTGATAAGTTTCCTATTTGTAGAGGCAGCCCCTCTACTTATAGTCTTTGCTCCATCATCAGAAGTCACATGTCAGGGTGTAAACAGTACACGCCTAACCCCTGCTCACCAGTTCTCTGAGCCCAATAACCTTGCACAACTCCTAGAAGGGGAGGTGAAGGCAGAAAGGCAGTAACCACCACAGGTGGAGAGAAAATCCTATCTTGGAAGACAGACTGCAAAATATGCAAAAGCAACAGAAAACCAGTTTATTGAAAGGATTCAACCTGTGATGTGTCCATTACCACACAGTCATCATGCAGATTGCACAGTTCTCTTACTATATATTGGCAATTGAGCACCCCATTCTCTAGAGGTGAGCACAGGAATAGATCTTTCATTCACTTCCAAATCTGCCTGCACGTACCAGAGATCTATCTTTTACAAAAGTAGAGAGTTCCACAAGAGGTACCCAAGCACAAAAAACCAAAACTCTGGCCTAGGTTCTTCACCTCAGGCATAGAAGCCCTAGAAATAGTAAGGGAGGTCCTTTGCCAGTCAGCTCATTAATTTTCAACTCATAATATCTTCCACGTGCCTCCCCCCACATTAAGCATTAGGCCAGAATCTCAGCTGTTACAAATTAAACTTGTGGAGATATTCATGTGAGGATCTCGCCCAATATTGATATGCACTTCCTACATATCATTCTTCCTCTTCTGATGACTTATCCAAGTTCCCCTGCCCAACCCCTTGATTGGCTTGCTCTTACTTTCAGTATCTGATTTTAGCTCCATGACTTCATACTTAAAAATGAGCTAATTGTATAAAGAAAACTAATTTTTTTACACTGTGGTTTATAGGAAATCCAAGGGCTTTTTTTTTTCATTTAAAAGTTATTTTCTGCTTGTTCTTCAGGTCTGAAAGAAATCTGGTATTAATAACCCTTTGATAAAAGTCCTTCAAGATCCTCTGAGGACAAAGGACAGCATATATGCCTATTGGGATTACAGAAGGCTGCACTCGAAGTAAAAGATCTAAATTTTCCCAGCTGAGGGCACAAGGGAGTTCCTCAAACTAATTCTCTAATGATAAAATGGAGTTGAAGTCAATAGAGTTGTGCCAGCAGAAAATTTCTCCTCTCAAAGCAGAAGAAATGAGAGGTCTGTATAGGCCTGGTCTATACTACTGTGCTGGGCCAATGTGAGAGATGCTAGTTATGTTATGTAACTAGTATATCTCATGTCAATGTACTTATGATTCTGCAGAGAAGCATCTGTGCAACTTCTAGGTCAAAGGAAGAGCATCTCCCATATGTCTTTTGTGGGGGTGGACTAATTTAGTCTTCTGGAGAATGCTTTCCCATTGACTGAGTGAGGCTACACAGACTAAAGCACCATTAGTTTTATCTGCAATACAGAGTCCTCATTACCCATTTAGTTCAAGTGTAAAGATTGCAGTTTCAGTCCTCCCCCCCACACACACAATCCACTGGGGGGGGGGGTGACAGCAGTGGCATCATGATTACAAGATTTTGTCACGGTTCTTATCTGCTCAAAACACAGCCTAAATTATTCATCTCACATAGGTAAACTGAAGTTCTATATGAAGCCCCTTATCGAAATGTAACAAAACATATAGCTCCATAAAATCCTAAACATATAAATGCTATAAAATTCTGTGCTAAATTTCCCTAAGCTGAAGTTAAAAATACTGTATTCTTAAAAACCCATGATGCACATAAAAAATGCAAGGGCTTCTTCTATCAAACAGAGTCATTTACCCAGGTCACTTTCATTACGTTCAATAGATGGCATGATTGAAAAGTTCTCCCATGCATTAACAGAATATAATCTGCAGTTCAGTACTTCATAGTTGAGTGTTTCATCTATCATGAGAAATGTGTTTTCAATTACAGTGATGTAACTATGTCAAACGATAATTGTATCACGTACGTCACTTTCAGTCTGAAGTACATGGTGCAATTTTCAACTTGGCCTTTACTAATAAAAGCACACTGTACATAAATTTTAAAAGTCTGACATGATTTTCCTCCTGGGGAGAAGAATGGGCCACGTGTGGCAGATATAAGTCACTTTACTTTATGCACCACTGGAAGGTGCTCTACTGCTATGATGATGGAATACGAAGTTAAACTGAATATACAAGTTGTTTCTGGTAGGTACTTACTCATTATTCATTACGTATTTACACTGACACAACATAGCTGCATTGAATTCATATGCACAGTAATGGTCACTTATCATATGACCAGGAAAGTTCAAATCTCATAGCTCTTCTGACTAAATCCCTAGTCACACACAATTCATGCCTTATAATCGTGATTTTTGCCCTAATGTCAACTAATGATTTCAAGATTCAGCCCTAAATGCAATTCTGTTTTGATATTATCCTGCCCTTTAATATTTGAGTTACCCTCATTAATGTACTTTGGAAATTATATATGTTGGAAAGTCTACCACCCGTTATTACTGAATGTCATGTAATACAATCAGATGCAAAAATCACCTATTTGATTTACAGTGGAATCTGCAATGTGTTACAAATCAGCATGTCAGTGGATTGCTGGTTTTTCAATCCTAAAATAAAAATTAATTTTTAACTGACTTATGATTATAAGAAGCAGAGGCATGTCTAATGCTGGCAATCTGTGTACGTCAGTATGTCAACTGTGCATGTAGAGTGGAACTTACTGACAAATTTCTAGTAACCTGCCTATTTGAAAAGCCCATTTTTCACGAAATCCCTACACACTTTGTGGAAAAAATTAACATCTGCCTTCACTCAGCATGAAACAAGATGTACAAGATATTAAGAGTGACAACTTCATTTTAGTATTTAAGTAAAAGGAATGTTTTGTATGCATCTTAACTGCAGCCAAGGTCATCAACATGACCATGTAACAAAAGAGGCCACCAAACTTTCTAATAATTTCTAATGTCTAATAATCATTTTCAAATTTTCAATATTAATTTTGCATGTAGTTTCATGTTCAGGATTTTGAACTGAAAGCAGCTCTTATAGTTTTAACACTAACAGCCTTCAAACCTACATTTTTCATTCTAAAGCAGATACAAAGATACCAATTTGACATTTATTAGTCATACCTTTTAAATGAGGAGTATTTAATTAAAAGCAAAGGCTCACTTTGTCTGATCACCACAAGGAATTGCTAGGCATGAAATAGTAAGAGACAATACAGACTCATTCAATATATTTTGATTCTGCTGTGGGTATCCTAATCTTTTGATAATTCCAATAACATATGCTTATAAGAGTCTAATTTAAGATTTAATAATGCAAGAGAGGTTGAGACGCTCATAACAAAACAGGAATAATATCAGTAAAAATGTAGCCACATCCTACTGTGATTTAACAAAAACACAGACACACACACACACGACTTTCTGGCCAGTTAGATTTGATTATATTAAACAATGACAAAATACAGGAGTAATTAGAAATAACTTACTGTATTAGTCACTAAATACTGATGCTGGCTAGCAACATTTTATGCTTCCTGTATATTGCCATTTCCTTCCAATATGTGCTTTAAACAAGAGTCAGATTGAATTTAATACTCAGAATTACATTTTTCTCATACTATAGTTATAACCAAATTGTTTCCTGAATTTATTTCCCTGTTCTGAATTTAATGCTTACTGCAAAATACATCATTAACATTAGATGTAAGTTGTAGGACTCTTGTTCCCATACTGGGAAAGATTGAGATACAGGAAATTGTGTTAACTGTGACATTCATCAATAGAAATTTCTATGTAAATATAAGTTCCAATTCCCCACCCCAAAGAACCTTGACTCCTATGTTCCCCTTCATAATTAAAAGAATGCATTAAACTGTTAAGATCAACTGAAATATTCCTCAATAACAGGCTGTCCGAGATAATATGTGGCATGTGATTCAGCGCTGAAAAAAAACAACTTGGTTATCGGCAGTAGTCACGACTACAGCTGGCAGTTTGCTATAGACAAAAGTACATGAATACTTTGGTGAGGAAAATGCAGAACACTCTTATCTACCTTTACACTGCAACCTTGGTAGAGGAACATTCATGACTACAGAGGAAACTCACTCTAGATCTGACAGAGTTTGAGCTTACACCTCCCACATGGCCCCTTGTGTGTTTAGAAAACCAGTTCTACTGAAATATTAATGTCTGATGATTGAGAGTTATTGCTGCAGAATATTTTATTATGGGCTAAATACCTGTAAGTCAAATTCTGAATGAGCCATACATTGCTCTGAAGCCTGTCTCCAAGCTTCGCTCTCACATGCAGCATAGCCTCTGGAGTTAATGATGTGGTTACCACCTAGTAGAAAGGAGTGGAGAAAAGAAGGAGGGTGGTTCTCTGTAGTCATAAATGCACTAGGTCTTCCTACCACCACCCCAACACCCCTCTTCTCCACACCCCTGAATCCTCTTCATTTTCACACTGGGTTTTTTTTTTTTTTTTTGCAATGAAACAGCAGCAGTTGCACATGTTTCTGTTCCAGGAAAAAAACAGAAGTGAGGGATACTCAGCCTTGTGCAGTAGCCAAGCAAGGTTCTTTGAGATGCATGTCCCCTTTCCTGCTCCACTTTAGGTGCGTGCCCAGCCTTCTGCCTCAAATTGGAGATTTTTTCAAGCAGAGTGCACGGGGTCACTGGCGCGTGCTGGCAGGGACCTGTGGCCATTTTCGTGCCACTGGTGATGTGCACAGGTTGCCCCCCAGCCCCTCAGTTCCCTCTCTCTACCACAAAGGGAGCAGAGCTCCAAAGATTACTGTTATGCTTTGAAGTAGAGGGGTGGAGGGCGGGTAGTGGAGCAGGACAAAGACATGCATCTCGAAGAACCTTGGCTACCGCACAACGGTGAGTACCCCTCACTTCTTCAAGCAGTGTCCCTGTCTGCTCCCCTTTAGGTGATCACCAAGCCATCCCCATGTTGTGGGGGGGCATCAAATCCTGGTTGGTGAATGGAATGAAGGACCGCTGCTCCCACAGAAGCGGTCTCTGGTGGAATGAGTGCGGATGGCCTCAGGCAATTTAAGGCCTTTCATAGTGTACACAGATTGTATGCACATGGATATCCACTTGGGAGAGTCTTTGCTTCAAAATTGGTTGACCCTGAGAGTGCTCCGTTATGGATGTGAACAGTCTCGGCATTTTGAAAAATGGTTTTGTCCTGTGAAGGTAGAAAGCTATAGCGTGCCTGACGTCCAGTGTATGCCACACTTTGTGTTGTGGATCAGAGTCCAGCTTTGGGTAGAATGTAGGAAGGTGAATGGTCTGATTGAGGTGGAAAGGAGAAAATCTTATGAGGAACTTCGGATGAGGTGGAAGAGAAATTTTGTTACTGTGAAAAACTGTGAACAGTGGGTCTGCCATGAGAGCTGCTAGCTCGCTGACATGTCTGACTGATGTTAGGGCCGTGGGGAAGGCGAGCTTCATTGACACGTAGGAGGGAGCAGGTGGCGAGAGATTCGAAGGGCAGTCTGGTTAACACCTTCAGAACCATGATGAGATCCTGCTGAGGTACGGGGTGGGGGGGCTTATGTCGGAGTAAGTGTTCTATAATCCTGTCATGAACCCCTTGACAACTGGGTGAGAGAATGGCGTCAGATCTTGTACCAACTCGTGGAAGGTAGAGATAGCAGTAAGATGAACTTTTATCGAGTTAAGTGACCATTTTGTGCTTTTCAGGTATAGCAGATAGTTGAGTACTTCCAGGATGGAGATCATCTCAAGATTCCTGTTTCTCTGTTCAGGCCATGCAGAGAATCTACACCATTCTGGAGGTAAGTGCACCTAGTTGAGAGCTTCCTACTGTTTAAAAGAATATGTTTAACTTGCTGCAAGCATTGTAACACTATGCCCTTGAACAGTTCAGGTACCAAGCAGTTAAGTGTAATCTGTGGAGGTAAGTATGGAGAGTTTTGCCTTGGTTCTGTGATAGGAGGCTCAGGACCATTGGCAGAGTCAGCTGTGGTTTCTGAGACATGCGCAGAAGATAGGGATACCATGGCTGTCTGGGCCGTGCTGGGGCTATGAGCATGATCGTGGCCCTGTCCCACAGTATTTGCCAAAGAGTTTGAGGAATCATGGGGATTAGTGGAAAAGCATATAGAAGCCCCTTTCTCCAGCTGAGAAGGAATGCATCGCCCCTGCAGCATGGGCTTATGCCCGCTCAGGAACAGTATGCCTTGCATTTCTTGTTTGTGTACGTGGCAAAGAGATCTATTACTGGAACCCCCCATCTGGCGAATATTTGCTGGATAACGTCCTCCCATATTTCCCATTCATGGGTGGTTTCGAAGGTCCTGCTTAAGGTGTCTGCCATGGTATTGTCCTTCCTGGGTAAGCATATGGCTGATATGTGAACATTGTGTTGAATGCACCAATCCCATAGTTTTATCGCTTCTAGGGACCATGCTTGTGGCAATTGATATAATGCATGCAGGACACGTTGCCCATGCAAACTTTGATAGCCTTCTCGGAAATCATGGGTAGAAAGCGCTTGCAGGCGCGGACTTCTAGAATGTTTATATGCCTGTGTGTCCCGTGAAACAACCGCTTGCCTTGAGCCTTCCAGTCCAGGAGGTGTGCCCCCCAGCCTGCCACGGATGTGTCCGTTGTCATTAATAGTTCTGGGTCCAAAGTCATGAATGGTACACCCTGCAACAGGTTCTACTCTTTTGTCCACCAAATTAGTGAGTGCCGTATAGGGTTCGGAGAAGACAAGAGGCAATGAATCCCGCGAAGGCCTGGTTTGAAGGTCCTGTTGAATCAAATTTCAAAAGGATGCATGTGAAGCCTGGCAGCTTGACTAAGGCGGTAGTTGATGCCATGTGCCCGAGTAATTGCATGCATGTCCATGCTGTTATGGTCAGTGAGAGACGTACCGTTTGGACAAGGCTTTGGATGTTCTCGTATCTGTCTTGTGGAAGGTAGGCCCTCGCTGATTGTGTGTGAATCCTTGCCCCCTATAAAGCAGATTTCCTGAGCCAGGGATGTGGAAGACTTTTTGTAGTTTATGGCTAGGCCTAGAGCAAGGAAGAGCCACTCAATTTTGGTGACCGCTTGACAAGCCTATTGATAGGAGTGCGCTCTTATGAGGAGATTGTCTAGATATGGAAAGATCATGATTTTCCTCTTGTGAAGGTGTGCTGGGACGGTGGCCATGAGTTTGGAGAATACCCTCAGCACCATACAGAGGCCAAAGGGAAGTACGGTGTACTGATAGTGCCTGTCAAGGCAGGCAAACCTGAGGAACTTTCTGTGTGCTGGGTGGATTGACACGTGAAAATAGGCATCCTGTAGGTTGAGGGAAGCCCACCAGTCCTCTCATTCCAGTGCAGGAAGTCTAGTGGACAGCGTCACCATCTTGAATCTCTTGGTATAGGTATGTTTGTTGAGCCTCCCGAGGTCCAGGATAGGCCTCCTGATTTCTTCCATCCCAGGAAATATTGTGAGTAGAAACCCCTGTTCTTGTAATGGGTAGGGACCTCTTCTATTGCTCCCAATAGAAGGAGCTTGTGAATCTTTGTAACAAGCATTTATGAGAAAGGTCCCTGAAGAGGGACAGGGAAGGGGGATGGGTGGTGGGTTTTGATAGAAAGGAGATGATGTATCCCTTGGAGACAATGTCTAGAACTCACATGTCCATCGAGATTGATTGCCATTGATAGAAGAAGGGAAGGAGCCTGTGTTGGAAGAATGGAGGTGGGTTGGTGACAAGAGTCAGCACTGGAGAGAGGTGGTTGGGCAAACCCTTGACCAAAGCCTCAAAACTGGTGTTTAGGATTGGATGGTTGTGAGTTAGATGATGTTGGGTTGGTCTTTTGGCACCGGTGTTGACGACGAGATCGAGGCCTAGAGCTGTCACCCTTCCTATTCTGGCTAGGTTGTGAGTATCTGCTGAAGTAGGATTGAAACCTGTGGTTCCTTCTGTGGGATACCGGTGTACAGATACCTAATGTATGAAGCATTGCCCTCTAGTCCTTTAGGGTGTGCATAACTTCATTTGTCTTCTCTCCAACCAGTTCAGGTCTATCAAAGGGAGGTCCTCAATGATCGCCTGCATTTGCTTGGGCAGGGCCACTGCATGAAGCCATGAGGCCTGTCTCATAATATAGCTGTGCCAATGGTGCGGGCTGCAGAATCCACCGCATCCAGAGCTGTCCTCGCCGTAAGCTAACCTTCTCTTATTAAAGAATCAAATTGCTCCTTCCTGTCTTCAGGTATAAAGCTGGAAAAGTTTTGAAAGCTTTGTGTATGTCATGATCGTAGTTGGAGAGGACTGCAGTGTAATTTGCTAGTCTCAGTTGGAATATAGCTGAAGTATAAACCTTTTTGCCTAGGAGGTCTAGTTTTTTATCCTTTCTGTCTGCTGGTGATGATCTGAAGACCTGTTTTGATCTCTGATTTGCTGCCTCTGTAACTAGAGAATTAGGGTGAGGGTACAAGAAGAGGAATTTTTGCCCTTCAGTGTGACAAAGTACTTCTTGTCTGTTTTTTGGTTCGTAGGTAAGGCAATGGCAGGTGTTTGCCAAATTACATTCACTGATTCAATGATGCCTTCATCCATGGGTAGGGCAACTTTTTTTCAAGTTTCAGGACTGAAGGATTCTGTACAGTTTATGTCGTGTAGTCGGGGCCTCTTGGGTAGAGACCTCCAGAGCATCAGTGACTTTCTTGAACAATTCTTGGAACTGCTTAGTGTCGTCCATCTTTGAAACGTGTGTCAACTGCTCACTAGTTGATTGCTCAGCAGTTGTTTGTTGTCCCAGATCTAGAGGGTATGGTTTGGGTTTTTGCTGGGAAACAACCGAAGACCACTGAATGGTGATTAGCAGTTGTGGCATAGTTGGGGCTATGTGAAAAGACCCATACTGGGGCCAACTTCCCCAACCCAGATAGGGGAAACTATGGCGGGTTCATGTACCAAGTTGGGGGCATAGTGAAATTTCTATTTGCCACTTGGAACTGGAGCTCAGGAAGCTGTTTCCCTGTTGATGGCACCAGGCTGGCAGAACATGCCGAGAATGATTAAGGACTGTCACCGGAGAGAAGGAGAGTGAGGCAATCTGATTATCAGAGAGTGCATACTGAATAGAAGTGAAAAGAGGGAGGAAGTAGACCGGTCTTGTTCCTCCAACTGGCAATGATGCTTCTTTTGTTTCTGTTTCCTTGATGGGGAATTTGAATGGTTGGTGCCAACTGGTCGCTGTGGGAGCAAATCAGCAGAGATCAGCAGTGTGTTCAGAGACAGTGCTGCTTGTGGCGCCAAGTCTTGGAGCTGCACAGGTGGTACTGGGAAGAAAAACATTGGGAGAGGTGTCGGTGCCAATGCCGGCATCGGGGTGCACGACACGGAGTGCAGGATCGGCACTGGGAGTGAGTTGGTTGGCGCTTGCATGCCCAGAGTTGTTAACGGTGCTGGCATTCCCAGTGGGGTCAAAGCCGGTGGTTTGTCCAGAGCCATGGAGGCCTGTTCTTGCCCTCTAATTATGGGCTCAGAGTGGCTGCGCTTGCCATGATCAGGGATACTCAAGGGACCATGAGCCTCGAGGGTACTAGTTTTTCACAGTCACCCATCGTTCACTTGGAGGGTGCCAGAGAAGACGCGGCAGAACGCTGCTTTTGATGAGCCGGCGACCACGATGGACGACTGGGGTCCGATGCTGGTTTGAGGGAGCACTCTATGAGTGGGAGCTTGAGTTTCATTTGGTGGTCCTTCCTGGTTCTGGAAGGTAACTTTTGGTAGTGTGAGCATTTATGGGTTTTGTGACCCTTGCCCAGACACCTGATGCAGTCTTGATGTCCGTCAGAAGCCAGCATTGCCTCCTTGCAGGGGGCACATCTCTTAAATCCCAGCAGCGCCAGCATTTTGACAGCTGCAGTTTGTGTCTGCTTCTTGGTCTTCTGTTTTATTCTCTTATTTCTTTCTTCTTCTTCTTCTTCTTTTGTTTTCTTGTCTAAACTTTTCTCTCTTTTTCTTTCAGGTAAAGGTAGGTGGCCGTTAAAATGGCCGTTGGAGCGAGCCGGAGCAGAGGCATTCTCCATCCAAGCACAGAGGCGGTAAGGAGAGAACTGAGGGACGGGGGAGGTGACCCCCGCGCGTCACCAGTGGTGTGTAAACGGCCACAGGTCCCTGCTGGCGTGCACCGGACATCCCGTGCACACTACTTGAAAAATCTCCGATTCGAGGCACAAGGCTGGGCACGCACCCAAAGTGGAGCAGACAGGGACACTGCTTGAAGAACCATCTCAGATTCAGTCACAAGGAACAAACAGGACCTCATATTCACTTTTCTCCAGTGTACTCCTCTTTTTTCCAACACTTATAATGGCTGCTTTTGTTTACCACCAGGCCCAGGGTTTTCTCCACAATAAATAAGCATTATAGTGGCTCCCACTTCAAACTGAATATATTCACTGTTGATAAATCTAGATAATGGGCTAGTGGTACCTTGTGAAGGAAAAAATTCTTAAGTCCACTCAGGATCTTAGTCATGGGGAACATTCTGCCAAACTACTAGTTCTGTTGTGCCCTGCTCAGATTAATTTTTTACACCACCTGAACTCCTCTGATCCCTCCAGTCCTCTTACCATGGCCACCCACTGAATGGAACGGAGCTGCAGACCTCTCAGACAGTAGTTGCAATGAAACAGTCCCCCCAAATGGGACTTTGTTCTGTACTTTTGGTTTTACCCTTTCCTCTAAACAGACCATCTGTTGAATTCACACAGGGTAAAAAAAATCAAATGTTTGTGCTGATTAGATGGGAAGTTTCACCCAGGATGATATAGTCACTCCATCCTTTCCTGCCACATCTCAGATTAGCAACAGCCTAACAGCAGCCCCCCAACTGTCCTACTTGGAAAGGTCCTGCTTCACTGTCTATAGAATCAACCAGTCTTCAATTTTAAAATACATTTGCCTTTCTACTTTTTCTTAAATACACAAAAATTCTTAAATCACAAAATGGTGCCTTTTAGCAGTATTAATATTGTAAGGTTAACTTACGATAGCTCATCCAAATCCTCTACTGGAATCTTTCTCCATATGAAATTACTCTATAGTATCAGTTCAGGAGATATCTTTACATTTACAATTGGTTAATATTATGTGGCAATGAATTGCAGCAACATGTGAAAACTATATGGAGAAGTAATGTAATGCTCACAGCCGGTTTACGGAAAAGGCTAAAAAAATATTTTGGCTCCAAACAAGAAAATTTTGGTGACCATTTTATCAAATCAATACACCCCTTCTTAACATGGATATGTATAAAAGAGCTCTTTCCTATAAGAGATTGGGGGGGAGTAGGTGTTTCCAAAAGACACAAATGGAAGTTAAGAGCCCAACTATCCTTTTTCCCTTTGAAAATCTCCCTCGAGGTGATGGAATGAATGTGAAGAATCTTCTCAAACTACATACACACGAGTTCTCAAACAATTAACCACCAGGAAATATTAAAAAAGCCCAAGGGCTCCTCCCCTAACATCTGCTGTTTGTAGCAGATCACAAAACTATCTGTATGACTGAACTTGATTAAAAAAAGAATCACATAACTGAGTATTCTTACGTCAAGATGTCCAGCAGAAAACCTTGATTGAGTCATTGAAAAGATGCAGTACACAGACTTGCTCATAAAAGGCTGATCATTATTTACTGATAACAGTCACATGCAATGGTCAGGATTACAAAAGGTTAGGCTATTCAGCCTTTCACACAATAGGGGCAATACATAGTGGCAGAAGTCTGCTCAGTTTAAATTCAAGGCAAATATTTCATAGAACAAAGGCAGTGCACATTCGCTATTTCCTGTTCGGTTTGAGTCTACAAGCTCAAATCCAAGGACTTCAGAGGAAAAAGAATACAATTTCCTTTATAACTATCTAGTAACGTCAATCATGCTGTAAAAGTGCACAGCCTACTGTGGAAGAACCTAGCATAACACAACCCAGTCAAGAGGTTCAAGTCTAATGAAACCTAGAAAAATGAATGTGCCCACTAAGCTGTAAAAGTGGTGACCCTGGCAAGGAAACTGAAGCTTTCTCCGAGTTTAGGGCAAAAAAAGCAAGGTATATCCAGCATGTTTGTCCACAGAACCTATGTGCAAACTGCAAACTACCTAACAGACACCGCTAGAACGGGTCATATTTATCTTAGTCAGTTATAGTGCTCCTTTTCTTGACTTTTTGATCAGTCACTTTCCTCTTTAGCTGAACAGAAGATTAATTCTTTATCCTTCCCATTTATGCTGTGCACAGGGTTTCGGGGAATTGTCACAAGACAGCATTAAGATCTTTTATTTGTTTATGGTTTCTCTGCCTTTGTAGTCTGGTTCCTCCTATTCCACCACCACACCATATCCATTTCAAATTGCATGCTTATTAACTGAGGGGCACAACTCCCATTAAAATATATGGCTAAATCCTTAGATTTGCAATGAAACCCTGACCATGCCAAGGGCTATTTCCCCAGGTAGTGTTCTCTTCTTTTTAACTGATTTTGTATTGTTCAGCAGACAAAGTTCTAATTCAGTAATTTGTACCACATAATATAACACATGCTCAGAATCTAATGCAACATAACCGTTCTGGTCAAATATGTTCAGTTACACTCCAAACATTTTACAACTATTTCAGGCTGATTTTTCCAAACCATGTGTAATTCCCCCCCCACCCCCCCGCAACCATCATCTCCCATTCACTATTGAGAGAGTCCCCCATCCTGACAACCAGCAGAATAGAAATAATTTCATCACTGAAACTCAGCCAACTCTGGAGTAAAATTTTTAGATTATTCGGAGAGGATACAAATGAGTCAGAATTGCTTGTCTTAACAATTCCTGTAGAACGCAGCTGCTTCTGTAAAAGACTTACTGTATAACATATATGGGAAGTAGGACTGAAGTATCAGATTAACATATAGTAGAAAGGTGCCACTTGTTATAATTTTCATTGTAAATCAGTAGTTCCAGCAGGGAATCAACCTAGGCATCTTCTGAAGCAAAAAATGCATTTCTCCAAAGGTAAGAATTATTCAAACTTGTACATTCTTATGGGGGCACATGACTTACAAGGAGAGACTGAAGAAAGTAGGCTGAGTCAGTCTGCAAAAGAGAAGACTGAAGGAGGATTTGATAACTACCTTCAGCTACTTGAAAGGGTGCTCCAAAGAGAAGGGAGCTAGGCTATTCCCAGTGGTGACAGAGACCAGAACAAGGAACAATGGCTTCAAGCTGCAGCTGGGAAGGTCTGGGTTGGATCTTAGGAAAAACTCTCTCAGCAGGTGGATGATGAAGCACTGGAATAAGTTGCCTAGGGAAGTGCTGAAATCTCCATCTTTGGAAACTTTTAAGACCTGGTTAGATAAAACCCTGCCAGGGATGATTTAGTGAAAGTGGTCCTGCGTTTATCAAAGACTTGGACCAGATGACTTCATGAGGTTCCTTCCAACCCTAATATTCTCTGATTACTCCTTGACTCCGCTGCATGCACTAAATAGTATATAATTTTTCAGGGGTGGCCAAATTGGCTCACAAGCTCCACCTGGCTCCTTCACAGCTAAAATGCGGCGTGCAGAGCCCCGTCTCTCTCCCTTCTCTTTCTACCAGACTGCAATAGGGAGCTCAAAGTTTCTGTCCTGCAGCAGGGTGGTAGGGCTAGCAGATCCTGCTCAGTGATGAGAGAGTTTGAGAGGGTGGGGTGAGTCAGTAAATTTGGGCATGCAGAAGGGAAATCTTGGAACAGAACAGGGGTATAAGTACTGATGGAGGATCCTGATCAGGATTCACAATGAGGGGCAGGGCCGTCCCTGGGGGGGTACAGGGCCCCAGGCAAATTGCCCTCTGCAGGGCCCCCCCATACCTCCGGCCCTGGGGGGAGGGCTGGCCAGCCCAGGGGAAGGGCAGACCCCTGTGCTGCCTCCTCCATGCTAGGGTCTGGGTGGGCAGCCAAAAGGGCAGCCCAGTGTAGTGCTACTGGTCTGCCCCCCTGGCCACGCATGCTGCTTTAGCATCTGTGCCGCAGCAGCGGAAAGGGTGGGAAGCAGCGCAGCCGGGGCACGAAGTAGTGATACTGGCTCTGCACTATCTCCCGCCCCCACCCCACTGCTCCAGCACAGAGCCAAGAGCAGCACACATGGTGGGGAAAGAGGGTGGCCGGACCAGCAGCGCTGAACCCGGCCGCCCTTTTGGCCAGCTTGTCCAGTCCCCGACATGGGGGGGGGGGCATGCTTGGGCCACCGGGTGCCCTGGGCAGCCGCCCTGCTCGCTCTACCCTAGGGATGGCCTTGATGAGGGGGACTTATGGGAAAAACAGAAATTGGCAGTGAACACACACACACGGCAAAATTACTGTAACAATGACAGCGTTGAGCCACTGACAAGCATATAAGGGAAAGTACGTAACACAGAAATGTTGTAATCAATTAAAGACAGCCTGTGGTGAAGGTTATAGAAGAAATGTGTCAATTAATGAAGAGGAAGCTATTTGATTCATATTGAAGAAATTAGCAAACTAGCTATCTTTCTTTTATCAGTAAGAATTCAGCAGTTATATTTATATGACTGGATAAACTTAGAGCCTTTAGTTCTGGAAATATTGAACAGTACCAAAATATTCAATATGCTCCCAGTATATGATGGGCAGTGAGAGTCCACAGGATTTATTTTATTGACTTTTCCTACCAGATTTGCTGTGTTCCCAACTAAAATGATGATTGCCCTAAGATAATTAATATATTCTGTACAACATGATGTACCTGTAATTGTCACCAAAAGGGTGTTTTTTTGTTGTGGTAAGCAGAGGTAACAGTCTCAATCTAACATGGTTGGATTATAGGGGAGGAGGACAGCCAATTCTTCCCATACAAACAAAAAGGGCAGAATACTTTATGCAAAAGTTGGAGTATTTTGAAAAAGTCAAGACAACAGTTGGAAGTCTGCTTTGGCTGCATCATTTATAAAGCACACATTTTTATAGCAATATAAACCATGCAGATACAGACAGACAAAATTACTGGAGGAGGGACAGGATTAATAGGAGGAATATTTTTACATGAAAATATAAATATTTCTCTGAACGATTTTCTTAAAAAAACACGATCAAATGCCTATGGACTTCAATGGATGTTAGATCGAGCTCCAGAACAAATAAGTTGCCATTGTAACTGCTGTTACAACTTATTGCTGTGCCAATCCACTCAGCTGCCAGTGGACCCAACTGCTGGGTCCCATGTGTTTCTAAGTCAACCAGGTTCAGGTAGAGTCTACTCACCAATTCTGCTCACCAGACCAAGGTGTTAAAACAGGAGGTTTTCAAATAAACTGATAAATTAAACCATAATAAGTGACCAGAACCAGATGGTAGTCACTCGAGTCCTGAAGAAACTCAAACATGAAACTACAAAAGGACTGACAGGTATATAACCCGGTGTTTAAATCAGCCTCTGTTACAGGTGATTTGCAGATAGGAAGTAAAATGTCAATATTTTTAGAAGGTTCCTGATGTGATCCCTGGCAACTAGAGACCTGTAATATCTAACTTCAGTAGCATGCAAATTGGTTAAAGCTATGTCAAGAAACAGAATTATCAGAAACATAGAGGAACATGGTATCTTGGGAAACAGACAATGGTGCTCTTGTAAAGGGAAATAATGGCTCACCAATTTACTAGAATTTTTTGAGGGGATCAACAAATGTTCTGTGCAAACAGTATACTAGGACTTTCAAGAAGCTTTTGATAAAGTCCCTCAACAAAGGTTCTTAAGGAAGGTAGGCAGTCATGAGATAAGAAGGAAGTTCCTTTCGTTGTAAGACAGAAAACAAAGGATGGGAATAAATGGTCAGTTTTCACAGTGGAGGGAGGTAAATAGAAGGGTTCCCTGAAGACTTGTAGTGGACCACTGATGTTCAATATATTCATAAATGAGCTGGGGAAAAAAATGGGGGGGGGGGAACAATGAAATGGCAAAGCTTGCAGACAATACAAAATTGATCAAGATAGTTAAGTCCAAACCTGACTACAAACATACAAAGGACTCTCGAAAAAGTGAATGAATGTGAAACAAAATGACAGATGAAATTCAGTGATGATGAAAGAAAAGTAATACACATTGGAAACCTTAATCCCAACTATATAAACAAAATAGGGGGTCTAAATTAGCTGCTCCCTCAAGAAAGATCTTGGAGTCATTGTGGAGAGTATTGTGAAAATATCCACCCAATGTGCAGCAGAACTCAAAAAACCTAACAGAATGTTAGGGACCATAGGAAAGGGAAAGATAATAAAATAAAAAATATTGCATCACCGTATAAATACCTGTCATACCCACATCTTGGGTATTCTGTGCATTTCTGGTCATCTCATCTCATAAAACACACATTAGAATTGGAAAAGGTATAGAAAAGGACAAAAAAAATGTCATTAGTACAATGGAACAAATCCCATATGCCGTAAGACTAAAAAGACAGACTGTTCAGTTTAGGAAAGATATGACCAAGAAGGGATATGGTAGAGACCTACAAAATCATGAATGTATGGAGAAAGTGAATAATTCAGTGCTATTTACCTTTTCATATAACACAAGAATTAGGGGTCACTCAATGAAATCAATAGGCCACAGGTTGAAAAACAAACAAAAGGAAGTACTGAGTCACACAATTCACAATCAATCTGGGAAACTTGTTTCCAAGGGATGTTATGGAGTCCAAAGTATAACCAGGTTCAGAAGACAAATACATACGTTTATAGAGAATAGCTCTATCAATGGGTATAAACCAAGGCAGTCAGAGGTGCAACCCCATGCTGCAGGTGCCCTAAACCTCTGACTGCCAGAAACTCATGATAGATGACAGGAGATGGATGACTCCATAAATTGCCCCCCTCTGAAGCAGCTAGCACCAGACATTGTTGAAAGACCAAATGCATGGTTAAGATGGACAATTGCTCTGACCCAGTATAGACAGTCATATGTTCTTAAATGTGCTGATCCAGGGCTCCACCTATGCTGTCGTCTCTCTGGGGACAACGTGGCAGGAAAACAAAAGAACACAGACTTGGCCAAGGAATTTCTTAACCATGGAGACTGGTCTTAAAGCACTCAAAAATTCAGACACAAACAAATGTCCTCATCTGGTCATACATCATGCTTCCTGTGCATTTGAGATTTTTCAGCATTTCAGGCTGGGTGGAGACCATCTCACCGTTCCCTCCAACTTTTCATAGGCTGTGCATGCAATAAGTTTCTCTGTGTGCACAAAAAAATTCTGTGCACCCTAATATTAGCACAGTTGAATTTTTTTGTGCGACCTTTATTTTGTGGTGTTTGTGGGTTTCTTGACCTGTGTGCATGCGCACATACACACAGCTTAGAGGCGACGCTTTATCCTAACTTCTTCCTCTCTTTAGCAAGTCATTGCATATGTCTTTGGTCGTTCCTCTTCTCTCCCATCCCTCCGTATACAGAGCTGCACACTGCTCTTAAATAGAGACTCTGTCTCTTACCATGTGTCCAACTGGGAAATCCCATTCTCCCTCCCTGCCAGACATGCTTCACCTTCCATGCACACTCCTTAGTAGATACTCAACTATTCTGGGGGGATGGTCCCTTAGTTCTGAAACAGTTGCTGGTCCCAGATTGCCATCTTGATGGCCTGTGAAAGTCCTTCAACAACATGTCCAGAAAATTTCTCAGGTAGGGAAACTGTCTAGAATGCAATACAGTAGGCTGCCCTGAGGCAAGTTTAGACTTGTGTTCTTCACCACACAAAATGGAGTTTGTGATCTGATATAGACATCTCTCTGTGTCACAACTGTTCTGTCTCTTGTTCCAAATTAATTGTGGCCACTGAGTGTGAGTGTGATGGGGGAACTAACAGGTGTGCAGGCTGCTGAGAGGACAGCAGAGAAAAGAAAGGCTGAAAAGAATAAGAAACATCGTTATCGCTTTAAATTAACTAGAGCCTTCTTAGGCAGCACAGCTGAAGTCAGTCCTCAAGAGTGACTTAGAAAACATTATTTTTCTAAAAAGTATTGTATATGGTCTACCTGCCCAATTTTAGTTACAATGCATATGTACCTAGCAACTGATGCAAGAAATCATTAAGTCATAATAATGTAGATTTACATTGTTACCTAGCTTTTCATATGGGTTCCAGTTACTAGGCAACACATGGCAGCTATAACAAATCTAAAAGGCAACTGTTCTCACAGAGTCGCTGATGGAGGTTATTTAAAATTGGAAATCCATCTTCATACATCTCACACTAGAACTTAATGTAGGGAGATCACACAGCTCACTTAAAATGTTTTGGGATAGTAGCTGCTCTTCATCTCAGAAGCTGTTGCACACTTTTTACTGTGCAGGACAAACTTCTGCTGCAACTGGCAGATGGTGAGTCAGTCTGTTTAGACTTTTCTAAAGAATCACATGACCAATCAATACAACCAGACAGACATCCTGCACAAATAAATGCACAGCCTGTTTTCACATCATGAGAATGAGTGAACCCTAAGACCTTCATTAGTCAGGATGTTACCTTTCCTGCATCTTGTTAACTACGGGTATTTCAGGAGCAGTAGCCATGACTCACAAGTTGGGAAAAGCTGTTTGAAGTAAGTGAAAAGGAAACTATTAGTTGTAGGTTGACATATAAACGACATTGATTGAATAGTACATCTCCATTTCAGTTTTCAAAATAAAACAAAGAAAATCCTAGATGGAAGAAGGGTGACGAAAGATGGGAAGAATCCCCAAGATAACAGCCAATAGGTTATGGCTACACCATCTTGCAATGTCAATACTAGAAAAATCTTGCTAGGTAGTGTTGTTCAGATTATACTAGAAAACATACCATCTCAACAAGTTATAATTAATTGTACAAGAGTTCTAGATGCCAAATTCAGATGAACATAACTGAAACTGTCCACTATTGTGTTAACTGCAATGGAATAAATTGGCTAAAGGTGCTACTATAACCACATCACTGTCCAATATTAAGCAGTGTTACAAAACTTCAAGGTCTAGTATACAGATGATTTCAGCCTGCTTACTGGCCACACACCATTAAAAAGCCTTTTAACAAAAACTTTGTCTGACAGTATCTTAGATGTATCAAAGTTGGTAATAACTGTCCCTTTGGGGGAAAGAAAATAAAGTTAGCTAAGAAGAGTGGAGCTGTTTCATTCTTGCTGTTGTTGTTAAAGTCCCATCCCCTTCCATTCCAAATGGAGTCCAAGCTTTAGCTGGAGCCAGTGGAGGTGGTGGTGGTGTCTAGGATCATTTCTCTGCCTGGTCTGCTCAGGACATCTCTCAGTATCAGAAAGACAAATGCATGGTGCCCCAGGATACGATAGTGGTGGCCATTGTTATAGTGAAACTTGTTCTGATAGCTAATTCATCTCACTGAAGTCTTTCTTTAAAGCCAAAGAAAGAGAGTGAAAGGAGACATAGCTCATCCTTTCATTATTTTGTCCACCAGTTAAAGCCCAGTTTCTGATACACCATTTTTGGTTCACTGATTTCTAATTCTACACTGAACTTGTTTACCAAGCATGATCTTACCACAGTTCTTGAGCTACATTAACAAGTGTTTTTGTGGGACTCTTTCAGTCTGTCTCACTTTCATAATTTTTCCAATCAACATTGGTTACCCATAGACTATTGAGACATCCTATGAACTTTAATGTACCTTTTAAATGCCAGATATTGAGGGACTTCTGTCTTCAGTAAAAGTACGGGGTTTTGGAAAAAAAAAATCAAGCAAGTTTGATTGATGTGGAACTCTAAAAACATCTTGGGGAGAAGCTTGGGACATAGTCTAAGAGAAACCATTTGTTTGTGAAACCCTACCTAAGGGCTATCCTCCATGATGGCTCCACGCGTGCTGACACTCATGAGAGCCAAAGTGAGAGCCACTGTAAGTACCACATTACAGGAGGAGAAGTGGATCATGATGTCATCATGCATTCAAAAGGCAGGCCTTTGAATGTCAAGACGACAATGGTAAGGTCCCTTTGAGCCAAAAGTTTGACCACTGATGGAAGGTCCTGATTGGGCCTTTCACTGACCATACTGTAACTAGCTGAGCAAAGAAGGAACATCCTTCCACCAAAGTAATGATGAGTTAGGTGAGTCTACAGGACTCTCTCGTGTGTTTCTTCCTGGGACTGGAGCATAAATCCCTAGGAAATAGGGGTTCATCTTCTCCAATGGTATCTTCTCTGCTTTATCCAAATTCAAGAATTGGTCTGTTGATAGCAGCAATGCTTACGGTAGCAGAGAACTCTTGCTAAACATTTGGTGGTGGGACACTCCTGCGATATTGACAGGCTACTCCTTAGGCCATCCCTCAGAAGGCCCACACTGGAGAGAAGTGGAGACTGCGGATAAGGGAAAAATGCACTTTGTAGTGCTATACAAGTCTCCATACATTCTGGTGTCCAAAAGGTTCTTGCAGTCAAGTCTGAAGAATCTGATCCATATGCACAAAACAGAATCTTCAGTTGAACAAGGTGGTACAAACAATGCATCTGCACCAGTGCTCATGGGTGGATCTGATGAACATGTGTGTTTACACTTCAGTACTGAGGTGAATAAAAAACAAAACAAAACACCTGCTGGTTCCAACAAACATGTTTTAGCTTCCAGTCTGGGGTCTTCAGCATTGCAGAATCCTTACCCTTCACACATCTGGACAGGCTTAGGGAGGAAGCACATCTCTTATGAACTGTCCTTAATGTGGATCTATCTTTTGGTCTATGGGAGTCTTCTAATCTCATGTGGAGCCCTAGAGGAAGAGCATATTCACTTAGGCGTTCAGGGCTCTGCCCCAAGGCATGTGTTTGAAGGGGCACTTCTGCTCGGTTGAGACCAATATAGAAAGAGGTCTCCCTGGCTTGGGTCAGAGAGGGACTTAATAGCTTTCTCCGACAAGTGCTTTTGTAAGCTAAACTCTTGGGCTTTCAAGTTCTTGGTGGAAAGGGGTGACAGATACTGCCTTTTGTAGAGATATGCACTGCGTCCAAAGACAGTACAGGCAGCATTGATGTGAGTTGCTGATGTAGGAGTGAGGACAAGAGATGCATTTGTTTAATCCCAAGACTCTGAGCCCACTCTTGGAGCTGTAGCAGGCACCAATCAGGAAGAAAGATTTATACTAATTATACTATAAACTTTAACTAACCAACTACTAAGCTAAGAATATAACAATTTACAAATGTTCTCTTTCTTTACAGATTATATGGTAGAGTGAAAGAGGAAAATTTTGGCTCAGGCCATGCAGGAATTGGAGAGGCATTGGTTCATGCTGCCCCTTTCACTTTCAATTGAGAGCAAGAGACAAACTACTGCACACCAGCAGGCCAAGGGTCAGTGCTTTGAGGAATTTTAAGATTTGGCATTTAGTGTGCATGCATGTGGAATACACACAGGAACTATCACAATAAAAAGTAGTATGGCTTCTTCCTAGCTATCTCTGCAGCCAAACCAAAATCCCTTGCAGATTTTTTATAATACAGAATAAGTGGGAATAAATCTGCATTATAAACCTAGTATAATATATAGCTTTTATAACCCATTTAAAACTTCTCCTAAATTTATCAAGCTAGTCCATGCAGCAACTGACCAAATTAACAAACACTATAAAGGGATTAAGTCTCAGTCTGGAACTGTCTCACATATGCAGCGAGGCAGATGTGTTGGTCCAAGGATCTTAGAGAAACAAGGTGGGTGACGTATTATCTTTCACTGGACCATCCTCCCTTGGTTAGACAGATAAACTTTCAAGTTCTCACAGAGCTTGTTTCTATCACCGACAGAAGCCAGTCCATTAAAAGATATCACCCCACCCACCTTGTCTCTCTACTATCTTACATCACTGAGCAATGCAATGCAATGGCTGACTCACTCTGCAATGCTAGAGTGACACAGGAACACACAGCAGACATGTGGCCATGGGGTCTATTCTGTGTGCTGAAGATCACCAGTGTCAAAACCTGGCTGTCAGTGCTTTGCATAAATTTTCACAAAATATAGCTTAATGAGCCCAGCTGGTAGTCACCTTTATATACAGAAATCCAGTTGATGAAATAACTTTATACCACCAAAATAGATTACCTCTGCCATCTAGAAGTTAGAGTATGCCTAACCAAGCAATTCTACACTACTGACAGTCTCTGCTCAAGAGAAGAAATAGGAAGGTCAGGACTGAGGTGCACTTGATGAACTGCAGGTTAGGGTAGTTTGCATGATACCTACTTGCATTACATTTGGCTGAACCCAGTGTTCTTGTATCCATTTCATAAGCCTTTAATTCATTTACAGTTAAAAAGAAATGGAAGAAAAAAAGAGAGAAGGTTGACTAACCTCAGACCATTAAAACAAAACCTAAACCTTTCCACAGTATTTTGACAAAGTGTGCCGCTGCATTAAACTGTCCATCAGGGAGTTATAGAATGTTTTCTCCATAGGAGCATTCGATATTAATGAGTTTATAAGGATACTGTGCAATTTTGCCAGCAATTCTCATAGGGCATTCTTGGAAATGAGGTGACCACCTCAATGAGGCAATCCTATTAATTAAAGAAAATATATTAAAGTATAGCCTCATCTAAAATAGTAAGCAATAGAATCAGCTACAGCTAATTGTTAATGCAGAACTTTCAGAAGTGTGCAGCTCAAAGATCTAGTGGGGGAGAGAGGGAGTAGGCACAGATGATGTATAAATTAAGATGTGTATAAATTAGGCCTTTAACTGTACTTGGTGGGATTGCACAGGGAGTATGATTGGTTTCCTTTTCCCTGAAGGGGAGTTTAGTTATGATACACTTGGGAAGCCCAGTTAATGGACAGTATTCTGTCATGAATGCTTATACAGCACAGGCCCAAATTCTGCATGATGCTAACTCAGTCTGACATCAATAGGCACTCTTCACAGATGAGGTGCTAAGTGCCCTCAGACAGAGATTTGCTCAAATTTCTAATGTAAAGTTATTTGTTTAATAGAGGCTCTGAAAAATTTCTTATGGGGTTTGTTCATCCTCAGCAACTGCACAGTTATGGTATGCAAAGTTTAAAATTAACACTGTTTTGATAGGATTGTGTAAGCCGGTGGGCAGAACTACCAACCAGAGACTATGAAAGAAAGCTCTTGCCAGTGGTTGAATTTCATTTTTTTCCTCACTGTTCTCTTTTACTGATGCATTAAAAAAAGAAAATCCAGAAAGTAAACAAGCCCTCAACAGTGGGCCACTAATGCCAGAGAACTACACATCATCTTTAGACACTGGATTGTGTGGAGAATGAGGTGGAAGACAGTTGCTATTCCACCCTAGAGATACGGTCTGTCACACTTCTCCATATGATGGGCAGGAGGCTTAAACTACTTTTCATTCTCTGGGGCTTGTAGAGTACCTTTCAAAACACTCTCTCACACACACACTCACACCAACCCCCTGATGGGGTGAGAAACATTTTGAATCAGGTGCCTGGTCCAAATATGAAATTAAAGTTCAGTCTGAATATTCCACATTTGTTTATAATTTGCCAATTCAAGGCCCCATTCAAAGCCCTTCTAGTGGAATGACTCCCACTGAAGACCATGAAGTCTTGAGTAGGCCCTCTGTAAGCATAGCTGCAATTAAATGCATTTGCTGCAATATTCTTGTAAAGTGAACACAAGGAATGTGGGCAGAGACACAGCAAATTCATCAAGTGTTTTGAACACAGTCATGAAGGATTTGGTTGGGGTTTGTTTTTTTTTAAATTATATACCCCATCCTAACTTTAATCACTTAAATTGACATTTTTCTCACTGTTATCTTCTATTATTCTTTCACTTCCCATTATTTCCTAAATGAAAAGAGACGAATAAACCAAAAGAATCTCTCAGGAGTTGTCAATGGTTATGCTTTAATGCCTCTATTGAAGTTAAGCTTTTCCTACCCAAAGCCTAGGAGAGTTTCAGCCAGGTCTGAAGATCACAGCCTACTGACACTTATACTGAGAAAGCCCTTAAGGAGATGCTTAACTAACAACTTTACAAGTCACTGAAAAGCTCAAGTGGGTGACCATCTTAAATCATAAGTATGTTCTCAGTGCATATCACTCCCTCCCTTATTTCATTCTTTTCCAGCCAAGAGAATGAAATACATCCCTCCTTCGGGGACCCAAAAAATAAAAAGCCTCATACTAGTGGCCCAGCCAAGGAATAGGATGAGGCAGAAACAATGATGCCAAGGACCTGTCTATTTTTCAGCACGTTACACTGGTGTAAAGCTGCCATCATTGGAATATTGCTTGTGAGCATGTTTTATTTGGCTACTTGCCTCAGCACTGTGCACGCTCACCCAGAATGCATGTTTTGATGCATTATGGCACATCATGGTTATGCATCGAAGTGTGCAACACATTAACATCTTTTCTGAAGTTTTGGCACTTCACAGCAGGTAAGAAACTAGTCTGTTTGGGTGATGAACTGTGGAGTCAAGTTCCCATCACGCAACTTTCTCCACCCTACAATGACATGTTTATCTCAATTTTCACACCTGTTTCAAAAAATCCCCCAAACCCACCCAGGACTGTCACTATCCTCCATCTCTGACAGATGAATGGAGCTTACAGAGTCTAGCACTACTGTTATGAGTATTGCAAGCACTGGACACATGATCCGTAGTTGCAGAACTGTAAAAGAGACCTGGAGAACTAAAGGTATATGACTGTGGGACACAGTGAGAACCAATTCAAGACTGCTGGTTGAGTTCATAGAGCAACTGCAAAGGGTGAAGTACTGACTGGTGGGACTTCTTCATAATGCAGGTTTGGGATGACAAGCCATGGCTGCAGATCTTTCCATACTCCCAGATGTGTGCCAAGCTTCTCCTAGCCCTTCAGCCCAAAGGACACCATGAGAACAAGAGTTGCATTAACAGCAGAGGCCTGAGTGGTAGTCACACAGTGCAAACTTGCCATACTGGATTGCTACCCATCAGTGGTAGGTCATTTTGAAGCTGGAAAAATCCACTGTGGATTTGTTATGCATGTGGTCAATGCCAGTAATCAACTCTTGCTACACAGGGCTGTGATTCTTGGCAACCTGCAGGATTTACAGCAATGGGATTCCCAAATTGTAGTGGAATGAGAGACGGCACATATGTCCCTCTTTTGGCACCAGATCACCTAGGCAGATTCAAACAGAAAGGGATATTCTTCTCCAGTTATGCGAGTGTGATGGATCATCTGGGACACTTCACTGTTTGGTGGTGTGGGAACGTGCACAATGCTCACACCTTTAAGAATGCAGGACCATTCAGAAGACTCAAAGCAGGGATCCTCTTTGCCAATTGGCAAATTACCATTGAGGATGCTGAAATGAGAATAGTGATTCTGCAGGAAATGCAGCCTACCCCACTTCTTTGGCTCAGAGTCATGCAAGAGCCACCCTAACCACTCCAAGGAACAAATCAAACATTGGCTCAGCAGATGGAGAGGGCCAGCTGAATGTGCTTGTGGCAGTCTGAAGGGACCCTAGTGGTAACTCAAGGGATTTTTCCCCCTCCCCATGCTGGGATTGAAGTGGTTATAGCTCCCCGCTGTGTCCTGCAAAACCTCCGAAGCAAAGGAGGCCAGATGCCACTGGGGTGAAGGTCAAGCAGCTGTTTGCTGCGTTTCAACCGCCAGACACCAAAAAGTTCCACACAACAATTTACAGCTCAGAGAAGCTTTAAAAAAAAGCTGTTCAGCTGAGAGCTGCAGTAATTCATTGTGATGTATTGAGCTCTACTTGGCCCGGCAGTTTGAGGGACTGTTAGAAACTGTGTGGCGCACATCTGTGAGTACAATATAATTTTTGATTTTGTGTTGCTTGCTGTACATTTCTGGATTATTACACTGTTTGTCACTGATCCTTTGGGTTGTGTCAGTTTACATCAACACCTAAGTTGGTGCTTTCCCTAATGCAAGGCATTGAGCAGCATATGTTGGGAATGAATAAAGATGAATCATTTCCCAAAGAACAGAGCTTTATTGAGTAACACACACTTCAAAACTGCTGTACAAGTTGAAAGCAAATACATCAAAACCTTAATAAATGTATGAAACATAGCTTAAAGAAGCAGCAGAAACATCTCCCCTCCACACACACAGGTGAAGATATGAGACGCTGTGCTGGTCTATATTGTCTCTCGGTGTGGAGTGATAGGGATGCAACCCTGATCCCACAAGCAATGCTTGGGGCTGTGGAAAGGAAGAGGAAAGAGAAATGCTATAATGGAATTCTCCATGGACTGCAAAATGAGGCAAGCCTGGGGCTTTCGACCATCCAGGTTCACAAGAGTCTGCAGCACCTGTGTCGGCTGCTGGAGAAGCCCATCATGGCCTAATGCATCTCTTTCTGGGACTCTCTCCCACACAATCTGCAATATTCATCCTCCACACCCTCTGTCCAAAGTCTGATGGAGTTGGATCTCACTGAACATGTCATCTGAAGTCATCTCCTTTCCTCTTCCTTATCTGGCTCACATGCACCACAGGTGTCAAGGGGGAACTGCTCAAGGCTGCAACAGAAGTAACTACAGATAAACATGCAAAGGGATATCAGTCAGTGCAGACATAATGGAAAGCAGAAGTTAAGATTCAAAACCCTTTCCCTTAAGTTTCAAACAAGGCATGCTCATTGACACTTCTGTTTTTGAGTGCTTATGCGTGACACACCATTCATGGCGAGTACAGCCAGCCAGGGAAATAAGGAGGGAATTCCTCAGTTGCACAGAACTGTAAGTGTAAGGAAATAGCACTAAATATGGGACCATTTTTCACAAGTGGTCATAAATTTACCCACTCTCTCAATCCTGATGGTGATAAAAGGCACATAAAGCACAGCAGCTATTGGTAGCCCAAAGCCAATGGGGGCCATAAACTGCTAGCTTGTTTCCCAACAATGGTGCCTGGATAAATTATTGCTGACTAGTGTGGGAAGGTGTCCTACTGGAAAGGCAAAAAATAGGGCTGCCATCACTAGACACCTTCAAAAGAGAACTGCAGAGTACCTGAAGCCTCCACTGAAACCTCAGCAGAAGGATTCAAGGGACATCCCTGTCTACATAAACCAACTGTTCCACATGCTCTCCCTACCTCTGCACAACTCTGCAAGGGAATGAACAGCAAATAATACCTCACTACCTCTTCCATCATGAGTAAATCAGTGAAGTCACTAACTGTCCTGTTTAAGCTGGGGGCACCAACACTGTAATGGGAAATAAATTTACATTATTATCCAAAGTTTCCTTCCCTGCATCAGGTTCACACACACTTGACTGAATGGACTGTGACAGCGTCCCAACATTTATTGGCTTGCAGCCTAACTAGACTCTCCAGCCACACATTCATCATCTTCCTTCTCTTCCTCCTCCTTGCTGTTTAATGCCAGAGGTCTTCGACTTGGGCTCTTCAAAGATATCCACAGTAGTGTGCCAGGTGGTGGTGGGGTCTCTGCCAAGTATGGCATGCAGCTCTTTGTAAAGGCAGCAGGTCTGCAGCTCAGCACCAGATCCCGTTGGCCTCCAGACTTCTGACATGCCTGCTGAAGCTCCTTAATTGTTACACAGCATTGCTTCTGGCACCCACCATTAAACCCTTCCCCTGGATCCACTGTGCAATCTGCTCAAATAGCCACATTTCTGTGGCAGGTCTGTAGTTCTGCATGCACAAACTTCTCCTCACAGGCTCAGGAGATCCCTGTCTACTCCAAGCTGGAGCACATCTGGAGCATGTAACTGGAATGGCCAGCTGGGCAGTAGCGCACAGCAAAAAAAATCACAGGGTTTTAATGAGAGAGGGAGCTCTTCTGGTCTCTGTGACCCCAGAACAGTAGGAGTTCATATCTGTGACCACAGCAGTCAGTGTCAGGCATTGGGGGACAGCTGCTGGAGGACTGTTGGGTCAACTTAAGCAATACAATCCATGATCACACTGCATTGACCTCAGCACATCAACCTTGACAAAACACTGTTTGGGGAGTTGGTATCACTGTTGGAATACTACTGCACTAATGTCAGTTGGGGACAAGTTCCAATGTAGACACATGCACAGCTAGGTTGAGAGAAGGCAATTTACATCAACCTCACTTTGTGGCTTAGACCTGGCCTGAAAAAACATAAAAGAATATTGGGTATGAATTAGTGGCTACAAGACCATACAAATCTTAAGCTCTAGTCTGCATCTAAGAATTAGAGCAACCTAGTTACATTGTCCAAAGGAGTGAATGTTTTCTCACCTCCTCAAGTAGTTAGATTGCCATAATCCCCACTGTAGACACAGCTAGGTTAATAGCAGAATTCTGTCGATCTACTACTTTGATTGAAAAGCCCTTTCTATAGATGCAGTTAATGTTTACAAGACAGTTCTACAGCAGCAGCACATAAACGTTCAGCTACAGCCACAGCGATATAAACAGGGCCTTCAGTTACTCAGGCCATAAGCTTTTATCGGTTAGAACCTCTTTTCCCCAAACCGTGAAGAGAATAAGAACCAGCAATTCTGATGATTTCTTGTTTAAACTCCACTTCCTAGCTGTTTAAGAACAGACTTGCAAACTGAAAGACTAAAGAGGCTCAAGGAAAGTTTCAATACCAGTTCTCATTCTTCTACCTAACCACCACTATGACTTCATTTATAGACTCTGCAGCTAATGAGATGTTACCTTTTCTGGATTTATTTATGCTACAGTACTTACACCATTTCTCCCTTCACCAGCTGGGATTCTACTACATACCCTACACCAAGTAAAAACGTCTCTATGCACACAAAGAAACTGGCCTTCTGGCATTCTTACAGGACACAGTAAACTTGCCCTAGAACAATTAATTGGGAAATGATTGACTAGATCAATAGCAGGATCCTTTGATCCCTACCTGATTTATAGCATTCAGTAAATGTGATTAGAAAAGGAAGAATGTCTTTCCCAAGGAAGCTGCTAATTGAAAATCCAGTGTTAACTGAAAGAAAATGAAGTCCCTAACCTGCATACAGTCTTTATGATTTATGGATAATAAATCTGTGACAGAGATTATGCCATGAACACTAGTTCTATGTGTTTCTCTCCGCCTAGCAACAAAGGTTAGGATTTTAACTTCTGTCATATCTTCATCTATATGAGGATTTAAGACATTGGGATAGTTAAACGAAAGCAGCATTAGTCAAGATGTTGAACAAAGAATAGTGTGCTGTCTGCATGTTGGTGGACCTCATCTCACACCAACTACACACAAGTACAAAGGGAAAGAATAAAACCCAGTGGAACTGCATACGTGCAAGCACTGAGTGAAGAGCTGCAGCTGTTCAACATTATGCTCAGGGAACAGACCTTGAAGAAGGATTCAAGCCACTTTACAATGCCACGATTGAGATAAGACATACAAGTATGGATGTTTGCCATGAATCGGGAGCACCACTGCCATTTCTGTCCAAATGCTGCCCTGAAACCTCACAGTCCCTGATCTGGGCTGTGGACAGGTGTATTTTGAGAGGGTTCTTAGTTTCTCAAGAAGTTGGTCACAAAGGAAAGTGGCATCTCTTCCTGCTATAAGGTGAGTTCAATTCTAACTCAGAGAAGAGTCTCTGAACCTTCATCAACATTTGAGTTTTCCCTAGGGGACTGTCTCAATTTTTCCACCAGGGAGAGTCATAGAATAATATGGAAGGGACTCATGACTCTAGCCCAGTCCCCTGCACATATGGCAGGACTAAAAAGAATCTAGACCAGAAGTCCACAACTGGTCAATCACAATCAATGCCTAAACGGCAGTTGCCATTAAATCCTGTGAGTGGTGCACCATCTGCTGATGACAGGTTGAAGACCACTGATACAGATCATCCATGTTTTGCAACCAAATCTGATTAGGCTACTATGGCTCATTGTACTTCTAACATTAAATTAAATTTGTTTTAGTCTCTGGTATTGCCATAGAAAGCGTTTGCAAAGCTTCAAGTGTTTATAAAATATTATACTACCCTTTTAATAGTATCATTTTGCTCCTATTTTAAACTAACTGATACAAACTGAAGTTTTTAAAAAACCTCTTGGAATTCATGTGCAGTAGAGTAGACTTCTGGTTGATTAAATATTTAATTATTATTTCAACTGAACACTCTTAAGTTGGAAATATTGAAATCAGTCTTGTAAAAATGGTTTTAAAGTCAAGCACTAGAAATGCACATTCTGTGCACTTCATTTCATTTTATAGTCTCCAAGATCTATTACAAATTTTTAATAAACTTGTATCTGGGATTTGAAGCCAAACACTTATGCTCAAAAGCCATAAATTTATTAACTTAAAGGCACCCAAAGTGGTAATAAAATGTAGTCCCCAGTGGTACATTGCAAATGGGTTGTAAAAAAATTACATTTTACTAATCCAGCTGCAATTAAAGTATACAGCTGTCCTATTTGCATCTCAGTGCCCCACTTTTAGGAAGAGGACAAATATTTTTCATTTCCTATTGGCAAACATTTATCTTTGTCCATGAATGATGTCTCCTGGGCATGGCTGCCCTTTATGTATTTTTTTTAAATGATTGCATATGGACTTCTCCTAGTATCATGGGCCTACAAATACTAAGAATCTCTTTCCTCCCTAGGATATTTCACATTTCAAAGAGAATGAGAAATTTTCTACTAAAGTCAACAAAACTGAGCCACAGACATGCATGTGCATATACAGCAGTATCTGATTAACAAGCTTCCCAAAACACTATCAGTTTACTTGGAATCCCTAGTCCTAAATCAGAATCATAGCTTCAATCCTTAAGTTTTTTAACCCTAAATAAAATTAGTAATATTCTCCTACATCTTGTAAAAAGCTCACTTTTTGAATGTATTAATCATTGCACAAAGTTATATGAATCAAGGGCACAATCCTGTTTTCTTTTACATAGTGGGAGTTTCTCCATTTCTCAATGTCTTCACTAAAAAGAAAGCCAGGCTTGGCATTTTTAGTTAACATGCTGATGGTGGTCCATATATACACATCAAAAGAATTACAAGTGATATAGGCTGAAGTGAAATGTTTCTTTTTAGAGAAATGGTACAAAGCCACTGTTTCAGCTAGAATCTAATACAAAGGGATCACAAATACCATCTGAATTATACATATCACAAAACCCAAGAAAACTCAGTTTTGAATATGACCTTAATAACACTAACTCAAAAATGAACACTTCAAAATCCTTTGTTTAAAGTGAAATTGGATAAAAATATATGATTTGCAGCCCACAAAGAAAATTATTGCTGGCTACCTTTAATAAGAGTGCCATCATTTTCTGTCAACTTTTCAGACAATCTATTAAGCACAGCAACAAACATCACCTCAAATGCAATATTGCTGCAAGCCACACTTATAACAGATAACACAGCTGTCTCATAGGTGACAAAAAAGGTGACAAAAAAGTAATCAGATTTAATAAAATGATCAAGATCCTAGGAGCAGCAAGAAACATAATTAAATAGCCTTAGATCCAAGTTTGATGTCTAAAATAGAAGCCAAAGCAAATATTTGTACGGAATGGCTGACACTACCAAAAAAAAGTTTTATTTCTTTAAACCTTAGGTTACATTTTAGTCTCTTCTAAGTTGGTATTATTATACACTACCTGTAACCTCAGGACCTCCAAGTTCACACATGCAGTATTCCCACAGGGGAATTACTGAGCAACCTTGCTATTTAAACCCTCTTTACACTGATATGCAGTCTGGAATATGTTAAGTACGCTGTGGTGAATTTTACCCACTGCATAGGTGGAGGTTACACCGCTGCCACATACCGAGCTTCCCCTACACGTACTTACATGCCCTCCACTCCAGTGGGAGCTTAAACGGTGCTCACAATTCTGGAGAGGAAAATGCTTTAGCATGTGTACAGATGGATGCTGTTACTTTAAACTGAAAGAACACAATCTCTTCTCGCCCTGTTGCTAATTATGACATGGTTTTCTTACAAATGGAAGATGCTTTTTCCCATTTGTATTTCCTTAGACAAATTCCAACTCAGCCTTGTCAACCTCGCTTCTACTATCTTGCAATCTACAGCATTATTTTCACACTCTAGCAGACGGACACTCCCTTGTGCATCAAAACCAATCTCAACTCGTCTGAAATAATGTCTGACTTCACTCTCAGCTCTGTAATGAGGCTCTTTGGGAAAGAGCAGAATTATGGATAGACACCAGCAGAACGGGAGGTACAGAAGTCTGGAGTATCTCGTCTTCCCAGCTATAGGCTACTAGGAAACACTATCATTCTGTCAGAAGGGAAACAGAACCTATTAGTGACAGTGCTATGATTTAGCAAAGATGTGTCAATAAGCTTTAGCTTGCTTGTTGAATAAATGTGTGTTTTTTAGATCAATTTAGTAGTTCACACGATGAAGGAATGACCACTCCTGAACAGATTTCTAGGGGAGACAGTCTGGCTACTGTTATTCATTGGATCCAGAGAATGGCTTTGAAAGAAGGTTGGGTCTAAGTAAGGATGACAGGAAGGGGCCCCCTACTTTTGGGACAGGAAAATATTCTTACATGTCTGACTTCAGTCAAACATGCACACTAGACACAAAGATCAGGATCAGTTTGTATCCATACCCAGTCCAAGACTTTTGCCCATTAAAGTCTTCCCTGTCTGTTAACTGAAATCTTGCTATGGATTTCTGTTATGAGGTCTCTGTAGATCTGACGATCTCTGAGCTGGCTGTTGTCTTCAAAACTTGCACTCTGTGGCATTTGCAGAATAAGAGGTGCATGCCTTGAGGGGCTGTCATTAATTCAAAGAAGCCTAACAGCTGGATAGATTTGAGAACAGAATCCTGTATTGCAGAAATTGCCATCTATATGAGAAAAGCCAAAGGAAAGACCAGGAAGCATTAGAAATACCCAAGACTGGAACAAAGAAGGAGGAGTGAGGATAAAATATGTCTAAGAAAGATAGCACCTAAAAAAGAGAGAACATTGCATGAATCATAGACTTCAAAAAATATTCATTAGTATCAACTACACATGTACAGTGATAGCTACAGTAACATGTGAACATCAGCAAATGAAAAAATTGCTATGTGCCCTCGATTTTAGATTTCCTTACTGACCGTTTTCCTCTTCACAATGGAAAAAGACGACATCCTGTTCTCTCAGCCCCCTCTCAGCATACTCCCACTCTGTTGAAGGCATCATCATCTACATCAGTGGTTTTCAAAACAGGAGCGAGTTGCAGTCACTCAGATACTGGGGCGCGGTACCCTCTGCTGGCATCACGGAAAGACTGGAATGCATTGCTCAAAGATCCAAAAGCTGCAGCCATGTTAGTCTAGTTCAGCAAAAGAAGCAAGGAATCCTGTGGCACTTAAAGACTAACAGATTTATTTATTTATGCAATAAATAAGTCTGTTAGTCTTTAAGTGTCATAGGACTCCTTGCTTCTATTGCTCAAAGATGTAATTGTTGGGTCACAGGAATAAATGATTGAAAGCCACTGATCTACATTACTTTCAGAGAAACAAAACACATCCAGCAACTTGCATAAGGCTGTACTATTTTTCTAGTGCAGGAATGGGACTGACATCATGAAGTTCCCAACTCCCAGTTCTGGAGATGGCCCCGTAAATCACAAAGTGCCTGATCCAAGTCAATAAGAGTCTTTTCAGTTGACTTCAGTAAGTTTCATTTAGACCTAGGCCAGATTCTGCCACCCTTGTGTAGTATCTTGCACCACAAAGTAGCACCATTGAATTCTGCCAGGTTTGTAGCTATTCCAAAAAGGCAAACTTGAAGTTAGGATTGTCTTTATTTTGTCTTAACAAAGAAGCCAAGTGAGACGTCAGTCAAATCTTAGCATTTGCAAACCAAGAAGGTAAACAGCTCCATACAAAGTTGAAAAAAAGATAGTTACGGCACTGGATTACGTCTTTAGTTACGGCATTGAGCCTATGACTGGAGTTGCCAACTGTCTGTAAATTTACAGACAGTCCCTAAGAAAGTATGCAAGTTTCCTGATGTATGCAAATCCATAATTAAAAGGAAATGTCTGTAAAAATTCCACCCTCCAACCCCTAAGAGCAGCCACCTGCCTGCCAGCTGTTCTGTTGTCCACCTCTTCCATTTGCATTTAGCACTTGCCTGCAGCCTATCAGCTCCTGCCTGGCCCCCAGGCACTGACCTGGGTAGTTGGTGGGGGCTGGTTAGAACTGGGAGAGGATCATAGGAAACGCAGCAGCACAGCCCCAAGGCACCCACGCTCTGAGAGAGGCTGCAGGGCTCCATCAGAGTCAAGACATTGTCCTGCAGCTGCAGAGCCTGCTCCGATATGCCGGTTGGGAGCAGAGTGGGTTTGGAATCACACTCAATGGTGGCTAAGAAAACAATGAAGAAAGCCCCAGACAAATCACGCTCGCATGTCATGTCAGATTGCAACTGGCTTCGCTGCCAGCAGGATTGCAAAACCCTCCTCGCATTTTTAAATAAGAAAAAGTTTTGTGCATAACCCAAACTTCCCCCAACACACATGCTTCCCTCCCTTGGTCCTCCTCTCCAACTCTGTATCCCCACTTTTCACTTAGCGTAGGCTGTTTCTCCAGCTGGAACCCAGATAGATTGTTACTCTGAGATGCCTGCATTACAGGAATGGACTAGCCTCCAGCAGCAACACCCAGTGGCCCAACACCTGCAGGGGAAAAATGCTCAGTGAGCCCCTTTGTGCTCTCCAGAACCAGCGGGTGTGGGGGAATACCACCATTGTACCTGGAATACCCGAACCCTGATCCTGCCTGTGGCAGAATCCCGACCAACCCTCCCCTAGTCTTCCGCACCGTGTGTTCCAAAGTGTGGTATTATTATAATGATGTTATTGTATTGTGTATGTTGTTTTCAGTGATGTCAGTAAGACGTTTACCATGTCATGGAAGGAAAAAAAAAAAAAAAAATCTTTGGCTCTTCATGTCAGTAAAGACTAAAATGCCAGGTTGGCAACCCTGCTTGAGACACCCAGAATCACAAACCCGATTTGTGGCGGTTAGAATGTGCTGAAAGGGCACGACAAAGTTACCTAAACGCATGCCAGATACACAGGACATTCTGAATTTGAGATTGCCAGGGAGAAGCAGACCTGTCCAGCCTGATGCTCCATTTATATTTCCCTATTTGTGGCTGGAAGGGAAGACATAGTGATAGTTCACTCACTCAGTTCTTCCTTCCTCCCTACTACCCAAACCAGCCTGTCAAATTGTACTAGGTGGTCTGAGATGTCCGACAGGAGGGAAAAAAGTAAAAGCCAGTGTTGTCCAGACTAGTGACAATGAAATCAAGAAAGGAACTTTATAAGTATCATTGTGCAGAGCAATGCACAGCTACCAAGTGTCAGAAGATGAGATGTAGAAGAGATGGAAGGTGAGGAAAAGGACACGGAGAAATAAGAGTCTAGTCTGTAAACAGAATAAAGATGGGATGCTTCAAAATGAGGAAGGAGAACAAGAATAAAAGATAGGACTCAGGAGGAGGCAGAACATATAATTTGGGTACTGTGTGGGGGAAAGCACTGTGGGCTCCAAAGTGTGAAAAATGTTATATCTACACAATACAACAGACTTAAATGCCCACAGGCACCTGCTAACGTACTATACAAGGAGAAAAGCCCATAAAAGGAGAGAAAGAAAGAAGAACACTGTTAAAAGTGGGATTACTACAAATCTAAAAAACATTGCATTTCTTTTTCAAAAGATGCAAGACATCTTCCTCACCACCTACGAAACGTAGAAGAGGAGTTTCCAAGCCTGTTCCCTCTAAGTCATTCTCTTTTTTGCTCCACATTAAAAGGTGATGTTTGCATCTAGCTAAAGTGTGGAAGAATTTCTTTTGTTGAAATATACTGTAGAACATTTTCTTCTTTAACAGATAGGAATATGAAGCTCATAAAAATCAGGCAGCTAGAGAAATTAATTGGTTAATATTATGGCTTTATTTTTTCTAAGGCTTTCTACATCTCCTTGTTCAATCCATTAGTGAATTAATATTACCTCACACAAACAGTCTTTTGACTCTATCCAATATATAAATTACACCAGTTCTTCCTTCTGAGTAAATTAGCAATTCATAGCATGTAGATAGCATTAAAAACCCAAACAACCCTACTGGATACAAAAGAAAAACCAAACAAAAAAAAAAAATTCATAGCCTTACACACAGTTCAACTGGTATTTTCTAGCACCTACTGAATGGTTAACTTGGGACAGGGGAAGGAATGAACCCTGCCACCAGCATACACATTATACACATGCAGTCACATTTTCCAAATAGCAAAACTATTTAGTCACTGTAGTACAAGCCAGATTTTCAAATCTGTTCAGCTTGTCTTGTGATACCCAGGGTCAAATCTGCATAAGAGCTTTGTACCCAATGGGCACCCAGTACGCTGAGTCCTTCTGCAAGTCTGGCTGCTTATTTTGATTCCTAAACGCAAGCTGCGCTATTTGGAAAAAATCCGACTCCATTGTCAGAGCAGAGCCCTTCTGAAAATTTTGGCCCTAATCCATATTTAGATCCCATCACCACATCTGTTTTGCATTTAAAAAACGAAACACCTTAGAACTCTCTCCAAAAAAAAAAAAAAAAAAAAAAATCCTCAGACAACTCACAAATTCCATGAGAGCTGGCTAGAACCATGTGGTCCTTGCACATTCTGTAATGTTTGCAACTAAAATAGTGGTAAAGCATCAAGGACAACTTGGGCTCTCACTACCCTGTAGTTTCTATATTACAGATTCTTGCATGGAAATAAACAGTCTCTCTCTATTCTGCCCTAAAAGATACATCACACACTCATTTCAAGCTGAAACCATTCAGATCAAGAAAGCTCACTGTATCCAGTTGAGACTCTGGTCTGCAAAGTCCATAACATTTAATCAAAAAGGGCTAATTAGTGATGGATTACACACATACATGAGCACCAACAATAGCACAAGTTTATCAAGAAATTACACACAAAGGATTAAGGCCTCATCTATATTGCCAATAGTGTCAACAGGAGACACAAAAGCTACGTATTGTAACTTGGGCATCTCCTATCAGCTTACTATTTTTCAGTTACTGCTATGTCTTTCCTGTTCTGCATCAGCAAGAAATGCCCTCCAGTCAACCCAGCATTAGCCTTTTCAGGGGCGGTGTATTTAAATACACTGGCCAGAGAGCACTTCTGGGATTGACTGTGCAGGTCTGCATTGCCTGCTCGATAGATCCCACTTTGTCAATGCATGGATACCAACACAGCAGAATCAGCAGATATACCCAAAGAACTCCCTTTTACATCCTTGCAAGTACTGCTGTCTGGGCACATGGGGCCATATGAAACTAGTTGTTTGTTTGTTCCCATTTCAGGACAGGTGAAGAGGAGGTAAATGTAGGCTTTGCACCACCCCCACCCACTGGACAGAGCCTGGGATAGTATAGCTCAGACATAGGCTTTCAGTACCCAATATTATTACTTATGGGGTCCTCCAAGTGACTCTGCCATGCAAGACAACTCCTGGAGCGGTACGGCTTATGTACCCTGAGATCTGGGAACAGAAAGAAAACCTTTGTTTGAAGGGCCTTTGTTTGTGTTGCATAAAAGACTTCAGCATTCTTTTTAGTGGCTGACAAATATTATACAATTTCCAAAAGACCTGAAACACTGCAGGGCCTTGCCATTAAGGGACACATTTGGAAACCTAAGATGAGTTCAAGAAAAACTGAACTACAGAAGGCTCTACATATTACAAAAGCAGCAGGCTTTCATACATTAGAGTAGTGCAGGTTCCTGAATTCAGCTCTAAAGAACCCAAAGAAAGCAATAATGATCTTGGCACAGGGTATTTCCTGCAGATTAATGACCAGCTGGGAGGAGTTGATGACCTGCAGCGCAGCCAAGGGCCATTAACCCCAGGCAGTCATTAATCCCCAGGAAATGCCCTATGCCAAGCTCATTTCACTACTCTGAAATGAAAAGCAAGCATGGGCTATGGAGATTTTGTTTTTAAATGAGAGATGCTATTCAGCTGGTACCTGCAGGGCACCATGCCTGTGAGCCATCTATTAGAGTTAAAGACTATATTACAGCTAAGATCCAGGCTTGGCTTCCATACTCACAAGACTAGTTAGCATGGCCACATAAATTTGATACCCCCATATGTCATGACTCTGCCATAGTCCTACCTTCCTGATCACCTGCTAAGTGTCCAGAAGTCAGGATAGCAGGAGAGCTTATTACTCATCCCTGTATCATGTTCCAAGCTGTCTAGTCAGGCACAACTCTTCACACGCTCACACCTTGAAGCATGCTGTAGGCATCTGCCCTTCTAATGCAGAAAGCCTGCACCACTATTGGTCAGTTGCTACAGTTCTTCAAACTATCATCCTATTATTCCTCACAACAAAAAAAAGCAGTTAACAGAAGCACAAGGCACCTAAATGATTTCAGTTGATGCAGTAGGTTTTCCACACTTCTGAAAACTTGATTTAAAAACAAATAATAAAAAAAGAGACACTACCCCAAAACAATCTAGAACACTGGTCGACACACACAAATGCATTTCACACAAACCATCTGTCGATATCAGGCATTCATGGACTGATATACAGCCAAAAGAAACAAGATAAAAGAGTACACTAAATCAGCACTTATAAGAATGTCACCATAAACACAGCATCTTTAATGTGTCAATATATCCCTTGAGAGCCTAATTATATTGCTTGCTTATGGATGGGTGGCACTAATTTTGGCTAGAATTTTCTGATCAAAGTTCAGGTGGACAATTCTAGTTCATATATTAACCCCAATACCACAATATTTGAGAATGACTCTTTAAAAAAGTGTATACACCACAGCACCCCATGGAGAAGGAAAATATCTTTAGGCCTACTTTAGTGATGGGGACTGAAACACAGCACCAAATAATCTTGCCCACAGCCACGCAGAGCAGGGAATTGACCAGAAACCTTTCAATTCCCAGGTTAGTGCCCCAGCCACTAGCCCCATCCTTCCTGATCCAGAAAAGTAGGTTGTGTGTTGTATTGGCAAATAATTAAAAAAAACTACACACACACACACACACACACCAGAAACCAGACTTGAAAATGCAGGGGGGGGACACGTTTTTTTAAATAAATTCTGTGTATGGGTTCTCTCATCAGCATGTCATTGATATGCATATGCCACAAGACCATGTGGCCTAACTGCCTTGTCTGCCTGTAATCAGACAACTGCATTTCTCTCTCTTTTCTTTGCACATGGCTTCAAACATCCATGCATCTGCAGATTTTAGGGTTAGGAAATAATCTACAAAGAATGTTTTAATTACTTATAAATTAAGTGAAGTCTTGGAGAAATATAATTACTCAGTATAATTTTTAAGTCTCCAGTTGATCTCATTTGGGTCATTTGTCGTTTGTCCATTCTCTACTCCCTCAGCTGCTGAAATAATCTTGAATGCCTAGTCTTTTATCAGGAGTACTTAAAACACACACACACACACACACACACACACAGCTTTCACACTTACTTTTCCCATTTTGCTAATTGATCAGCCAACTGTTCTACTGTCTGTGAAAGACACTTACCAATGGGTAACAGAATTTTAGTTGATTTGGAAAGGCAAATTTCACTTGGGTATATGTTCTTCTTCTTCCCAATCACCATTCCTGTAATTTAGTTTTTAGCTAGGCTTGCTATACAGAATACATCTCCTTAATGGTTTTTCTTTGTGCTCAGAAAGTGTTCTTTTGGGGAATTAAACTTAAAATACAGAGGGATTTTTCTACAAAGGAGAAGTATGCAACTGTGGTTTTGTTTAACAGCAGACAACTGCTACTGGCTGTAATGAAAACCTTTTGTAAACAACTGAACTTCCTGACCATCACTGACTGCAGTAAGAGATGAAGATACATAGCACTTTCAAGCATCAGGCTCTTACCAACAATATCCTTTGTGATCAGAAGTTAATGATCCAGACCCTCTCTTGCTATGTGTAATAAATTTACTAAGAACATAGCAAAGTAAAACTACTTTTGCAGAGACAGGGTGTCCAGCTTTCACAAAGTTCAACTCTTCACACTTTGATGTTATCACATCAGAAAGTAGCACAGCAGGTTCTACCATCTACTTCATTAACAGAGGAGCTTAAGACTCAGAGGACAACAACAGAGAGCCAGTTTTTATTCAGAGAAGCATATGGCTCAGAACACAAAAGATCAAGTTCAGTTCTCTTTCCAAGACACATGCAAGTAATAAGCAGTTTCTACCTACCTTTCTGAAGTTTAACCCCATCCTTGGTTTGCCTCCTAGGGAGTAACACAGTCTGAATTACAAACACACACCAAATTCTCATTTGGAGGATAAGGAGCTGTAACTGGAGGTACTTCTTCACACAGTTAGACCAAAGCAACCTTCTTCCACAATATTCTCTTTCTCCTGGTTTCCTCTTCCTGCTTGGCAAATAATGCAGCTGCTGGGCCTCATTTCCTGAAGAGCTTCAGCTGTTGTGACCCATCTCCCACACCCTTAACTCTTTCCTGCCTGCTCCCTGCATCCTGCCAAAAAGCATAACAGAAGAAGGAATGTGGAGTTGGACTTTTCTTGGGTGATCCTTCAGGGCCTGATTCTCAACTACTTGACCAGATCCACAAGATGATACAACACATAACTTTTAGGTGCCTTGCAAATGACTGGAGCAACAATGGGATTCACAAAGCCTGAGTCTGGTGCCTAGGCTCTCTATACCATGAATGGAAAGAGACAGATGCCTAAATATGTGACTCACAAAAGCCAGGACACTAGGCTAAGCTAGTGGGAGATGCTAAGCTCTCTCTCTGTTAGACACTTAACTCCCACTGCCGGAAGGTACCTATCTCTGCTTGCAGCCCAAAAGCAGGGATCCCTCACCTAAATTATTTTCTTTCAAGAAAGAATAGAGGAGATGGTGCTTCCCTTTTAACTTTTAGCTCTGTGGTTAGCATACTTATCTGGGATGTGAGAGATCTACATTCAATTCCCCCCCTCATTCTCCCCCTTGGGCTGGGGGAAGAAAATGTTATGTCTCAGGAGTGTGCTTGAACCTCTGACTATGGAATAGTTTGATGTGGCTTTCTTCTGGATAAATAAGTAAAGAGGCATTAGGAGCTGTACTTTGGGCCTCCCTCTGCTCATGTGGGTATCCTAACCACCAGCTTACAGAATCATTCTCACTCTCTCTGGCATAATGACTTTTTAAATATTAACGTACGTGGCAACAACTTCATTAGGAAAGGGTGAGAGAGACCAATCCCCCCACCCTGCAATCAGACTCTCTCATGAACCGGTGACAAGAAACTGTTCTCAGTGGTGAGGACCCCTGTTCAAATCCCTCCCATCAGGAAGAGTGGTAAATGAATTCAGTTCTTCCACATCCTGAGTGAGTGCTTTAACCACTAATAAGATAGAAAGGAAGCTGCAGAACTGCAGCTACCTCCTCTTTGCTTTTGAAAGGGTAGGCAAACCAGCTCAGGTTCCCAGGCAACACAAATGAAAGAACACCTACAGTATTTACCTCTGCAGTGTGGATTATGCTAGGGCTTAGTTGTGAGATAGATGCTCATGGATGCCCAGAGGCAGAAATTTAGGCACCTAGGGAACTTTGTCAACAGAAATGTAGGTGCCAAGTGAATTTAGACACCTACAAGGTTAGGCGGCAGCTGAGCTTGGGTTTGGCGGACCATGGTGGTGCCTAAGTCTGAAGTTCTGATACCTGTGTACCTTTGTAAATCTGAGCCTGCAGTACTGCACTTGTGCAGGAGTGAAGAACAGAACACCAAGATGTCTTTAGGTACGTTTGTGTTCCCTGCATTCAGGAGCCATGTCCAAATCCCCCTTTATGTGCATACAATATGTTAAAAGTCTTTACATGATGACATAATACTACTGGTTCTTCAGTAACTCTGTCACAGTCAGTGCACGGGATCAATCACTAGTGAAGCAGAACATTAAAAAAAAAACAGAATGTTCTCTTGTGTTGGCCTACCATCTGGTTCTGGCTTGATCACACATTTCCAGGCCCACAAGCTGTGTTGAGCATCTATGCATATGTCTACACTTAGAAGTTATTTTGAAATAAGGAGGCTTATTTCAAAATAACTTTTTCCTGTCCATTTTGTTATTTAGAATTAAGCATTTCTTTATTTTGAAATAACAAAGCACTATTTCCAAATAAAACCTCCTTTTCTTTCAAAATAGCGCTTAAATCAAAAGTATTATTTCAAAATAAGCCATTCTAAGCCACAGAATGGGTTTATTTAAAAATAATGGCCCTATTATTTTGCCTGCCTTCCCCTATTTTGAATTAGAGAGTCTAGTGAAGACTCTCTACTTCAAAATAACTCCTACCTTATTTTGAATTAGAGAGTCTTCCCTGGACTCCTAAGTCGAAATAATAAATTCAAAGTAATGCTAATTGGAAATAATTATTTTAAAATAACTATTTTGAATTATTCTGTAAGTGTAGACATAGCCCATGAGTTTAAGATATGATACCTTTATGCTACATTTAGGTCCTCCCACAACTGGGCTGCTCTGAAGTCTGTAGAAGACCCTGGTGTACTTTACACAATCTCAAGGGGCAAGGGTAAGTCGGAGCAGCAGCCCCAGAGTTGCCCAGACTCGTTACAGCACTGTGTGATACAGCTCTACATCTGCCATAGCCTTCCCATCCCGTCTTGTCCACAGCAAGCCTCTGTGCTTGCATTTCTTTCACAGGGACCCATCAAGACCAGCTGTATGGCTGTCTTGAATCCTTCCTTGGATTGATATGAAGTTTTTGAAGTCTCTTTATGCCATCCCCCTTTTGAATCACCATAAAGGTGCTGAGTTGAGAATATCACCACCTAAGTGACATTGAGTAAAACTGTTGAAATATATACAGGTAGTCCTCACTTAGTGACCGGGTTCCGCTCCTGAAACCCGGTTGATAAACGAATTGGTCACTAAACGAGGAGCAGCCCTTACCGGTATTTCAGGCATAATGTACTTTACTGGTAGTGGGTTTTTCAACCATCGGTAGATAGTTTTAATGTCACCTTTGCATCATTTATAACATTTTTCATATATATTTTAAATGTTTTAAGCTCTAATGTACTGAACTTAGTTTGCATAGTGTACTGTAAATATAGGTAATCTGAGAGAGTTGATGCGAGTTCTCGTACATCGCCATAATACCAACTCATCAGAGAGCCGGTCATAACTCTGAGGGGTCACTAAACGAGTAGGTCACTAAGTGAGGACTAGCTGTACATGCAATGTGGGTATATTTACGGTAAATGGGCAACTTAATGCTGACATTTCATCAATTCAGGGTGTTGGCTTGATTTTTTTCCTTATTAATTTTCATATGCAACAGCCATACAAAAATTGAAAGGTGAGAGAGGCTCTTGTGGACCCAACATAGGTAAAATGCATAAAGAGGCAAATGAAGTCCAGTTACCACATTCTGCATTTCTGACAGAAATGGCACTGGAAATCATTCCTTATAGCCATTAATTTTCTGCCAGTTTGCCCAGCGAGATTTTATTTTGAATTTTAACAAATCAATTTTGACAGAGCAAAAACTATTTTACAGTGAAGTTCCATTCTAAAAGGTGACTCAGCAGCAAAGTGCATTTCCATGATTATTGTGTCTCTTTGAACGCCATATCAAATCAGCTCAGTTTACAAACAATAAGACATTTCTAACTGCCATCTCTGCCAACTCAGCCTAGGTGCTGTTTGTCAAGTTTGGTTATTTCCTTCCCGTGTACTAACTAATAGTAAAGATCCTACAGATAAAGATAAACTACTCCTGTACACATAGTCGCCTTAAAAGGGCTCACACAGGGGAAACTGAAGACAGAATTTAACCTTGCAAATGGGTTTTGCAGTAGTTACCAATTCGATTAATACTCCTCTTGAGTACTTCCCTCTGTCTGATGTAAGAATGAACAACTTTATGCCTTGACTCAGTCATCCATATGCACAGCATCTTGAAAAATAACAGCTTAAGTATCTTAAAGCATTCATCTTATCTTGTTTCTGTATTTCTGAACAAAGAGGCTGTTTTCACACGTTGTTTTTAAATCGAAACAACCACCGTTGTTTCGATTTAAAAAATATTATGTCCAAATGACATTCTATTATTTCAAAATGACGGAGCTCATCATTTGGAAATAATGGAACTGAATTTGAAATAACAAAACCTCATTTTAAATCGAAACAGCCGTTGAATCAAAATGGCTGTTTTGAAACAATGCCATTCAGACGCGTTGCTTCGAAACAGCCGTTATTTCGATTCCGGCTTGGATTGCCCTTTCTCCTCCCAGGGTGCACAGCACCAAGAAGGAGAAGTGTCCAGCCCTGTTGCTGCCATGTGCCTGGAGCTGGCGCAGCATGGCTGAGGCACGTGCTGGCACAGCCCAGAGACAACGCCAGGCACCTGTGGGGGTGCGGGAGGAGATCCTCTGCCTCCTCAACATATGGGCCAGGGAAGACATCTGTGTGCATTTCCACGCTAGGCATAACAACCGCGATGTCTATGCAGACATCGTGGACCAGATGACAGGCCAGGGCCATAAGTGCACAACTGAGCAGGTGTGCTCAAAAATCAATAGCCTGCGTCAGGACTATGCACATGCCAGGGAGGCAAGGTGGCTTCAGGGCCCAGCAAGCACCACCAGCTGCCCCTTTTTCAAGGAGCCGCATGCATTCCTCAGGGACAGGCCCAGCAGTCTCCCATCCCAGACCATTGACTCTGGGGGAGCCCACCCCTGTGGCCACATCCCCTGAGGGAAGCCCCTCAGACAGGGAGGAATCCCTCAACATCGGAGATGTCAGCAAGCCGGGGAGTGCCCAATCACTGGATGCTCTGCTGGCTAGTCCTGAGCTCTTCCCTGCTCGGGAGGGGCCCACCACCCCTGAGGAGGAAGACCCAGAGGGGGACACCAAGGAGCGACCACCCACATCCGACCTGGAGGAGGGAGCATCCAAGCGAACATCTGGAGCGCCCGTTGGTGAGTGTTCCTCACTCCTGCAAGCAGGCAGGGCCAAGCCTGACCAATACCATGGCTACCTAGGGTCCACGGCCTTGGAACGCACAAGGCATGGGGCTGGGGGGGCACAAGGGCCCTCCCCTGGGTGCTGGTGGCAGAGGGGCATGTAATGCCAGGATGCCAGTACCCAGCGGGGCGGGGGATGCTCATCGGGGAAGTGCCCCCAGGCGGTGTACCAGCATCTGGGTCAGAGAGCGTGCAAGCTGCACTGCTGGCATGTGACCTTGGGAAACTTCCTGGCCCACATCCTGCTGAATACCGCTCACCTCTGTGGGCACCATGAGGCCATGTGTGCCCTTGTGCAGTGTCCCACAAGACACAGAGGGGGAATGCTGCTGACAGTCCGGGCGGAAGGGTTTGCTGCAGATGGCTGCACACAGGCAAGGCCGTCAGGCAAAGGGGGGCTAACCCTTTTCCTGCTTCACCCCAGCAGCTCACCAACACACCAGCCATCTTGCACCGCTGAGTCCCCGGACCACTGGCAGGCAGAGGAGGAGAGCCCACCGGACCAGGAAGGACATCCTCACCAGCCTCCTTCAGCTTGGCCACCCAGCGGAGGCGTAAACCCGAGCCTAGAGGGAGCAGCAGGGGAGGCACCAAGAAGCTGCCATCCACCAGCTCCAGCACACAGCCAACGCAGATGACCGCATCGTCACTGCGATGGAGCAGCAGGCTGCAGCAATGGAGTAGCAGGGCAACGTGCTCTGAACCATTGGTGCTGCTGTACAGGACGTTGCATCGACCCTGCGGTGCATAACCCAGCACCTTGCGCTGCCGGCACCTGAGAGAGTGCCTCCAAGACAGGGAGCTGTCCCTCACCGCCGACGGCCCCAGACCAAGGACGGCCTTGCCCAAGGGTGCAGCCCAGAGGGCCATGGGCCTGGCATGGCCTCTCCATAGCTCCCCCATGTTTCAAAGTCCCCAAACCTCTACCCACTTTCCATCTCCCAGTTCATGGCCCCCTTCCAGTTCTCCCCCTACCCACTTCCCATCTCCAAGTTCATGATCCCCTCCCAGTTCTCCCTCCAAAGTTCTACATCTCATACGTGCTTCCCAAGCCCTTGTTGCCCCAACCCTGCCCCCCATTGTAAATAAAAACCGTAACAGTGAATTTAGTTCTATTTGTGCTTTTATTGAGTGGGGTGCTGGGTGTGGGTGGGGGCTGGCTGTGGCTGGATGGAGGTGCGGGGGGTGTGGGGTGGCAGACCTAGCCCTCACAGGTCCTCAGTCAGGAACATGTGGGTTGGTGCCTCACGCACAGTGTCTGCTCTGTGTGTACTTGCTCCCTTGGGGCCAAAACCTCTGGCTGTTGGAATTGGCCACTGACGAGCTCTGCCTCAGCCTACCATATGGCAGCTACTGTGTCCTCACGGAGCTCGCAGAGGTTATGCAGTGCCATGCAGGCACTGATGACCTCTACGATTCTGTCCTCGGCAAGGTGCAGGCATGTGAAGAGGCACCTCCAGCAGGCTTTTAGTCTGCTGAAAGCCCGCTCAACCACCTGGCGGCAGTGGCTGATGCAGCGGTTAGAAAGCTGCTGTCTGGCATCGAGGGGTCCCGTGTAGGGGCACATGAGCCAGGGCCGGAGAGGGTAGGCTGCATCAGCGACAATGAAGACAGGCACCACGACTTCTCCAATGGTAATATCATAGGGGAGGGGGAAGAAGGTGCCCACCTCCATGCCCCAGTACAGGGAGGAGTTGCACAGAACCCTGGCATCGTGCACCCTCCCCGGCCATCCAACGTAGCAGTTCTGAAAGATGCCCCAGTGGTCCACAATGGTCTCCAGGATGACCGAGTGGTATCCCTTCCTGTTCCTGTACTCGGCTGCATGGTGATGTGGGGCTTGCCCGGGGATATGAGTGGCATCGAGCATCACCCTGCAGTTTGGAAACCCCCAGGTGGTGAGGCCGGTGATGGTGTCCTGCAGTGCTCCCTGGGTGACGAGGCATGGCAGCAGGACCATGTTGATGGCATGGGAGACCTGCAGCAGCAGTTTGCTGATGGTGGACCTCCCAATGCCAAAGAGATGGGCAACAGACCTGTGGGACTTGGGGAGTGGCCATCTTCCAGAGAGCGATGGCCACTCTCTTATCCACAGGGATGGCTGATCTCATCACCATATTCCTTCAGCACAGGACCAGGGCGAGCTCAGTGACCAGGTGGGTGAAGGTCTCCCTGCTCACCCAGAGGTTCCTCCTCCACTGCTTGTTGCTCCAGGTTCGCAGGACAACCCACTCCCACCAGACTGTGCTGGTGTCCAGTACCCAGATGCACTGTGGCACAGAAAGGGGATGGGGACCTAAGACCACTGTGAGGGCGACTGAGACAATTGTCAGGAGGGTCAGCCCCAGGCTCATTAGGCTCAGGGAAGAGTGTGTCCCACAGCAGGGGAGCACCCTGCAGGCTAGCAGAGGGTCTACCAAGCGCTCAAGGATGGTATGGAAGCCATCCATGGCAATCTTTCAAGCAACCTCTTGCCAGTCACAATGACTAAGGAGGTGAGGTCAGTTCCTGCTTTTATGTGGTTGGCTGGCAACATGGCCCTGCCAGGGGGCTATGTTGCCACACCTCCCATGCTGCCCTTCTCCTGATTCGAAATAGCAAGTCCTATATCCGGACTTGCTATTTCGATTTGAGGTTTTTGCTTATTTCGATTTAAGTTAATTCAAATTAACAATTTTATTTTGAAACAACTTAATTTGAATTAACTTATTTCAAAATAAGCATCTCCATGTGAACATAGCCAGAGTGCAAGATGAAAATGATTCTTTGCTTCAAACCCCAGTCTTCATCTTCAGCAACCCTAACCTCTGAAGACCATCCTTAAAAGAGAATCTTGTACATTTCACCATGCTGAATGATGGTTTATGCGTTTTTTTTAAATTAAAGTACACTTTAATTTAAAGTCAATTCTTCTCTTGAATTTCATCCTCCACTACCTCTGTTTTATTTCTATCTCAGAATTATAGGAAGACATACCAACTTAACATATAGAAACCAAGGGACTGCTTTCCCTACCGGCTCTAATTATATAAGTCACAAGTGGTCAAACTACCATCTACAAAATCAGCAGTTGATGAACCAAGGAAACCAGTGTACCCTATAATTGTGTTTATTTCTGGCCAGTAGGCATCATGTCCACCTATATCACAGCTGTTTTGATTTTTATTTCCATAGATATAACACAAGCATATTTTTTAAAAAACAAAATGACGTGGCTGCGTACACCTTGACATGCTGTTTGGGGAATGGTGCAGAAATAATAGATTGTTATAATGAATGAGAAAGGCTAAGTTAGAAGGAGGGAGGGCAAAATTCTACTCATTTACACTGACGTAAATCTAGAGTAACTCTATTGATTTTGGCTGAGAGTATTTCTGCCCAAGGTATCCGCAGAGCTGTAAATTAGGTCATTTTTCTTATTCATAGCAACCACTGTTCTCAACAGATTTCATGTCCAGTTTTGCAAATTAGGTGTCAAATTCTTCTCTATCACAACAGTGCAACTCAAGAGTAACTCCATCTATATCAGAAGACAACTCCTGCATTGACACTGGAGTAAATAAACATAGACTTTGGCCACAGTAGTGCAAGAAACACGTTACAACTTTTTAGTTGAGGTGTGCTCATCATTAAAGGGATGAGATCTAGTTATTGTCCATACCCCATATGGTTTTGTTTATGTATTCGAGTTTTAATCCTGAGCTAAACATTCTGACTTTATCTAAATGTGTATTAAAATCCTAACATAAATTGAATGCATTTTTCCTACTTGAATACAATTTGCATAATGACCAACTACTGTTCACCATATAATAGTGGGTTTCTGTTTCAATTTTTCCCTAGCATCATTGTTAATAATCTCTCGTTTCATTAGTCTGTGTGTGTACAAAATATAGCTTCTGTCTACACTGGCAAATCAGTCTGGACTAAGGAGGTTTAGTCCTGACTAACTTAGCCCATGGCCACACTAGGCTCTCCCTAGTTTGAACTAAGAAATTTCTTAGTTCGAACTAAGAAACGCTTAGTTCCAACTTCTTAGTACCAGTGGGTAGTCCGGACTTAAGCACTTAGTTTGAACTTTAGTTCGAACTAGGCGCAATGTAGCCACGTACTAATGCTTTGTTTGAACTTAAGTCTGAATTAAGCTGGTTAGTTTGAACTAACCACGCATTCTAGTTCGAATTGAGTGTTACTTCAAATTAGAACATGCAGTTAGTTCGAACTTATAAGCGTGAAGTTAGTTCAAACTAACCCAAGGTTAGAAATTAATTTTGGAATTGCATAAAATTCCCAGCCCAGGATGTGCCCTGCTGCCCTCGTCAGGCAGCTTAACACCCCTAATGATGTCTCAGAGTTTTGACAGAATCTTTTTTAAAATTGGCAACAGTGCTTAAATTCACTTGAATGAAAGGACTGAAGTCATCACTGGCACAGCAGCAAGTCACACTCTGGTCTGGGAACAGTGTTTCTTTAGGAAGGCCTATGAAAACACATCTTAAGTTTCTACCTGCACCATTGAGTTCTATGAGCTCAAAATTCCAATATTGGGGAAAAAGTAAAAATTGAATCTCATAGCTAACTGAATATAGTTGATTCAAAGTTTCTACTAAATAAGTAGATTTGAGATGAGATCAATTATGGAAAATTTCAGTTCCCAAAGGAGTTTGTCAACATTAGGAAGATTTGAAGAAGGTGAGAATGCAAAGAGTACCTCAATCTTAGCACTAGCATTTGCAATAGTATAGTATTTTAATAAAGGAAAGGTGTATCATGAAATCTTACATGGGAGGAATGGAAAGCTTACTGATCCTTTAAAGGAGCCTGGCAAAAAGTCTAAAATAAGACTGAAAGTGAGCTTTTTAATGAAGCCTTTTATATGGTCTTATCAAATATTCTCAGTTCCCCTGTCTAGATGATTCAACCCTGACTCAAAATGGAACTCTTCCAAATCAACAAGTATCTCTCCAACATTGGAAAGTAGTGAATGAGATAATCAAGAAAGTAAAAAAAAATAAAAGAGCCCAAGAACATCTTTGCTGCAAAGGTAAATTGCACTGCCTGAAGCTTTTGCTTTCAAGGTCAAATATGCTTCACCTGGAAGGGCCAGCTCTTCAATCAAAGGTGAAGAGCACAGTCCTTGTAGCCAGAAATCCTGCCAATTTTATACACACATTTTGGCAAAGGAAACCTGCTCCACTTCCAGCTGGAAACTCCAGGCCAGATGTTATGCTAAGATAATATTATGCTGTATTCAGAATATTGAGATGCTACAAGTTGTAAAGAACCTTCAGCATCACAAGAAATGGCAATGTTCCAACATGACACACAGCCTGAAATGATTTAGGAAAACAATCAAACTGGTCTCAACATCATTTTTCTAAATAGGTCATTGCTTTGGTTTATAATTTATCAATCTGTCAATTACTGCCATTCACCAAACAAATTGTTCAATTGTAATTTATATAATTAAAAACAGGCATATGCTAATTTAAAATCATGTAATTATTGTTAAGAAATATTATAGTCTTGATTATATAAGTATGTGTTCTATTTATTTCATTACTCCCTAAGTGGACAATTCTCATTTAATTTGCCACATGGAAACAACAGTTAACCTCTTATCGCAATCTAAATCAAGCACCTAATAGTGATCCATATGGCTTTTCTTTTTACTTGTTTAAAACAAAAGGGAAATATACCTTGGAACAGCAGCAACTCAAATGCAAGGAAAAAGTTCTCAACTTGAGGAAAGGGATAAAAGTGGTATGCTCAGTTCTAACCTGGTTCAATCCTTTAAAAAAGGATTTGCTTTTATGATATAATTAGGGCTTCTTTAGCTAAAACAGAAGTTTTCAGATGAGGAGCAGTCAAACTAAAGCAAACTTCAACCTTAATGGCCAGGATCATTAAGCAAGAGAGAGAGAGAGAGACAGAGGACTTTATTTCCCCATAACTGGAGGTTCTTCAAGATGTGGGGCCCTATTTATCTTCCAAACATGGGGTGTGTATCTAGACAATGCATGAGAACCACAAGTTTGTCGACAGCAGCATCTGTTGAGCTGCATGCCCAGCTTATGTTATCACACGCTTCATGCGTGGTTATAAGAGGCCTTGTGGGGTGATGCAACCTCCGTCTCCCTCTTCCCACAGCAGAGAGGAAGGTGGATGGATATTGAAAGACAAAAAAGGGACCACACATCTAAAATAATCTCTTGTTACAGATAAGTAATTTCACAGGGTGTTCACAAGGGCCATGAGAGTGGTGAAGCAGTTTGTCACGAGGAAGGCACATGCTATGATTAAGTCATCATCATTCTGATGAAGTGAATGGTCTGCACTGGGAACAGCACAAATTTCTGCATGCTGACACAGAGAAATGGAGTCATCAACAGTCAGTTATCACAGTAGGGGAAAGCAAAGTGCCCGTGCCCCCCCCCCATGGCGGTAGGCTTTTACAGCCACAAAGACCTTCATGAAGACCTTGGGAGCTGTGACAATGCCAAATAGAAGGACCTTGAGTTGATAGTGGTTATTTCCTACATGCAAAAGGAAGAATCTGTGATTCACTGGGTGGACATTAATACGGAGATATGCATCTTTCATGTCAACGGCTACAAACCATGCCCCCTAGTGCAGGACAGGGATAATGGAAGAGAGTATTACCATATGGAATTTGGTCTTTCTGATGAAAGCATTGAGTAAGCAGAGATTGGAGGATATAGGGGATTGTATGATAATAGGATGTAGGACCCCATCCTTCCTCAGGACAGGAAGTAGAAGGCCCTATTAGTGAAAAAAGGTGCGCACAGATTCAAAAGCATACTTATTACAGAACGTGTCTGCTTTGTGTTGAAGGAGGATGTCATGGGCAGAGCTCCTTACAGTGCACCAAGAGGACCCCGGTAAGGTGGGAAGGTGAGAAATTATATCAAGTGGCTGTGTGATATGATCTCCAATAGCCATTGATCTGTGTGATCTTGCTCCAGTCACAGGAAAATAGGGCAAGATGGCTACAAAGGTGGCACAGGGGTGGCAGGCAGTGATGTGGGGGATTCGCAGCTCTTGACCATTATGTCAAAGTTGGGTCTTTTCTTGGTGGCAGGCATGATGGCAGAGGTGGTGATGGCTGATGGTCATGAGCACTGAGGTACTGGCAGGCTAGTTCCTGGTGTCTAGTGTAGGTAGATTGATACAGAAGTTACAGGAACTGCCAGAACTGCAGCTTAGATTGCTGGCAGCTGGAGTGTAGATCCAAAGGGACTAAAGGGTCACCCAAAAGCCCTCCAATGAATGCAAAGCCTCATCCATTCTTGATGAGAACGGCTACTCCTTGTCAAAGAGAGGTCCTGGATGGGAGGTTGGGAATCTCTAGGAAAGCCAGATGACTTGAGCCACATGTCACATTTCATTGCTTCTGTGGCCAGGGAACAGAAGAATGTGTTCACTGCATCCACCGAAGCCAGAAGGCTGACTCTGGCGATCAGGCTGTCCTCATCCACCAGGAACCAAAGGCACTTGTCCTACAGATGTCCTCCAAGAACTCTGCCAGCTTCATGCAACTGGTGAATTCATACTTCACTAGCAGAGCCTGATAGCTGGAAATGTGGATTTGAAGGGCTGCAGAGCAGTAGTTTGTGGCCCATAAAGTTCAGACATTTCATTGCCTTATCCAAGGAGTGGTGAAAGAGACGGAGTGCTGGCACCTGTTCCGTGACTGAATGCACTGCCACCTCACAGTTTTCAGTGTATTATCCTTGCAATGTCCCTACATGGAAAGAAAGTGGTATTGTCCCCTCCTTTTACAGATGAGACACTGGCATTTGTCTAACGTCACACAAAAAGTCTGTTAAGGACAAGGGTGTCGCTGGAGCCTGGAATATGGGGCATGTGCCCGAAGTGCCCAGGGCAGCGCCCCTCTCTCCTGGCCCCATTCCCGACCTGGTATCCGGGGCCAGGCCAGTCGCAGCGGTTCTTGCCTCTCCTGGCCAGGGACTGAGGCCAGGCCACTCATAGCAGTGTCCCCCTCTCGTGGCCCCGTCTCTGGTCAGGGATCCAGGGTCAAGCTGGCGGCAGCAGGAGCCCGATGCCGGAGGGGGTCTGGGCAACAGATCACGGCCGGGGGCTGGGCTGGGGCCATGCCTCAGGTCTTTCTCTGGGGCAGTGACGTTCCTGGTTGAGGAGCAGGGATTTAAACCCAGGTCTACCAAGGCCCAGGCTAGTCCCCTAGCTACTAGACCATCCTTCCTCTCTCTTACATACAAATAGGTATATTCATTTTAAAGATAACTTCATACTTCAGAACTGGGATGCAGGTTTTGAAACTTCATAAAAACTTAGGGATGTTGGTAACTGGGGTTTCAGTCTGGCCCTGTATAAACACATGGGTAGCCATGAAACATAGAGCCAGGTTTTAATTCAGCCTGCTGTATTTTCCTGATTTTGCTACCAGATCCTCTCAAAATATAATTGCATCTCAGTTTGTTCTAATTTTTCTATATTGAATGTATCTGGAAAGCTTGAAGGGTCAGACCCACTGACTTTAATTTAATATATTTCCTTTCTTATTTATCCTTGTGGAGAACCAGAGCCCACGGCATATATTGTTAATAAAGTCTGTCTGCACTTCTTCCAAGAGTGCTCAGTGCTGAAAGGTCTCCTAATTGAACCAGCACTTTCAAGCATCCAAGCAGATGTCTATAAATAAAGTGGAGACATTGAACTAAGTAGAATCATCATGTGACTCATGTGGGATGCTCAGTCTGATGAAGCATCTTCTAGAGTAAGTCACTCTCTATATATCTTTACAGACAAACTAGGAGTTCCAAAGATATTCACCAATGCACACTTTGAAAAAAATACATTATTCTCATTATTCTAAATACATGCATCTGAAGAAGTGGGTTGGTGCCTATGAAAGCTTATGCCTGAAGAAATCTGTTAGTCTTTAAGGTGCCACAGGACTCTTGTTGACATTCTTCTTTGCCCATTCACAACACCATCTCCAATCTGTCGATATTTACATTCCTTTGAAAAACTCGCTCCTGTCCTGCTTCCCCCCAGTCCATTGAACCGAGGCACATAAATGAGCTTGCATTGTTCCTTGTGACAAAAGGTTAAGGCACTCGGTTTGAACAGGGTTACCAACGTTTCTGCCTAGCCTCCTTTACTGTAGGTAACTGAAGGTGGAAAGGACTTGCATGTTCTTACCCACTGGTTTAGGCTGATCAACTCTGGTTCTAGTTTTGACTGTGTTTTTGGAAATAAAGAGAGCCTCAAAGAAAGGGAAATGAACAGATTTGTAGGTGGGACACAATTTTTCCTTTCCTGGCTGATGAGTCTGCACACTGGTTTATTCCTTTTCCCCTTATCTACACCTGCTTATCTGTCTGTCCTTAAATAGTAAACTCCTCAAAGCAAGATTTTCCTGAGTGCTAAGAAAGCACCTAACAAATCACAGGCACTTCTGTAAATAAGCAGATACTGATTTTAATAATGTCACTCTGGTCCAAATGCAAAATGGCTAGAGACGTCTTTAGAAAGCCCGAAGAATCAGGTTTCCATCTCCCCTTGCAAAAGGCTTGACATTACAAAGGAGTGGAGGCTCACTTCTAAGTAACAAGACTCAGATCCACAAACAAACACAGACCTAAATCCCAGATTTAGGGACTACTGTGATGCCCTAAATCCTCATTCAACTGCCACTTAACCATGTGGGCACCTAAACTCACTTTGGCATTAAAAATTTTTGTGGCAAAAAATTCACTAGCTCCCTTTGGGTACAACTACAATGGAGCCTTAGGTCAACCTACAGACCGCCCCCGACTACACTGGGCTTTTATAGAGTTGACTTATGCACTTCCTTATGTCGCCATAATCACAACACATCTTAAGGACAACTTAACACTTCAGTCGACTTAAGCCAATGTAGACGGGGAAAGCCCTTGAGTCGACCTAACTGGCCTACAGGCCCCTTCCCAGAGTTCCTGGCCACCAGGAAGGGTGGACTTAAGCACCTGCCAGTGTGGACACAGGCAGTCAATAGGAGTTTTCAGTGTGGACTCTCTAAGTTGACTTAACAAGGTCAACTTTAAGTCGACTTAAAGTCAACGTTGTTGGATCGACTTAACAGAGCTTCACTGTAGACACACCCTAAGTTTCTGCCTCTAGGCATGTGCAGTACGGCTTCTGGTGAATATTGGATACCCATCTCACACCTCAGCCCCAGTGCAATCTTCAGATCCCTCCTATCTCACCTGTGCGACCCAATACTTTAGGCATACTCTATGCACACTTCCTGAGTGGGATGGGGTTTAGGATACACCTTTCTCCTTGGTGGTTCCATTGGCTCTGTTACTTCCCTGCCTAATATGCTGGCTTTTGTGAATCCCACTTTTCAGGCATCTTTATGCCCCCATTCTTGGTATAAGTCCCAACATAGGCACTTATGCACGGTTTGTGGATTTTATTGATTTTCAAGGCATCTAAAATGTGTCTCTCTCTCCATCTGGATCTAGGCCTAAGAGGCTTTAAAATTACTCACTCAAACACATATTTGTAAAACACCAAGCAATAGTCTGCTGTTTGCACAGGACAAACGTAAATCCATCTGATAAAGGAAGTGGACATTACTATTATAACACAGCAAGTCCTTCAAGCCTCCTCAGACCGCAGTATAAACACACAATTTCTCAAGGACTTACACATGACTCAGCCCCAGTGGTGGCTATATATTTTAAATGAAGATCAGAGTTGTACCTCTGTTGAGCTCAAGCACTAATCACTGGGGGAAAAAAACCTCTAGTAGATAAATTAACCGTGCTCATTGCTCTCCCTCTTCCTGCCATTAGAAGTGAATAGTCACACATGTACATCAGGGAGAGCACTGTTCTCCTAACTCAGTGTTTCAGCAAGCCTGAAAAACCATAAGATTTAAGAGACAGCTGAGACGTAGCGAGAGGTAAGATTAGCAGCAGCAGCAAACACAGAGAAAATATTACAGGAGATATATTCATTTGATATGACTCAGTCTCCACATTATGATATAACAGGCAGATTGATAAATAATATTCTATTATTAGGATTTGGGAAAACTAATCAACTCTGGTCTTACACAGTAGCTATTATAGTTTTCCTCCTTCCATTATGACGTAGTTTCATATTTGCTGTTCCATATTTATCAGCATAGTGCTGTTGAAGAGCTGACCCAACTGGGTTAACTTGCAGAGTGAGGTGCTTCTCAAGGTAAACTACAGTAGCAAAATCTGGCCCACGCTAATTTGTCTTGCACTGTATATACAAAAGAATAATATTGTGATAGAAGGCATGAATAACCTGGGCACTTGGAATCTGCTTGGAAATAAAGGACAACTTTGATTACAAAGCATCAGTCATCTTTCAGAATAGTGGGGAAAAAAAAGATTTGCATAATGATAATGACACAACTGCAAGGTTAAACCCATTAATTTATTGGGAATGGAGAACAGACTACAGAGCTTGCCTGTTGGAAAAATTGCTTTTTGCACTTGTCTTCCCTGCCATCGACTATGTTCTAAGAGCACAATTACTGTCGCAAATTCTATTGTTGCTTAATGGAGAAAACTGTTTAGCATAGAGTTTGGTGAGTGCTTCACTTTCAGGGGGGAAAAAATGCCTCCTAATTAACATTTTTCCCCTCAGCTTTTTTTTCACAAGATGATGCAGTGGATCATAGTTATTCTGCTCAAGGTTAACCAGACAAACAGACTTGTGCAAGAACTTGAGCACAAGATGTTTTTTCTGCTTCCTTTTGCCTGACAACTAGAACCATTTGTAACTCCTGAAATTTAAAGGAAACAAACCAAAAAGTCATTTTCCAATATTTTCCCTGTTCTGCAAGGGAGGGAGGGTGGGGAGGAGAGAGAGACACAGAGAGAGAGTTTTAAAATCCTTGAGTTTCCATTTTAAGAGCCCACCATGTTATTTAAAACCCTGATACCAGATATTAAAAGATAGCTCTTTTCTCAGAGAAACTGTACAGAGAAAATATAAACTCACAAATTTTGAGCCCTAACAAATGTAGGTGATACAAAAAGAAGAACCAATATCACCTAGTCAGGTTCCATGATCTCCAGTAGAGACAGAAAACAGGGAAGATATGGAGTGATCTATGAAGGAAGACTAGGACCCTGACTAAGGAAAGCACTTACGCACATACTTAAGTCTCATTGGAATCAATGGGACTTAACTACATATGTATGAACTTTTCTGAACTTGGAAATGAGTTTCTACCCCAAGCAGTTTGCCATGGAAGAACTGAAAAGTGTGTGGATCTGCTTCTAATTTATATACAACAAAATAAAAACTCTATTTCTGATGGTTTCCCCTTACCTCCATCCCAATTATAGTTTGTGCTTTTTCATGTTAATGCCTTCATGTGCATTTGAGAAGAGGCTCAAACTTCTTAAAAGCTGCTTCCAAGTTTAATTTTTACCAGTTCTCATACAGCTGAAAACCCTTGTGGGTGTAAAAATAATCAACATAGTTGACGCGGATCCTTAATTTTTGCTGGTAATTCTCAAGTGTCTGGTGTTCATAAGAATCTGTTCATTTTTAGATAAGAATTCACAGTTCAGAGATGTTTCTAGAATTAGTCATATCTCAACATTCCATTCAAACACCTCCAAGTTTTTGATGTTTCAGATTTACTTCCAGAGATATCTTCCAAGTCTTGGAGTGTTTAGATTTGGAGGTTATTCAAGAGGTACAGAGCCAGAGCCAGCTATGATCAATCACAACTGCCAAGGATCTTGTTCATAAATTTGCATTCTGGACTTAAAGTTTGGTTAGGGCTAATTAATCTAAGGTTAGAATTAGTTAATCTAAGATTGTTTTTATTACAACAGCAGCTACAGCTAAGGAAGAGTTTGGCCCCTACTGTTTATTTTAGAGCATCAAAACAGCAGCATGATTATTACCTGCAAAGGATAAAGCAGGGGTACAAAAACCATTCGAGGCATATTTTGGATTCAGTCTTAGTGGGTTATAAGAGAGTGCATGTTCTCTTCTCAGTGAAATTTAGTAAGGCTTCAATTCTTCTAGCCTTCTATTTACTGAAAATGCATGCACTAAGAATATCGCTAGGTTAGAAAGAGATCCAAATGAAATTCTGGTTCTGAATGATCCCTAGATTTCCAGAAAACTTTGATTTAGGATTATTCGGATTTATATCCAAACTTTGTAACTGTTCTCCAGGTCTATCATGTGCCCATAGACCAGAGCCCCCACTTATTCTAGATGCCCTTTAATTATGTCTATATATAGTAGTTCCACTACATTAAGCCAACAGCTACCCAAATAATAGTTCTCAGACTTAGTGAATGAAAAAGACTTTCCGTTGGCCAAGACAATAAAAGCTGTACCAATTTCTCCCATCCCATTGCCAGGTACCAAGATAAACAGCTAATTATTAGGGTGCCGCACCCCGCGGCTAGAGTTGTATATGCACGATGTGCATCACTAAATCAAAGACCCACATAACAATCCCTCTGCAATGGGTAGTAGTTATACTCTGACACTCAAGCAATGTCTTAGTGGAATGCCCCACTTGGAATCTGGGAAATAATATTTGATTCTCAAAAACGGTATTGTCTGTCAAACTCTGATGAGCTTTGTTTGGTTTTGTTACAGGCAGACACAATCATAGCTATTTACAAAGGGATAGCTGTGTTAGTCTAGTTCAGCAAAACAAGCAAGGAGTCCTGTGGTACTTAAAGAATAACAAATTTATTTATCGCATAGCTTTCGTGGGATAAAATCCTACTTTAATGACACACTCTAAAGATGGGCAAACTTAAAGAATGAGAGAAAATTGAATGCAGGGAAGTGTAAGTCATGGGATCAGGTCACACTGTAACAGCAAATCAAAACAGTTGTTAAGATTCAAACACTGGGGAATAGTATATAGAGGAAGATGAGGTAAATCACCTGTTGTAATGAAAAAAATCCAAAGTCCTTATTTAGTTCTGAAGAGACAGCATAAAATTTGTAAAGGAATTGCAGTTCTGCAGTTTCTCTTTGAAGCCTTGATGTGTTGTTCAGTTGTTTCAACACAGCTGTTAGCAAATTATCAATGGAGTGACCAGGAAGATTGAAGTGCTCACCTATTGGTTTTTGAATGTTGGGATTTCTGATGTCAGATTTGTGTCCATGCATTCCTTTGTGCAGAGAGTGTCCTGTTTGTTCAATATATAAGGCAGGGTGGCATTTCTGGCAAGTGATGGCATAAATCACATTGGCGGATGAGCAGGTGAATGAGCACCTGCTTTGATTAGGTCCTGTGATGGCTTCTTTTGTGCAGATATGTGGGCAAAGTTGGCAGCGTGGTTTGTTGCAGGGATATGTGCCTGCTTTAATGGTTCTGTTGTTAGGTCTGTAGTTGCTTGTATCTGTTTAAGGTTTGGGGCTGTCTGTAAGCAAGAAGAGGTCTGTCTCCTAAGGCTTTAGACAGTGAAGGATCATCTCGTAGAATAGGTTGTAGATCCCTGAGGATGTGCTGTAGAGGTCTGACTTGGGGGTTGTAGGTGATGACTAGTGAGGTTCTGTTGTTTCACGCCTATGTTTCATTTGTTTTTTGTTTGCGCATAAATGAATTCACTACAGCCCTGTGAGAAAGTTTCTTCGTTAACTTTTATCCCATCTTGTATTTTTTAAAATTATTTAGTGATAAAATTGTGGGTTAAAGAACAAGTTTCATTACAAGCAGATATTTTTCGATTAAATGATAACAAGTATTATGGGAGATCAAAATATTGATCCAAGCCAATTGGCAGTTCTCCTTTAAATATTTAGGCCTCAATCCTACAAACAGCTCTGGATACGCTTAATTTTATGCATGTAAAGTCACATTGAAGTCAATGACGCTACTCACAGATGTAAAGTTGAGTACCAGCCTCACTGTTTGCAAAACTAGGATCTTACAGTATATTGACATTAAGGTTTCCACAAATGCAGGTCACTTCAGATGTGTACGACTATGATTCATGTGAGACAAACAGGAAAAAAAGTACAATTGTTTCAATGTCTGCAGAAATTCAAAGGCAGAATGGAAATATTTTAGGGCAGATTTTCCACACAGAAAGTAGTGCTCCCATTAGAATAACTAGGAATTACCCATATAAATTTCCTATTGCCCCTGCAAGCAAATGGGAGAGCATAAAACTTAATTTCTGACTGAACTCAGGTCAGTTGCTTTTCCCTTCTGGGGTTTCTCAGCTTCAGCTCAGAAATGTTTAAATGGGGGACACACTGTTTCCAGAAGACTGGGTTTAGAATCTGCAATGAAATGAAAAACTACATCGATATTTAGAAAATGAAAAACTATCAAGCTAGCCTTGTGGTTCCATAATTGAATGCCCCGACCATGGCACAGATTGGGCAAGTCTGCTATAAATTCACACACCTTTAGCTCTCAAAGGTATCATGAGGGCTTCTGGTTCCAGAAATCTATCAGATAGCTAAATATGAATTACCTGGCAGGTATGATGCTAGACACTTTCAGTCCAGTGGGATACGAACTTTATGTGCCTCTGAAATTGGGATACATTGATGCAAGCACCGGAGTTAAACTTACAACATGGCCAGTATGGAATACATTCACATACAAAATCCAGAGCTTTTTAAATTCCTCAGACAACCAAAACTACCATGCACCAGGCTTCCAAAATACACAGAACAGCAATGTGGGTGTCCAAAATACCTCTGTACCACAACACACTATGTGCAGTCCAAGGGAAGATATACAACAAGACAGATGTTATAAGCTTCCAGCAGGAGAGTGGTCTGCCCTGCAAGCATACAAACTTCAATTTAACCAAAGATTTTGGCCTTTCTCTTGCCAAGACCTTCAGAAAATATAGGGAGTATTGTGAAGTACTCTCTGGCTACGTTTACACTGGAAAATTAGTCTGGAACAAGGAGGCTTAGTCCGGACTAATTTAGGCCATGGCTACACTAGGCTTTCCCTAGTCCGAACGAAGAAATTTCTTAGTTCAGACTAGGGAAAGCTTAGTTCGAACTAATTGGTACCAAGGTTAGTTCAGATGTCCATGCTTAGTTTGAACTTTAGTTCGAACTAGGAGCAGGCAAAACATGAACTAAGGCTTAATTCAAACTTAAGAAGTTCAAACTAAGCCATTAGTTCAAATTAACGGAACGTTCTAGTTCAAACTAAGTGTTAGTTCGAACTGGAACGTGCAGTTGGTTCGAAATAAAAAAGTTCCCAGTTAGTTCAAACCAACTCATGGTTAGTTCAGACTAACCTCGAACTTCGTAGTTTGGACTAGCAAGTCCGAACTAAGTTTCTCAGATGTCGACATAGCTTCTATTTCAGCAAATGTATTGGTTATTTCCATCTATATTTTCCAGTCAGAATGAGATACTCCTGTCCAGTATAATAGTATTTCAATATTGATTTTCCTGACAATCCTAAATAGTGCTGTCCTATTGATAAACTCCAAGGCACTCATGGAATCAGGACGAATGTGTCCTGTTTAAGATAACGCAATTACAATGATTACAATTATCTCAAAGTCTCCAGATGAACAAGATTACATTTAACTCAACAGAATATTATATAAACAGCTCACGAGTGGGATGGATGAGGAGGAAAATCAATCAATTTGCTCAGCTTAATCAAGGATATTCTTTTTTTTATTTTGCTGAGAATATAGAGACAATTTGTATGATATACCTACACACACAAAGCAAACAATGAGAGCACACTAACAGATACAAATACTGATGTTTTGGATTATTTCTTTAGAATGTAGAAGTTAGAATTAGGAAGTGCCTTTGAAAGGGATATTTGATTGTCAGGTCAATAGCGTGGTCTCGTTATCGCAGTTTTTAGTGTCCCAAACTGTAAAAAGTATCTGGTTGGTGCAAGCCAGTCTGTGAGCTTCATGCTGGCTGTTGGTTTCAGGGATGTGAACTACAGCAGCATAGCATTTAAGGTTCCTATGGTATGTCTAACCTGGAGCCTTAGGTCGACTTAACCATCCTTAAGTAGACCTAAGGAAAGCTCCGTACACATTGGGAATTTATTAAGTCAACTTAAGTGCTTCCTTAAGTCAACTTAATAACACCACCTCTTAAGGCTGACTTAAGTTGATCTTATTAAGTCAGCTTAAGCCAGTGTAGACAGGGGATAGCCCTTACGTCGATTTAATAAGGTTGACTTAAGCATTAAGTTGACTTAGCAGCTGCCAGTGTGGATGTGGGCAGTCTACAAGAGTTTGAAATGTGGACACGCTAAGTCGAGTTAACAAGGTCAACTTTAAGTCACCTTAAAGTTGGTCTTGTTAAGTCGACTTAACAGAGCCTACAATGTAGACATACCCTAGGGCTGCAGGGCAGATGATGACAATCTCTTACTCGTCTAGGTTGAACCCTAAACCATTAGAGACTTAAATATCAGACTTGTACCATCCATACATTCATTACAGAGCAGGCAGTAACATTTACATGTCAGAATGCACAGTATACGTTGCATACTTGTGCAAAGGGGCTTCACTCCACCACTGAGTGAGCCCCTGGAGATGTGCTTTCATACATTCATGAACAATATTTAAAAAAAGAAACAAAAAACCAAGAAAAGAAAAGAACGGGGTTACATTTTCCGCTTGACTTTCCACCTCATGCTACTCTACTGACTTTAAAGATGTTCCACAGGGTAGAAGATAGAGACTAAACCAGGGTAGATTACTGACTCTATTGAAGTCAATGGTAGTTTTGCAGTTAACTGTAATAGAGCCAGGATTTCACCCAGACCACAAAAGTATAACTATAGTCCAGGGTAGTTCTCAGGTTTTTTTGTACAATTCTCTGGGCTTTTGGACATAAAAGACAATCCTCCTTTCTTCCCCCCTATCTTCTAAAAATCTGTGAGAAGTTTCAGAAAACATGCATGGAGACCTAGGAAGGAAAATAATATCAGTCCTTTATTAAAATTACACAGAAGCCCAAGACAAGTCATAATCATCAACATTAAGAGAATCTGAAGAGTTTATTGTTTCACTTTTGTGTGTGTGTGCCTGTGTGTGTGTCTAGGCTTCTCATTAATTGCAAGGATAAGCTAATGTAGTATTGATGGGACACTAATGGAAATCAAATTAGAAACTGATATGTAAGGGTTTTTGATTAATTAACGTTTTTACTGACAGATGCTCCAACATAAATTTTCTTGAATATCATTGAATACAGTCATTCATCAGTATGATCGTTCTATCATTCTTTCTAATATTTTATGTGGTATCTCAGAAAAATGAGTACCATGCAGTTTATTGTATGCTTTTTGAAAAAGATCTTAAAGGCCTGCCCTGCATGGATATTTATGCTCTCATGACACTGCAGCTAGAAGTAGGGCTTTGCCTTTGAATCCTGGGACAAAGATTTGCCCCAACAAGTTTTCGTCCTCCAGCTCAAAGATGGCTACAATTCACTGGTGGAATAGGAAAACAGTTTGCAAAGCACACTGTGATCTGCAAGAATGGTAGTAACTCATGGCAATCCATTAAACTGCATCTAAGTGAGTAAGAAGGCTAACTGATTTTCCACACCCTCTTGTTAAAACTTATTTCTTTTCAAAGACAGATTTAATTAAGTGCACACACATGATGTTCGAGTATCACATGGTTTATAGGTCACTCTTCACCACTGTAATGGCCCAGTGGGGTCAGAGTTATTGAGGCTAATTGTACTTGGTGATATGCAGAGTATGTCTACATTGGCAGTGAAAATTCGTGGCAGTTGACAGAAAACAAACAAGCTATATATAGAAGTTTGTGTATCTCTCAACAACTTCCCAACTTCACCTTATGACATCCTCACTCTTTTAGGCTGGGGTGGATTAACAGCACTGGTCAATTGAGCAGGTATCCATTGCTGTTCAGTGGATCCTACAGAATCAGTCTGGCATCGCTGACTATGCAGTCACCAATGTAGGTATAGGCTTAGAGAAGCATTCCTCTGGATCAGTTCAGAATTTCATGGCTGTAATAGGAACCATGGGACTCTCCCAGCGAGTCATGTCTGATTATAAACCTGGGCACACTCTGGATCTGGAATTTGGATCAGGATTGATGGTAGAGAATCTCACACTTTTCATGGATTCACCATAGTCTCATATGATTTGAAATCTCACATGCAGTGTGGGATTCATCATTTTTCTACGGAGGTGAAGGACCTGTTTTGATGATCCAGCCCTGTGGGATGCTGAGCAGTCAAAAATAATACAGTGAAAAAGGCCGAATAAATTGGTAAAAAAGATTAAAAGATTCCAGAAAGCCTTGTAGGAAAATATCGTTCAAACAAGCAGTCAGTCTATTGATTGCACGTTAGGACTTTCAAAACATCTTTTTTCTTCATTACTGATCCAATAGTCATGAAATGCTCCCTCTGCTGGCTTTATTCTCACAGCTCATCATAATATGCCAGTGGCCGAGGACAAAGTGACACGGGAAAATGTTAGAGCAGCTGTGTCAGAAACCCCAGGCTGACTCTGGCAGATTCTTCATCTTGATCATCCCAGCAGCAAAGTCTAACACATTAGACTTGTTCTAATTTGGGGGTCATTTTTTAATCAGTGTGAAGAATTACAATTTTGATTTGGGGCTATAAATTGCTCAGATCTTCAGATCTGGAGTGAATTGTCTACCTCCATAGCAACAGAGCAGTGTCTCCAAAGGCCAGTTTTTCCATCTCACTTCTAAACTAGCCCAAAGTTAAGGCTTGATTGTAACTGAGACTATATTCCCATGCACCACAGTTAAGTAAAAATACCCCATTGTATCTCCACATCTACTACCTAGACCTTGACATAGGGCAGGGAGCAAACAGGGAAGACCAAGAAGTGGGCAGAAACTTACATTCATTTTCCCCAATTCCCACTTGCTGAATTACTTATTTAAACAATATCATGCTTTATGACATGAGGCCACCTAGTCTTTCCACCTCTGTCTGTCTAATGCCACGTTCCTTGCTCCGTTATCTGTTTCCAAGACAGTGACAACTTTATCAGTTGAAACAAACAAGGAGTCTGGTTTCATTTTTAAAGACTAACAAACTTATTTATCTCATGAGCTTTTGCGGGAGAAAGTCCCATTTCATCAGACCCTTTTGTCATCTGCTCTTCTCTTTTCCATCTCCCACCTGCTTGCATTCACTCCTGGGTTTGACACAGCTTTTTGACATATCAAAACCATTTAAACTTTCTTGCACTATTTATTGTCTATAGCCTCTTGGCCAGTCCTTTGTAACGCATCAGTACTGGTTACGTTTTCCCCATGATCAGACAACAAATATACTTCATGAGCATCTATGAAAGAATAAATTAGGTTTCGTGGTGTTGGTTTCTAGCATTTGCCAAGTTTGGGAACCATATAACAATATGAGTACAACAATGGCATTGTTCGACTCTGTCCTAGTTTTTGTGTGAATCTTATTTTTCTAGAAATATGCCGGTCTCAAAAAGGCTCCACTTGCCTTCTCAGTTCTTGCTTCCAGGTCCTGATGGGATTCACCACCAGCACTAATTGTTCTTTCAAGATACATAAACTCATTAACCATAACCATCCTTCACTGTCAATCATATATGCAACAAAATTGCTGACTCCTTTTCCAATGATCATGACTTTCATTTTGTTTTGGCTGATTCTTATGCCTACTTTTGGCAGCCTGGTGCTTGACGTTGGTAATGATCTTTTTCACAGCATAATCATCTTTGTCTGAAAGACCTACATCATCTTGAAATAGTGCTGGCCAGCACTGCAAATCACTACCCCCTAAGAACAAGCAGAAAATCGTGATTCTCATACTCAGTACTTCTTAGAGCTATTCCCTGGCACACCACATTAGCTCAGAGGTGCAACTAGAATAAAAACTTAGCCTTTAAAGGAGATTTAGATTGGAGCCATTCTTACAGTCTATTTTTTCCATTCCTTACCCGAACAGCTACAGCTTCTAATCAGCTACAGAATAGGGAATTGTTTTAGGTACTGGTCTAAACTCTGGCTAGCTACTGTCCTTCTTGTTGAGACTTTATGTGCCTCTAAAACAATAGCATCCAGTAAATATGGAAGAATAACCTAAACTTGCTGAATCAAGTTCATCTGCATGGATGCAGTGTCTGACAGATAATTATTATCAAGCATACTAGAATTTAATGTAAATTTATTAACGGCCTCACTGCTTAGCCCAGTGCTATATAATAAGGACATCTATTCATATACACCAAATTATGAATAAAACACATTGGTCTAATTGATACAAAGAACAAATGGTCCCTTTAAGAAATATTTTGACAAACAAGGGAAGAAGGCTTAAAGAATTCTTGAAACAAAAAATGTGGCTTTTATGGTAAAATAAATACAGCAGAGAAAAATGGGACTTGCTTCTTGAAAAGGATGAACAGAAGAAAAATGGAGTATACCGGTAGAGCCTTTTCTATATTTATTACCACAAATCTAAGAAACTCCATTAATGGAACATAGATTGAATGAGACAACTGTGATAAACCTTTCACAGATTTTAAAACTAGCATTTGTCTTAAAAAAAAATAAAAAGAGCAAATCCTTCCTTATTTTCCTCCATTATATACAGATAGTTATTCAACATGGCAACTCAGTAAAATATGCCAGGTCAATTAAAGATTACAAAAGAAAACAAAATTACCTTGTGGTAGTGAGTGTAAGTATTCTTATCTGTAACAGCTGTCAACCAACCAACTGACCCACCTACCCATTCTCAGACAAACTACAACAACCTGGGAAAAGATAGAAATGAGTATTCTGTTTAGTTCTGTCTAGCCTTATAGATATAAGAAAAAGATAATCATACTGTCTTTGGTCTTATATCTTTCTTCTTTGGGATACATGATTCCATTTGGATTTTCTTGAAGCTACATGCACTCCATGAACAAGATTTAAGTGGTCTTGTATAGGCCCATTGTACTGCTAATTTTGCAAAGGCTCCTATGCTTGTTAGCCATGGACCAGGCCAAGCTAAAAGAGACATTAAAAAGTAATAATTGCCCAGATACTTAAAAATGTGTAATAGCAGTGACTGGTTTAATAGGTGGCTCAATAAAAGTTCCATTGACAGGATTTGATTCTGAAGTGTTTTCTCACCAACAATTTTGTGGACAATAAATCTTTTAGTACAGAAGAATTGTGTATAGTGCTTAGCGCAGTGAACTTGGAGCTATGGATTTACATATACTAAACAACAATTAGTTTTCTTCCAAATTTCTGCCTGGATTGTACATTACCCATACTTGTACAAACTATTTATTAAAATTTATGATCTCATGCCAACCTCAGGTAAAATGAAAGATGATTTTCTTTAACTAGTTGCATGATCAATTCTTCTTAATTATACATGACATTTCAGAGATTTCTCAAAAGGACAGAAATAAATAGCTAGTCTACTTTTAAAAGAATACATCATTTTAAAGAAGCTCTGTCAGTTTAACTGCAATCAGACTCCTAAAATGACCTACCAAATGTTTTGAAACAATAATCAAGAAATTATTGTCATTCCCTTTGACATTCAATCTATGTTAAATGAAAAAAACTGCCTTTAAAACTTATATAATACATACAAGATTTACAAGAGCTATCACAGCCTAGAAAGATCACTTCTTTCATCAGACAGACATTCTCCTACTTATTCCCTCTCCTCTCCACTCTCTGTCCTTTCTTCCTACTATTTATCCTTTGGCACCCACTTACAAAGACACCTCCAACAAAGCAAACAAGCTTCTATCTGAAAATGTTTATGCTACTATCATTACAAATACTGTACTAACAACTGTAAGGATTTCTAATGTCAAAATCTGGGGCCCAACCAAAGGATGGGGAACAGGAGAGAGAGGACAGTGGGTGGCTGTGAGGATTCTTGACGTCTTTTCCTCCCTTAGGGTATGTGGGGAAGAGAAACAGAAATGACAAAAGGAAGAGCAAGTAGACATACATGTAAATATCTTTACCTATACGAAATGAAATAGACCATGTGTCTGCATGTTTATACATACATACGTGTACACACACACACACACACACACACACACAGATCAAGCTATTTCTGATCATTGTATACTCTACTCTTCAATCTTCTTTTGTTAATAATTAAATCAAATTTTAGAACAACTCATCTGTAAAAAACTTTTCAATTTATGAATATTACCTGATACCTCAATTAGTAAATGTAACAGAAAAGATATTGAAGAAACTTATCACATACTGATATCATCAAATAATGCCCAATTTTGACAATCAGGATTCCTGTAATTAATAGAACACTTCTCATTCCCTCCAACGTCAAGCCCAGCATGTGCATCCATTATCATCAAACAATGTGAAATGAGGATTTAAATATCAGACACAAAAGTTTGCCTTTTCCCCCATTTGAGCCACTAAGGGCAGGAGAAAAGAATGGTGGGTTCCAGAACGTTTCTGAGCAGGCAGAACGGCTAGCAATGATTAGAGGGAAGAGTAGCAATGTGTGGAGATGTACATTATGTCCTCCTAGAAGGCACCTTTTTAACACAAAGGCGTCTGGGGGGTTAACTTTCACAACAAAGACAACAGACTTCAGGGGTTTTACGTACCGCATGGAGTGATAGCTGGTCCCCTAATCAGACACTCTCTCTGAGCAACTCAGGTTGCAATCATGGGTCCCTTTTCTCTCTCGGCATTTGGCATGCCTGTATAATGGACAAGACATTACCAGGCCCAGGAAAAAATAGTTACCAAAGGACACACAACCAAGTACTGAGACAAATACAGAGTTTCAATATACATTGAGAGACAAATTAACTTGAGAGAGAGATCTGTTCATATGGTGACAGCACACTATCACTATTATAAACTCATATAGTTAAGCCTCTTGGTTTGGATCACAGGGGCACAGACAGACTGAAGGACACAAGAAGAGCTTTGGATTTCTCATTTGAATAGATGATTTGAGGTCATCTTCTTCTATACGCTGTCCCCCAGTGTTTGAATCTAAATTACTGCATTGATTTGCTGTAACAGTCTAACCTGATCCTATGACTTACAGACCCCTACATTTATTTGCTCCTGTTCTGTAAGTTCCCCATCTTCAAAGCATCTGACGAAGTGGGATTTCTCCCACGAAAGCTCATGTGATAAAGAAATCTGTTAGTCTTTAAAAGTACCACAGGACTCCTTGTTTGTTTTGTCGAACTAAATTAACATGGCTACCCCTTTGGAAATCGCTTACCATTTGATATACAGTGTAAGAACAGATTCATCCCAGATGTGACCCCACTGATTTAAATAAGCTTGCCCCCAGGATTGTTATTAATATAACTTATTATTTCTTTAGGACCAAGAATGCTCTCAGCACCGTATAAAACACAATCATTTGCTGTCCACAGTGTTGAATTTGGACCTCCACAGCTATGGGTAACATTAATTACTGTTTGTAGCTCCAGGGGGAAGACAAATATGGCACATCCCATGTGGGTCATGATAGCCGATCCATCTCGATCCATATTTCCTGCATTGTAATGTATCAACAGCATCCTCAGTTAATGTATTTACCGCTCACAGAAGCCTGAAAGGCAAAACCCTAGGTGGGGTCTCCCCCTCGGCTAACTCCCAAGCAAACTCCTTCCGTGATTTTATGATTCTAGCTTGCTCTGAAAATATAAAGTGCTATTTAAGTGCAAAACAACAATACTATTATAACTACTCTATTGTACACATGCACCTCTTTGGTAAGCCTTTCTGGAACTGTAGTTTTGACAGGTAGGGGCTATGGACAACAAATGCATTGAGTAGGAATGACAAAGGAGCAACAAATCCCTCATTTTATTTGTTTAGGTTTAAAATTGTTTTGATATAATTTAATATTTAAACAACTGGGGGATGGAACAGGGAAAAGTTAGTCATTTTCTTCTTATTTCACAAGGAATAGTCTGTGCCCTTGCAGCACCAAATGAAAAAGAGCTGGTGACATCAAATGAATTCATCCATCTTTGTCAAGGAACATTACTCTTTATTCATTATTATTATTATTATTAATCAAAATACTACTAAATATTCAGACATGTGATAGGTGGGCTGAATTCTCAATGTTAAAGGGCAATAAAAAAATGTTTCCTTGCATCTACGTTAAGACTTACATATAGAAATAGTGCAATACAGTGTAACTCCTATCCTGGTTCACTGGGATTTTAATTTCACGATTTCCAAACAGGCAACTCAAAAACCTACAACCATGTGTCATACTTAAGAAATCAATTTATTTTAAGCCATTACTTGTCATTACTGTTTTGGCTTTGGACGTTAGGAAAAACTTCCTAACTGTCAGAGCAGTTAAGCACTGGAACTTTTTATGATTATTCCCTCTGTTGACTTACATAATTCTTCATGAAGGAAGCTTATCTCACTGGATGCTAAGAGGTGTTGTTCTTTGTCTTGATATAGAAAATGAAACAACTTGTACGCTTCCTATTCTTCTGATCTAGGAAATAAAATAGCTCATATTCTTCCTATTATTATGGCTTAAATCTACTGCCATTGATTTCAACAGGAAAAGGAGCAGGTCTTTGGGCCTCCATCCTCAAAGCTATGTAGGTGCCTAACTCTCACTGAAACCAATGCGAGTGAGGCACTGACATACCTTTAAGGGCCTGGGCTTTAATTCTTACATTCAGCACAAATCTTAGAAAATGTAGGGGTTAACCTTCCAAAGTCAAATAACATTTTACTACTAAGTCTATTGTATTTGCTGACCAAAGACACCCCCTAGGAAGTAGAAAGCTGCATTATTGCTCTGTGTTTTATCAGACTATGTTTATCTACCACGTGGAAAATATATTGCCTTTAAAATGTTTTGAAAATCCTGATTTGTGCCCTCGCCCAAGCAACACCCCTGCTTTTTGTTGTTGTAATTGGGGGAAGACCCATCTGTGCTGTCAGCCTTAGTCAGAGTCATGCAACTGCTGAAGCCAAGAAGCTCCCACTAGAACAAAAAGATCGACCAAAAATAAACAGGACTTCTGTGCACTTTATTTTTAACAGAATGGTTCCTCTCAGTATCAAGGATTCATACTGGTGCAGTACTCCAGATTATCCTGAGCCTGTTCTTTTAAATTCCTCAGACTGGCAGAAAGACCATCACTGAAAATCCTGATAGCTACAGTAGACTACTTAGACTCATCCATTTCTACCATTATTAAATGTATCTATCATTTTTTTCTTTAAAAAAAAATCACATTTCCTTGGATAAATCAAAACCAACAGGAAACTTCCATGTAATATTCCATGCCTAAATCACTGCAAAACCAAAAAAAAAAAGCCTGTTAAGTCACTGGAAAGCTTTTGCAATGACAATCATGACCTCACAGCCTTAAAATGGAGATTTTGTAACTAGATGAAACCAGAGCTATCAATAAATCCTTCTCATTTAAAATAATGACACTAAGAGCCTGATTCTCTATTCCATTAGCCAAGTTTTTTTTTTTACTGTGTGATGGACTCAGCCAGACCAAAAATGGTGCAATCAACTGGAAAGCTGGTCCTACGTTTGAAATCTATTCGTTTTCGATACAAGAAATGAGAAAACGTGGGAAGACAGAATTTTGAACATGCTACAACACTAGAAGCCATTATCCAGGGTAAATGAAAGGGATGGAGAGATAGTATAAGATACATTTTAATAATTCTACTACTTCCTATTTACAAAGGCTCAGCTCTTTCACAGAACTAATTTCTTCATGGCTCCAGGCCAGATGGCAACCAGCTATTGCAAGGAATTGAGGAGTACTGTCATGAAACGAACAAAAAAGACACTCAGAATGATACAATTGAGATATATTCAGTACTAAATGTATCATTTAAAATTATTTCAAGGAAATAATCTTGCTGGATTTTTGCACAAAAATCCTTTCTAAAAATACATTTTAAAATTGATTAGTCAAAGAAAGTATATGCATCAACTAAGCCAGTCAAAACTGAAACATGGAAAAGTTAATAAAATGTAAGTGAAGGTGAAATAAAAAAATAATCAAACTCTATACTATACCCAGTAGGGACTGCCCTTTGACCAGATTCAGATCTCTATTGCACTTGTATAAATTTGATGTAAACTGAGTAGTCAGTGATGTTAAGAAAGATTTTATATCTCTGTAACTGTGACTTAATCTTAGCCCCTGCTCTCTAAAACAAGTCCATAAATGCAGTCAGCTCTCAGATATCATATAATGCTCTCTTCGTTGTATTTGTTATTTCCTTTAACTGGTGAGGGGAGATTTGAACAAGATTTATCATATGTTTAGAAAGAAAACCAACCCTGTAAAAACCACCTGAACAGGAAGACATCTACTTTCTGTCGATACTGGACTCTTAGTGATCAGTGTGAATAACAGTAAGACACAGAACTCCCAATTTGCAGATCAATAAGGTTGTACAGATACTCTAGTTACACACAAAGCCAAAAATTAACTACAGCGCATCATACTCACTAAGCCTGGAGAGCTAAGCAGTCACTCAGAAGGCTGTATACAAGAGTGATTTTCTTCTGTGGCTTCACCAGGGAGTCAGTAGCCTCTGGTCCAACTGGCTGCACCTCTCACAGAAATAGGTGTCACTGGAGCAGGCCCCTTTCTCTAAATAGTGACCTCTTACATCCCTCCATAAATAGTTTTCAGCTAATTACATCTCTACACACTATCATATAAGCAAATTGCATACATTGGGTTCTTACCCTTGACTATATTCCATTCTCACCATAAGAACTGGGATCATCCAAACAACATCTGGTAATAGGAGTGTAAAAATCTGCCCCTTGGCAATAAAAAAAGCATACCCCCCCCAGATATTGAGGAATAACTCGTTCCTATCACCTTATATATTTGCAGATGCAAGTACATATGTTGTGGATTGAGTCTTGTTATATGCTGTGATATGCAGAAACAGAGACATCTGCATAGGTTACTCAGTCCTCTTCATCTCTGCCAACCAGAGGATGTCATGCTACAGGGATCCGAGTAGCCAATCAAACAACTGAAACTGTGCTAGGCCATGTAGGACAGCGGTCAAGTAACTCACATTGCACGCGGTTTCCAACATTTTGTGGATGATTATTCCATGACTTTAATGCTTTAAACCATGATTTGAGGACTGCAATAACTCAGTCACAGGTTAGGGGCCATTACAAGAGTGGATGGGGTGAGATTCTGTGGCCTGAGTTGTGCACAAGGCCAGATGATATGATTAGAATGGTCCCTTCTGACCTTAAAGTCTATGAGCTTCTTTCACACTTTGACAAATCAACCAATCTTCCTCCGTGTATACTTGCGCCATGTTTTAATATTACATTCTTTTCAACAAAAGTTCAAACTAAGTTCATGGAATGATGGGTGAACACCAATTCACTTTAGTAAACCATGTTTACTAGCCACTAGGCTGCCACATGACAAGATCTTGCAGCTCAGGAGGTTTGATAAGGGAAACAGTGATGGGCTGAACAAACCCAAATGGGACAGAAGAGGGTAAAGTGTAATTCTGGGCCCAGTCGATTCCAATCTGCCTCACCTGCAAAACCTTCTCAAGATGAAGCTTAAAAGACAGCCACATAGCTCAGAAAGGGAGCAGACAGGAAACATTTATCTTAAGAGTGCCTGAGTTTGGGTACAGCAGGAGTCCTAGATATAGTGGAGATGTCTGCCAAGTGGCAGCTACACCTGGCCCCCGAGAGGGAACAACCCTTTCCCCAGGATTAAGGAATCCTTCACTCTAATTTCTGGTGGATCATTTCTGAGGCATTTGACCACACCTCAGTCTGTGAAAGCAATTGATAGGAAATAGCCAAGGGAAGCAGCTCCGCTAACTTATAAGGGAGCCAATGCAATTGATGATCTGACCCAAAGGCTGAGTTACCTTGTAGTGGAATGAGGATCACCACAGTATCGGAAAGATTGCTGGCAATGATCTACAAAGAAAGAACACTGGAACCCAGTGATGTAACCACTGGAAAACACCACTGGTAAGCCCAGTCCTGTCACAGAAACACAACAGGATAAAGATACACAATTTTATTCAAAGCCACAGTTCAAGATTTCTTAATTCTGGCTACTTGGGACAGGTGGTGAACTGACCAGATATTTTAAGATAGTTACATGAGTTTGTCAGAAATTGATACAGAGTACTAGCTCAACCCACTATAGAAAAAAAAGGGGGGGAGGGTTAGATCCAGGTTTGCAATGTGAATAACCAACTTAGATGTGGATTGTTTAGATTACTAGAGAAAGGGTTGTTTTTCTAAATCTTTTATTCCATTATATTAAACATCTTCATCTAGAAAATTCTAGTTTCTAGCTAAATAACACCAGAAGTTGTTTAAAAAATGGCAAACAAAGATAGTTTAGGGTGGTAAAAAAAATGCCTGCTACCAATGCTAAGAAAAATATATTAAGATTTTGAAACTTACATTAGGGCAGATTTTGCAATTTATGTATAGCAACAATCTCAGATAAATCTATCTGGGCCTACCCCTTTGGAACCTAAATACAAGGTGGAATATATTGCTTAGCATAAGTCATTAACACATTCTACGAAACCATTCGAAGTGAAATAGCCTGTTAAGAAGCTCTCCAGTCATAGGACAAAACAGGGGGCTAGTGTGTTACCGATCACTGTAATAAGCCATAAGTCCAGGATCTTTTTAAAGACCATGATTTTTAGTCATCTAGCAAAGTTTTGAATTTAGCCACCCAGGCTCATCTTGGAAGGTGAGCTCCAGGTTTCCTTTGAGAACAAGAGGTCAGATATAGAGTGATTATGTTGTAAAAAGTGTTAACCCATGTGTGACAGGATGTTTTTGTCTTTTAAATTTTTTCTGGGAAAGTTTATTCAAAAACAAAGTGATTGTGTGCTTTCACTCACATAGGTGTTATTGGGGCATTTTGTGCACTAGATGAAGTACACAACATGTTTCCGGTTTTACCTTAAGAATGGTGACTACAAAATTATTTCATCATTGAGCATTGAAGAGTTAAGCTTCTAAGGATGGGTTAAGATTTTTTTTTATTTTAATTCAGTATATGAAGAACAGCTCCTTCCTACAGAAAAATTTGACTTCAGTTATAACTGGAGAAGGTTTCTGGAGAAGAGGCTGTAGATTATTTAGTCCTAAATAATGCAGTGCCCAGTTACTGCTTCCTGAAACAGTGACAATTCATGTACAGTACATTAAAAACCTGTTTTCTGTTGTTCTACCTGTGTATTATTTATCACCTTATATACAACTTGTCTGATTGTGATGGATAAATATTTGAAGTGAAAGATGAATCACTCCCAATGCTCTCTAAGATGCAAGAAGGTTAAAAAACTCTTTTTGTTTTTCATCTTTTTTTCCTGTTCTATAATAAAGATCATTAGGGAAATGAAAGAAACAGCCTTTTTTCTTGCTTTACATTCCCTATCATTACAAACCAACAGAATAGCATAATTATAACATGTGGCAAAAGTATAAATGAGAGTTCCCTTTTTTTTTTTTTTTTTTTTTTGCTACAGACTGGGGTGACACAAACTCAGCAAATACTGAAGGTTACAAAAATATCAGAATATCAAGAAATGAGTTCTAGACAAAAGCTGCATAAATAGATATACCTTTGCACACATTCAAATGGCACAATTTGTGCGATGTAGTTCAGCCTGCGTCAGTGTCTCATGGGGTTTATAACAAAGCCATCTAAAATCTGCTGTGGGCTGCAACATGCCACATAAGGGCATTCTAAGAGCAAAGCTTTTACATTTTAAATCTGGTTGATCTTTGGTAAGTTAGTGTGTAAAACTGTGGCTTAATGTAATTTCTTTCCCTCTGGTTTTTAAACAAATACTTCCATCATGATTTGAGCATAATGTAGTTTTCAGTGCTTTTGGCACTACACAGTGAAATGATCAGGGCCAAATGAGCAATGCATATCCCTCTGCGATAAAAATAGTTCTATCATGTAGGATGCACCCATATCGCATACATATCATCCTGTGATGATCCTTTTTCATTGCTGCAGATGAAAGCTATTAATCAGAAGTCTCCATCAACACACCACATAGGAAGGAATTCCATCTTTACTTGTATTTGGCTATCAGTTTAAACAGGTGTTTGTGAACAAGAAGGAATCGTCTTTTCTGGTTTTGTGGTTGTGCTTGTCTTGGAGGACAGGAGGGTTATTAAAAACTGATGAGACATTAAGGTTTCAAATCAGGCAATGTTAATGGAAATTAACATTTGTTCGATATTTCCCATGCACTTTGTGCCATATTCTGTCCAGAAGTAGGATGGTGTTTTCAACAGCATCTAAGGGAGGTAAACATACCTAATTCCCCCAGGAAATCAGTGTGAACTGGAAGTCTGTTCCCCTTAGTTATCTTTGAAAATCCCACTCTCAGGGCTGGTCTAAACTATACAGTTAGGTGGACATAAGGCAGCTTATCCTGACCTATTTTATATCACTGTCTACACTACAGCCTTCCTCCTGCCCAAGTAGGTGCCCTAATACACCCACACAATAATTCCATCTCCACGAGAAGCATAAGGCTTATGCCGGTGCTGTTAGGGTGAAGTAGTGCCTTAAACTGGACACTGCCTGTCTTGTCAATTTCATGTCTAGAGCTGTGAAATTAATGAGAAAGCCAGGCAGGCAGAGTCTAGCTGCCCCCTGCTGCCCAGAAGATCTGGCTGATAGGACCCCACTCCTGGCTGGGTTGTTAGTCAAGAAGCCCAGTCAGCTTTGTAAACCATTCCTACGTAGAAGCTCGGGTAAGGAGCCCAGGGACTCTCCCCTGCCTCATCACCACCAAAGGGCAGAGCAGCCTGGTCAGTTTCATGACTCCTGAGATGTGAAACTGGCAAGGCTGCCAAGCTCCCCCTGGAGCCAAGAAGCTGGACAGCTGGACCCAACTCACCAGAGCTTGAGAAGACGCAGCGGTAGAGAGTGCAGATCCATGAGCATCTGCTTTGGATCCATGGGTATCTACAGATCCATTGTTGCAGATTGGAGCTTGGATGCAGATTCTGTTGTTATCTGCGCAGGGTGCATTAGCTGCTGCTGCTGCCTCTGTCACAGCTGTGGAGAGCAGTGAGCAATGTGAAACAGCACAGCAGGGAACAAAAGAAGTGCTCCAGCCAATCCCAGCTCAGCTCTGCTTATGGTCTGCTAGTCAATCAGAGACAGTTGCTCACAGGAACTCAGCTCACCGGCTAGTCCCGCTTCTGACCCTAAGGGCCCCAGCCTGTGCCCACACTCCACCAATTAACTGGTGATGGACAGCTATGCCCCACCCCTTCCATCATTGCTGGCCACTCAATCAGATGACTGACAACTACCACTTAACAGCTGAATGATCTCAGCAGCGCCAGCTTCCCTAGCCCAGGCAGAATAAAAGTAGTTGGGATCAAGGCCAGGGGAGGCTCTGAACTGCACGGAGCTGCCAGCAATGCCCTCTTCCCTCACCCCTCACCCCCAGCCTCAGCTCAGCAAAGTTGTGGCAGCCAGACAGAGGTTCTGCTCCTATAGTCAGAGCAGGAGCTGCTGTGAGGTGGGGTGGTGTGGATGAGGATGGACATAAAACCTGGCATGTGGATACTGGACTGGAGACAGGCTGACCCTGAGCGGCTGTGGATTGAATGTGGATACACATTTTCATATCCTTGCAGGGATCTACTTGGTGGCTTCCCCAGTCTTCTGACAGAGAATGGGGAACAGAGGTAGGGACAGCCTATCATGAGCCCAGAAGCCTGTGAGCCAGCTAGGCTCCCAGCAGGGAGCTGCCAGTGGAAATGAGAGACTGGTCTCTCAGCTCCCCACACCATCCCTCTTAGGTCAGTGGAAGATCTCCTGATGAGGATGTGCACCACTGACCCAAGAAGGATAGTATGGACAGTAAGTTCTACAATAGACATACCCTTAACATGCTGCTTTTCAGTGACCTTCAAGGGCTTTATTCAACAGACCACTGAAGTCAACGGGGGCTTTTCTATGGATGTAATTAGGCTATGTGTATCAGGCCTCAGTTTCTTGAGTTACATCAGCTCTTTCCATTGGATACAGTGACAGCATATTTTTCAAAACCACAAGGAAATTTACAGTGATCTACGTATGTTTCATTGACATTATTAGTAATGAAAGATGACATTGTAAAGACCACACTAGATGATCATGTGTAACTGTGGTCATACACTTACCAGCAAAAAACTGAATATCCATCATCTATTTCCATTACAGTACATATAGTTTTAAAATGTCACATAGTGACTATTCATCTTCCAAGAGTTTGAAAAAGAACAAGAGATCCACATGCTACTTATTTACAGTTCACATAATAAAAACAATTCATCCAACTAAGAGGGATCTTTGTTTAATAAAACAAAAAGTCGTTCAAACACTCTGTGAATATTTTTCTGCTAGAACTGTCACGTGATAATCAGACTGTGTCTAATGCTTTCAGTTTAATAACAAAAAAGTGCCCAACCACAGGTTTTGCAGGTCTAAGACAGGCAGGGAACTAAGTGCACATGCTAAAATTTAAAAACAGCTAACATCACAGAGAAATGAAAATAAAGATTTATATCAATCCACTCAATCTAAATGTTGCCTCCCCAAATATATAATATAGTGAAGCCTCTACAACAAGACAGTTGTATGTCTTAATGGACCTCAGAATATTTCCAAATATATGTGTTAGTTCAAAATGTTTAGTATTGCTTAAGTATTTTTGTACACTCACTCTATAGAAGTGCACACATGAAAACCAGCATTAATTCATAGGATTCAGGAAGGGCTACATAAATGTTAAAAACATTTATAAAATATTCTGATTGAAAATGCATAGCACCAGTAAAGTGAATGGAGTTATGCTGTTTCACAGGGGCTAAGGATCCAACCAGATCAGATTTTTATTAAAAAATTACTACACTTCGTGTTGTACTTGAGTTTAGAACTGATGGTGCCTGTTTGCAGAGCTGGCATGCAAACCACTAGAGCAAGTTCAAATACTTCAGGGGCAAATTCTGCCTAGTTACAGTGGTGTGAATTTAGAATAATCCCAATGAAGTAAAAGAAAAAAAGTCCATATAATTAAACAATTGTTTACAATAGTATATGTACACTATCTATACATTACAGTTTGCATAAAGCTAATATAATGTAGACAAAACCAGGCAATTTCACAGATACTACTGATCGAATTCTGCCTTAAGTTATATCAATTCCATCTTCACGTATCACAAATCTTATTGAATTCCTAATTCAAAATGTAATCTTCCTACCTCATATTACAAAGAGTACCATTAAAACCAACTGAACGTAGTGTGCCTTGACCCTGACAGACTGCAAACAGGCCCTGTGGTAAGCCCTCTAATCTTCCAACAAATGATCTAATAGCTCTTTTCCATTCAGTTTCTTTTTCTTTCCTCTTTGAGAAAAAGACAAGTGTAATAAAGTTCTCACTTTAGTCAACAAATCCTCTTAGTATCACATAATCATCTTTCTTTTTCCTTCACAAAAATGAGGACACTTAGAACTCAGCTGGCTTTGTCAACTGCTGGAGGCCTCCAGCTGATGCAAAAGCTTATTGCGGTTTTGAACCATAGATACCTGGGAGCAAGAAAAACTTGGCCTGAAATATGCATCTCTCTTCCAGATTTACAACTATTTGTCTATGCTGCTGTCTATGCAACCACTGTATGATCCTGTAATCATGTTTTCCTAAGTTGACAGCATAACACAGAAAGCCAGTCTTCCTCCTGATCAGGTTGCCTCGAGTAAAGGCAGCACAACAAAAGTGTCAAAAATCCTCTCTCCAAGATAGCACAAAGACTGACAAGGACTTCAGCTCTCCATGCGCAGACTTAGGACAAGACAATGCTAGTGACCTAATTAATTCTTAGAAATGCCTGCGTTTGTTCGTAAATCTTGACGTTTGAATGGGGCTGAGCACAGATGCCAAACAACGCCATCATGTCAACCAAAGAAAGGAGAAGTTATAGTTTGTGTTTGGGGCTGGAAAACACTAAGAAAAGGTGCTTCCCCCTCCCTTCTGCAGGCCTAAAAAACAGAGTACCACTAGGGACAGAACCTGTCCTGACAGGTGAAATGATGGAGAGCTGGAGTATCAGCAAAAGTTTGGGGAATCCTACCAGTCAAGGTGGAAGACAACTGGGCAGGCCTGGGAGAACCGGCTCTGGAATACATTTTACCACAGGGAACGAGTGTGCACCGCTGGACACTGTGTGTTGCTGACTGGTGTGAAGTAGGACATAACTTCTAGCCCTTGAGTCCACACTGCATGGATCAGCATGGCATTCAACTCCTCCACTGCCTAAGAGTGCCTTGAACATTAGGGAGAGCTCACATCTAGATGCTCACATGGAAATGGGGTCACTGTGAAAGGCCAAGGGGAAATAACTTGCCGCAGCCCCAACTGGTGGTGGCCTCACTATCCACTTACTTACAATGGGAGCATCTGTTTTGCAGGGGCTGTGCTCCAGAGGGGAGCCAGAGCTGTGATTGAAAGTAATCACATGGAGATGGGGGAAGATACGTTTCTCACCAATAACTCCTGAGAAACCCCATTAGGGCTAGTGGCAGACTGGTCTATGGTCACTAAATATTACTTGGCCAGATTTGCTATTGTTGCTGCTCTTGTTCTCCTGGGCTGAGAAACGTTAGGAATCTTTCCTTAGCAGTACACGGAAATTGCTTGGATCTATTACAAAAGAAAACATTAAAAAATCATTAAACAACTGAGTACAACATCTGCCTCTACCAAGTCATTAGTGTTTAAAAGAGCAGGGGTGTCGCTGGCTGTGGGCACAAGCCCTGAGCTCCAGGGTCAGTGCCCCAAGTTCATCGGTGGACTCGCAGTCAGGACAGCAGCTGGCATCAACAGGATCCAGCTTCGACACTGGCCAGGGACCCAGCTCTGGGCTGCTAGCGGCAGCAGGATCCAGCACTGGCTCCAATTGGGGACCTCGCGTCTGGCACTGGCCCCAATCAGGATGGGGGACTGGGCTCAGGTTGCCAGTGGTAGCGAAATCAGGCATTGGTGCTGACCCCAACCCCGGCTGGAGACCTGGGACCCGGTGCCAGCCTCAACCTCAGCCAGGGACCAAGGTCTGGGCCGCCAACGGCAGCAGGATACGGCACCAGCCTTGATCCAGGATGGGAACCCAGGGCCAGGTGACCAGCAGCAGGATCCGCACCCAACCCCAGCCAGGGGTGGGCTGCCAGCCAGCAGAGGAAGTCGTTTAATACAAGCCCCAGCCAGGGACTCAGGATTGGATTGGGTCAGGGAGCAGAGACGATCCACGGGGCAGGGTTGGCACACCCCTGAAAACAGGTTATTTCTGAGACTTAGTTGTTTAGGACAATTTCAGTTTAAATATCATGCTACCTTCTGACTTTTTGCTATTCTTTTAAAATATGTATGAAAATGATCCATGAACAGACTATAGGGACAGAACTTTTCTCTGCTTTTGCAGTTGACACACAAAATGCTGCAAAATGCATTTTAAAAAGTGTTGCCAGTTCTTGAGATAAAATCAAGAGTCCATCATATTTTCCTAAAACTCCATCTCCTGGAGTCATGTGACTGCATAAGGATTTCAGCTTTCATTTAAAATATTCATCTAAAAGTTGCTAGATTCCTGGTTCCAGGAACCCAAGAGGTTAAAACAACAGAAAGAAAATAAAAGACACCCAAAACGTTCTTTTGTTTTTCTTTGTTTGGTTTGGCTTATACTTCATGACATTTCAAACAATTTCATGTTTGGGAGGATTTAATTCATGATTTTTGAATGCCTGGGGTAGACAACATTGCAACCCCAAGCATTCAAAAACCATGAGTCTGATTCCCAATTGGAAAGCTTCCTCTGTTGTTTGTTCCCCTGTTGGTGCATTCACACATCAAGAAACAGGAAAACATTTTAAAGTACAAATGAGAATGTTACTCTAAAAACCACAACAATTAACTAAAAGACTCATGAGCAGCTGTATAAGCAGAAACTAATTTTTTAACTCATCTATATTTCAAGTGGTCAGTGTCTATTTTTAGAATCAAAAATATAATCATTCTCTTGTTTTATATCTTTGGGCAGAGAGCTATTAAGATTCTGGCTTTCCAAAAACAAAACACCATTAAATAATAAAATACAGAACCTGAAAATGGCAATTTTAGAAAACAATCAAGGTAATAATTATGTTGAAACAGCTACAAGCTGTGATCAAATACTCTATAGGAAAGCACTGTTACTGATTTCTTACAAAACACTTTTTAAACAACATCTCCGTTGCCAAGCTCAGAAAGCTCATATCATTGCTGAAATGCTCTGCTTGCCAAAAAAGAGACAAATTCATATCCCTTCATTTCATGGTTTGAAATTGGAGGCCAAAAGCATCTCTTATGTCTAATCACAGTCTTAATTAGAATGATGTAGGCTAGCACTTCTGTAGTTTAAGGGTCTGTCGGTATTTCCATTACCAACCCCAGTTTTAGGGGCTTATTACTAAAACAGACACTCCAGGGAGGACATTGCCAATAACGGAACTCGGCATGGAAGAAAACATGTTTTACAAAATTTGGCATTTGAAGCTACTTCAACAGAAATAGGGCAAGATCAGAATTAACACTTAAGAAAAGAGAGAGAGAGAGAGAGAGAGAGAGAGAGGTGAGACTACCAATTTCAGAATTGAGGAAGATATTTTACTATAAATTAAAGCACAGAAAGGCATCACATGTTACAGAGAAGAGAGTCATCAGGCATCCCTCTATTTTGTTGTGTATTTTTCCCCTTCTACGTCTGAGCGCACAGTATTGTGAGTTCATTGTGGGACTGGTGATTAAGCCGGTTTTGAATGACGGTTGCAGCCTTTGCACATGATCTCTCCCACGTGGTGCCTGATCTTCCTTTTATTCAACTAAGGCAGGGCTGGATTAAGAGGTCCTGGGGCTGCCCCACCACTGTGGATCCCATGGCAGACTGGGCATGCCAGTGCTTGGGGCAGGGGGCAGAGGCTGTGCTCCATGGTGCTCAAACCACAGCCCCTGTCCAGCTGGTCTGCCCCGAGGCATAGGACCAGCTGATGCACAGTGCAGCCTCCGACGCATCCCTACAGAGGTGGGGCAGGGCAGGAGCTAGAAGCCCAGCCTGGGGCTCAGGCCCCACTTCTACCTCCGCTGGCAGGGATCCTCCCTCCCAGTGCTCTCCCAAGTCCTGTGGGCTACATCTAACTGCTTGGTTTGGACTTCCATAGTCAGAACAAAGCAGTTCGAACTAAGCGCATTTTTGTTTTCGTTCGAACTAACTTTTTAGTTAACACTTTTTAAACAACATCTCCATTGCCAAGCAAAGAAAGCTCACACTTTTTTTTTGTTTGAACTAACTTTTTAGTTTGAACTAAAAAAGTGCAGGCTAGTTTGAACTAAAAGTTAGTTCTAACTAAAAACCGCAGTTTTTCAAACTAACTGTTAGTCTGAATTTATTTAGTAAAGACCAGCATGACTACATTGTGCTAGTTCAAACTAAAGTTTGAAATAAGTCCAAACTAAGCAGTTAGTGCAAATTTACCATTCAAATTAACTAGTTCGAACTAAGCTTTGCTAATTTTTTTAATTCAAACTAGACAGAGCCTAGTGTAGACAGGGATCAAATTAGTCCAGATTAAGCCACCTTAATCTGGACTAATTTGCTTGTGTAGACACAGCTGTGGGTGCTGTGTGGGCTGAACAGATGGGGTGGTGGCTGGATCTCACAGGGGCCTTAAGGGCTGGAATCAGGGCTCTCCTTCAGCCTGGTCTCGGGCTTCAGCCCCTACAGCCCTTGCATTAATCTGGCCCTGAATGAAGGCCTTGTCTACCAGAAAGTTGAACTATTTTATAACTACATTGGTATAGTGGCAACACATCTTCCACATTGTGGGCATACTCTAATTATATAAGCATAACTGTATTTATATCTCTGTAACTATCCCCACACAGGAAAGAGGAAGAGTTATTCCTGTATAGGACACTCTTAGCCCTGGTCTACACTTAGATGCAAAATAACTTGTGTTATCTCCCTTCGACTGCTGAACTCCACTTATTGTTGCAACCCCACTAAGCTGAATCGAAGGTAAACACTTTCCCTTTGGCTAAGCACTGCTCCACTTGAGGCAGTGGCCTTACCAGTTCAACTTCCTGATCAATTGAGTGGATCTTCACTGACCCACATAATTGCTCTGGAAGGATTGAACCGATGCAGTGAATTTTCTACCGTCAATGTAGACGTGCCCTTGCACTAGTCTCCACATCAGCGACTGTACTAACAGCGCCCACATTAGCGACTGTACTAACTGACAAACTGTAGCTCTGCCAGTACAAAATGTGCGTGTAGAACAAGTCAAAGGTTCTGTTTGCCTTTTTTAACTAAAAAAGATAGACGTATGATCAACTCAGATTTGTTTTCTGACCAGTGTTTTGCAGGCTATGACATATCACAGTATAATCCCATTTTCAATTACTCAATCCAATCATTTTAATTGCATAAATTCATGTGTTAAGCCACTCATCTGCCTATGGTTCTCCATCCTTTTCAGGTTCCAATGAACATACGAATGGTCATGCTAGTTAGACCAATGGTCCATCTAGCCCAGTATCCTGTCTTCTAATAGTAGTCAATGGCAGGGGTTCAGAGGGAATGAACAGAATAGGTAATCATCAAGTCATCCATCCCCCTGTTGCCCATTCCCATCTTCTATCAAACTGAAACTGGGGACACTTCACAGCATGGTTTTCCAATTGAGCAATTCTCTCAGGACATTTTTTGCCCCTCCCCCCCCACCCAGTACTCAGGAGGTGGCATCTGATACACTCTATAATTCCTTGTATAATACTATCCAGCTGCCAAATTCAATTTTTCAATCCCAAGAGTGAGGGAAAAGTGTCATTCAGACAGTTACAATATATATATATTTTCTCCTAAACTGAGATGTTGCATGCCAACATTCAACCCAGGCTAAACAAAGTTTTACAGCTCTGAAAACAAGGGTTTGGATGAAAATGCAAGAAAACCCTTAAGTACAGCAGCATTTGAAGGCTTTGAAGGAGTCATTACAGGCTATGTTGTGAGTGATCCATAAAGTACAGAAATGTCTGACATACTTCCACTGTGAATTGTTTTATATAGCAAAAGAAAGGGTGAATGAATCGTGCCATTATGAAGAAATGCAAAACTCATGGTTTCCATTCCATTTTCATCTTTACTTGCTGTGCCTCATTACTTCAGCCCTCGCATTTCTTAAGATCACACCCTAGTCTTCAACTTTTGCAATATCCACATATAATTGGACACTGAGGATGCAGGAAGTGGGAAATACAGCCTTGAATCATGTGGATATATGCATTGCCAGGTGCTTTTCAAGAGGAAACAATACTCCACAACCTTAACCCTGCTTTTGTGTTTATACCTTGAGGAGAAATATTTCAAAGCACTGCAGAGGATTTCAGCTATGTGAGTTCTATCGATTTTCCATTAACATGTTCCCTTTCATTCAAGAATCTCACTGTACTTTGCAAACATTAAATCTCTGAGCATCCTATAAAGGCAGGTAAGTATTATCTCTATTTTAAATTGGGGATGGAGAAATTAAGGCAGATTAAATGACTTGCACAAAGTCACAGAGTGTGGCAGTGATGGAGTCTGGAATACCTCATCTAAAATATATTCACTCCTTCTCCTATTTATCCAAAAAATGTACAGCACCAGCAGCAGAAGTGGAGGCTTTCCAACATCACAGCACCAATATCCTCAGCCATTTCCACCAAAGGAGAGAGGGTAGTTCCCACAGACTCCATCAGCATTCAGTCCTTAACCTCTGCTAAGATTGCCAGCAAGGACAGAATTCCTGATTTCTGTCATTTGAACTAAAATCTACTAGTGCTATTTTAATTTTGTGTGTCTTCATATATTTAATGAAGCATTAAAGCGTCAGATTTTTAATTAAATTTACTACAAGTGCTGAAAATGTGACATTCATGAAAGTAGCTTTCTGTTCAATTAATCAACATTTGTCTACTGTGATTAAGCCACTGCAATGAAAATAGTCTTTTCCTTAATTTGTCCTCTTTTAAAGTCATTCTGCACCTACATCTTCAGCAACGCCTGTTGAGGAAACTGACAGAAGATGTAGGATAACTGGAAATAGTGTGCCTGGGCTTCCATTTCACAGACTCCTCACGCACACATTTCAAGTAAAAACTTATGAGATGTTTTATTCAAACAGCGCTGAACTATGAAAGCTAGTTTCCTATAATTAAGTTCAAAATAATGGCCAGCAAAGCAAAGGTGCTCAGTGGAAAATAATATAAACAAATCATTTCAAGGCAGAAACACACAAAATTATTGGAAAACAATAATTGGAGAGTCCCTTCTCTCCCCTCAGAAATTCTGTTGGTTCATAACTTTGCAACTTAGGCATTTCTAAGTGACTTGAGACAACTCTTCACTTGCTTACAAGTATCCTTTATTGTTAGTTATTTACCATTTAAAGGGCAAGAAGGTTGTGGCCCATTGTGCTAGTGCAACCTACTGGCTAGTGAGCGTTTTACAGGTTTCCCACAGAGAAAGTGACTCTTTTACCTCAGCTAGAGGCATTTGTGCTCTATAGCTCAAGCTGTAAGCTCTGGAAGTCACCAGTTCATTCCTCACCAAGTTGGTCAAGATGGAGGCCATCATGCTATAAGCTGCATGAAAACACAGGAAACAGCCTCTGTTGCTAAGACCCTTCCCTTTAGATTTCATTCCATCTGCAGTGGCAACTCTATCTAGGTGAATTTCATTGTGGTGTATGAGGCATTGCGGTCACTTTCTCCACAAGGATGTATTTCACCCACCCCATTAAAATATGTCAATGGCTTGGGTGTCGAATTCCTGCATATAGTTTCTTTCAACTTTCACTTCATCAAAAACCTCAGCTCCTTTTATTTAGCAGCATAGCAGCAGTCCAATTTAAAGAAAACTAAAGTTAGAGTCTATTTTTAATTAAATTATTCCTTATCCATCACAGCTAATATTCAGCCCTGAAGCCACCCCACCAGAAATTATAAGATCCACTACCCAGCGAATGACTGAAAGCACTCACTCAAGCACCCCAGCAACTGGAGGGGATTAGCTCACAACAGCTGCCACTCTTAGTGAAAGAGCAAGTGGCAAGCAGCAGTTCATTTTACAAAAACTTAATGGAGTGTATGGCTCTGGCTGTTTAATACGAGAACCGTCAACAATTTAAGGAAAAAGTCTCAGCCGTCACCACAGACAAGCTGTGTAGAATTATTTATCACAGCAGACTAGATAAGGGGTGGGTGGAGTGGTATCTGGTGTTACTACTACATCTTCACATTGAGGCCACAGGTAGCATACCCTAGCAGTGGCATAATCCAGCTACACTGAAATATGCTCACATTATTTTTATACTCTTTCCTCCATATTTTAACAATCAAACTGCATTGCTTTGCTTTACACCACATAACCAAAGACAGTCTCCCTTGTATGCATTTCCAATAGTTTTGTGGAAAAGTAAGAGCCCACATAATCACAGACCAATGACCAGTTCCTTAGCTGATATACTCAATAAGACCCCCTAAAGCAGTGGTTTTCAAACTTTTGGGGGGGGGGGCAGGACCCAGACCCAGTCGAAAAAAATAATGTATGTCCACAAACCTTGCCCTGGGCCAGGGGTCAGCAACCTTTGCTAACCCTGTGCTGGCCACTCCTCCCCAACCCCTAAACTTTGTGGCAGCTCTCTCTGCCAAAGAAATGGCCACCACCTGAAGACTTGGTGGTGGCCACAGCTGGAGGAAATCCCAAGCTGTGCAACCAAAAGAATCCTGAAGCATTTCGTTCCATGGTGTCCCTGGGGCTCCCCACCCCATCTGCTGCTGAAAGGAGGCAGTCTGGGCAGCTTCTTTTGCCTGGAGAAAAGGTCCCCAGGCACACCATGGACAGGAGCAGCTCTGGGTGTCTTCTTTCCATGTGGTGTCTGGGAACAAGTCAACAGGCATGTCCTGGAAAGAAGTCACCTGGAGCAGGCCCAGAAAGAAGCTGTCCAGAGCAGTCCCTTTCCAGGGCATGCCTGGGGGTGGGTCTCCAGGTACACTGTGGAGAGGGGCCACTTTAGGTGGCTTCTGTCTAGGGTGTGCCAAGGAACAGGTCCCCAAGCATGCTGCAGAGAGAGGCCACAATGCAGTAACTGAGAGTCTGAGATCCAGTACTGGGTTGTGACCATTAGTTTGAAAACCACTGACCTAAAGACCTGGCCCATTGTGTCTTCTGCTCTATTGTGCATCAGCTTTTGTACGGACACTTCTGCTATTTAACTCACAAAGGGCCTGATCTCCTATGCTTAAGCATATTTGAGTTATTTAACAGCAAAAACCAAAACAAACCCTTTCCTAACGGATGCTTATCATGAACCATTTATTGTGCCAATGGTGAATTTACATAGTCCTCATCTTTATACATGCACACAGTCTGCATGCACAGTCAAGAGGACTTAAAATTCCACTTGTCCTGCATGTAAAGTGTCTTCTTAAGAAAGAACGTGAATATTATTTATACATTGGAATTCACCATGCAGGACAGGAAACCTCTGCAGGAGAAGATGAACGTCAAAACCCCAGCACTTCAACTGAGAAGAGGTTCCCTGACTCTTAACTGAACACAATTGATAAAATCTAATTTCAAGTAAAATATGAAGGTAACAAAAAAACCTGATAATACTAAGTCACAGAGTACAGGTGGTGAGCTAAGATTAAGCACACTGCCAATGCCGCTTGTTTTACTATTAAACTGCCCTCCTGCATGTCACATGCTTCCACTTGTCTGTCTTATTCACCTATAGGCATCCTGTTATAAACCTAAGCTGCAAGAACTTTGGAGCAAGGGCTGTCCTTCTTACAACATGTTATTTTCATGGGTAAGCACAACAAGGACCTACTCCAGATGGAGGGTCCTAGACACTACTATAAAATGCATATCTGGTGCCATTAATGGCTGTAAATTAGAGAGGTGACACTGGATTAGAAGGCAGGAGAGCTGGGTTCTACTCTTGGTTTTTCCAATGACTTGCTGTGTGACCTTCAGCAAGTCACTTCACTTATATTGAGAAACAAGAGATTACAAAATACAATTACATAGTTCTAAAATATTTTAAAAGCTACTTAAAACCAAAGTAAATCATTGCTCCATCATTTAAAGGTTGCAAAATGTCACTTTATACCATTTACTTATAAATTGGCATGTTCCCTTAACATTTTTAAACATTCCACATGTGGTTACAGTGAGAACTCTGAGGTTTATATACGAGTTCAAGTTTGCGGACGTAACAGGGAAGATCCCATAGCAGAAATGCCCAGGGGACTGTCTTCTGCAGATAGCAAAAACGTCATCTGGGACATACAATTAAGTGGATGGCTCCTAAGGGCAGCTGCTCAGTGTTAGGGACTTCATTATTACACCTATATATTTCCTCCCACACAGATCATTAATGCTGATTCAATTCACCCGAGACAAAATTCTCATTGCAAACGTCCCCAAAGCACTTTTATCCTTGCAATAAATTAATCTATCTTCAAGTGATAGCAGTAGAAATAGTAGGTCTCCTTCATATTATGCCAAAACTCGACATTAAATGCTTTCTGGGAATTCTAAAACATGGATATTGTCAGCAACCTTCAAACATTGATTCATGCAGGGTTTTCTGTTCATGCCACTGAAAAGTAACAAACTGTCCACTCATAAAGGGGACTGCACAGTTTGAATGGACATCCAAGGGCCAAGAAATAAGGTTTTATGATTGACTCCTTACCTTGTCTTTCCTTGCAAATTGATTTTTAGGCTGGCAATACTAAAGGATTCCAATTACTACAGAGATTGCCATGCAACAACCTGAGGCTCTCCAAACACTGATAAAGAAAAAGGAATGAGGTAGATGAAATCACAGACGGAAGAAGTTAGGTGACCAACTCCCACGTGCCTCTCCCAAGAATGGAAGAGGAACTGCTGGCAGAGGTGGGGTGCACAAAGAGATCTGAGGGAGAGAATGTGGTTGGGGAGTCAATACAGGGTAATTCAACTGCTTTCAGTGGCAACATACCATTTTTCACTCTGATTTCTTCCTCGTAGTTTAAGGCAGGAAAAGGAGATTCATGAAGGGGAGAAATGGGATGAGGGTAAAGAGTGATGAGGAAGGTCCTATGAGCAATTAGAATTAAACTACAAATAGGGTCACGTTACAAAAGGCTGTCAGATGAGGATGGGGGAAACTGAGTTTAGAGTGGGAGGTAAGTAGAGAGGTTCAGGGATAGACAGGCTTCATCAGCTTGGATTGTGACTGCTCAATATTGCTGCCTGCTATTGTGCACCAAAGGCCCAGTATTGTAGTTCTTCTGCATCCTGCTCTGGTAATGCTACATAATTGTCGTCTCTCTAGGCTCCTCACAATAGTCGTTTGAGGCTCTTCAAGGTAGCAACATATTGGAACTTAACATTAGTAATAATGTTTATTACAGATTGCTTAAGGGCCAACCCCTGGGCTAGATTCTGCACAATGACAGAGTAGTATATGGTCCCTGCCCTGAACACCTTATAGTCTCAACAGCCAAAACAGATACAGGGTGAGGGAAGGATACTACACACAAAGAGAGTAAACAGTGTTATGGAAGGAAATGTCAAGTTAGGGCTATCATTTCTTATTTTATTTATTTCATTTTTGGCAGGGGAAAATTAGGAGAATCAGTTAAATAGAAAGAAAAGTGAAGGAATAAATGGGGTGATGGAGACAGGGCAAGGAAGAGGAAGGTAAGAACAGAGTAGGTTTAGAATTAAACTGAGGTGAAGGGACTGTAAAGGAGGCAGAAGCTGAGTGTTGAAATAAACAGCCTATCAGCACAGGGCAGAGAAAGTCTAGTTAAAACAATGTAGTACATTATTACAGATATAATATAGTGTTCACAGCACTAAACAACTGGGTTTTTTTTCCTCGTGTACTTTAGTGCTAGGATTTAAAGAGGAAAAGTAAGTGTCTAGGAACATGCTTTTTCTGGAATATTCTCCTTCAGGAAAGTTTTAAAAGACAATTATTTTATTAAGAAAGGATGGAAAGCTTGCATGAAAAAGTCAATTTGTCTCATATTTTCCACATGTCCTTTGCTCGTATGGCATTTCTGGTTTTGTTTAGGTTTTTTTTTTATTATTTTTATTTAATATATGAGTGTAAGTTGCTTGGGTGAATCAGCCATTTCAGCAACAACAACAAACCATTTTTCACTCAGACAGATTTCCTCCTCAAGGTTTCATTCTTTAGTTTTTTAGAGGGTGTTGGTTATAGCTGAAATAAAAATGGAAAACCTTGGGATGTAAAATAGCCCTTTAGCTATTTAGATGTAGAGTTCTTACTTCTCAAATATCTTCCCCATTTCTAGGCATCAGGTGGCTGCTTCTAATATAGTTCCCTGTAAACCATTTGAGAGACTGATAATGCTTTCTGTCCTCTGCTGTTCTGTAACAAAACCAAGTGCTGCAGAGAGATATTTTACCCTATTGCTCTCACGCACACACCAGAACCAGGACAATACCTCTCATACATCATTTCTGAAAAATCACAAGTCTTGATCACTTTAACTAAGGGTCAGTTAGGCTATGTCTACATAAGGGGGCTATTTTAAGTTGACTTTGTGAAGTCAACTTGAGCCATGTCTGTATTGGTAGACATACCCTGGCCCAGGCTTGGGCCTTACCCTCCTCCCTGCCCTGGGGTGTGATCGGGCTCTGGGGATCCAATATGGCCCTAGGGGCCCAATCCGGCTCCCGCCATGCGGTGAGAAGGTGGGGGCTGGATCTAGCTCCCAGGTGGGTGGCAGAAACTGGCAACCAGTTCCTGCAGCCTGCAGAGAGAGGCTGGGAGCCCAATCCGGCTCCCAGGCCCTCTCTGCAGGTGGTGGGAGTCATCTCCAAGCCCCTGCCACTTGCCAACAGTGGCTAGGGCAAGATTAGCCCCTGGCGCCAGATCGGGCTCTGGGAGCCCAGTCAGGACAAGGGGTGGAGCTGAGGGCTTCCTGCCTTGTAAGGTTGACATAAAAGCTTGGGTCGACTTACAGGGCAAGAGTTATTATGCTGACTTATGCAAGTACTTAAGTCAACTTAATAAATTCTAACTGTAGTTCTTGGTTTGCTTAAGTAGACATAGTCTTAGCCCCTGTGTATGAAATTCACTGCTGGCAGGGGTCATAAAAGATCACTTAAATTACGATGCTGATGGGGATTGTTATTGTTTGTATTACTGTAGCTCACTTGATCCATGAAAGGATGGCATAAGTGATACACAGGCATTGTGCTAGCTTTCTGCAGAGAGGGGAAGTTAACCTGGCAGCCGAACCATTAAGGGACAACTTTTCTCACTCATAAAATGGCAAAAGTATTACTCTGTCTTGTTACTCTTCACTGTATGATGGCCATTTGACAGAAAATAAGTCTGGCATCCACAGCGTGGCACCATAAGCTTTCTTTTTTCCTTGATTCTAGAGCAAAGTCTGTTGCATTAGCAATGCTGCATAACGGCCCTGTCTACACTAGAAAGTTCTGTCAATGTAAGTTCCAGTAATGATCAAAAAGCCTTGTACCACATACCACACCTTTGACTGTCTGCATGACATTTGAGCGCAAATACATCCATATTTGATGTTCCATCACTGACAGTGAGAGCACTGTACTGTAGACAACTATCCCACTGTGCAACTCACCACCTTGTGCCACTAGGAGTTGTGGGAAGGCAGAGAGGATCACAGTGCATTGTGGGTGCAAGCTCAATATGCCATGATGCAGTGATTTCTGTCCCATTGTGCCATAGGTTTCCAACTGAATTTTGTGCATTTTTACAATGGCCCTAGTTTCCTGTGCATTTCTATCTGACTGGATGGATCCTGCACTGTTCTCTACTGTTATCATTGTTCTGAACACATCACGGCTTGTCATGGAATCTATGCATCATGAGCTTTCAATTGCAACTGGACTCCAAGGTGCTTGACTCACTGTATGCCATGCAAACAAGCAATGCCAGATTGCTGTTTGGATTCACAGAGCATCTGTGCCTGCTGCATCACTCCTTCTGGGCTGGAGAAACAAGCACTGAGTGGTGGGATCACATCATTATGCAGGTCTAGGATGACAAGCAGTGGCAGCAGAGCTTTCAAACATGCAAACCCACTTCATGGAACTCTGTGCAGAGCTCCCCTCTGCCGTGTGGTGCAAAGACACCCAACACGGGTTGGCCAGTGAAGGTGTATGACACATGCATCTTCAGGACAACTGCCCTGTACAGAAAAGCTGAAAGCAGGGAATTTCATTATTGTTGAAATGCCTGTAGTGATCCTGGGAGACTCAATCTACCCCTTTACTGCCGTAGACTCATGAATTCTTATACAGGCATCATGAACAGCAGCAAGGTGTGCTTCAAATGACAGGTTAAGCAGGTGCCAAATGACTTTTGAATGTGCATTTGGCAGATTAAAAGCTTGCTAATGATGTCTTTATGGCAGGTTAGACTTCAATGAGCAAAATATTCCCATGGTTATAGCCACCTGCTGTGTGTTCCATAATATTTGTGAAGTTAAGGGTGAAAAGTTTCCCACTGGGTGGAGCACACAGATGGATTGCCTTGCAGCTGACTATGAGCAACCAGATGTCAGGGATAATAGAGAGTCACAGCAGGGGAGCATGTGAATAAGGGAGGCCTTGAGAAACTATTTTAAAAATGAAAGCACCAATAAGGTGTCTTTATAAACAGCACTGTACCATCCTATGACTGCTATCCAGCTTGCATTGTGAATCAATGTGAGGTGCAAGACCAAGTGCAAGACACAAATAAAGACTGCTTATCTTTCACAGAGTATGTCTTTATTAAATAACAATTATTCACAAAAAGCTGGGCTGTGGGGCTGGGGGAACAGTGAGGAGCACTGTGAGGTATGACAGCTGAGTGTAAAAAGAGCTGGAAGCTGTTTGAAGGGGTGGAGTAAATAGAGCAGTGGTTCCCAACCAGTGTGCCATGGCAACACCCAAAGTGTGCCACGAGCATCCCCAGACAGCTGGAATTAAAATTCCCCCCCCTGCTCAGCCCAGCCACGTGGGCTGTGCAGGGCTGGGAAAAGGGAGGGGTTAAAGTAAGGGGGAAGTACCATTCCGGGGGCCCCCTATTTTTAGGCAGGCAGCATTCTGGCCCCCCTAAAAATAGAGGAAGGCACCTGAAGGTGGAGTTACAGGGCCTCCCTAAAAATAGCAGGAGCAGCCAGGACACAGAGTTCTGGTGGCTCCGCTCCACCTTAAGCCAGCCAGCAGATTGCTGCCCGAGGCCAGAGGCTGGGAGTATGTGAATCTCCCCTGCAGGGTGGAGCAGCTCCTATCAGCCAGCCTGCAAACGGCCCAGGTAAGGGCTTTGCCGGGGGGGGGGGGCGGCGGCGGGGGGTTGTGTGGGATAGGAGGTGTGTGTGTAGCAGAGGGTGTATAGCTGGGTTGTGGGGTGGCTGGGTGTGTTGGGGGGGGTGTAGCTAAGGACTGGAGGGCTAGTTCTGGCCCCTGCAGTGATGGGAGGGTCCATCACGGGCAGCAGGGGGATGGGGGAGGGGAGGACGGGACACTGCTCCATGGTTCATGAATATTCATAAGATTTAAATTAATTTGACTATTCATGAGTTTTTAAATGGTGGTGTGCCTCAAAAATTTGAAGGTATCAAGGTGTGCCATGGCACAGAAAAGGTTGGGAACCACTGAACTAGAGTACCAAGACAGGGTAGGAATGTGTAGATGGAGTCTGGGGAGGGCATGGAAAGCAGTTCTACATTGGCTGCAACAGGGGGCAGCAAACATGAATTCATCCTGCAAATTTATGAGCAACTTTACCCCCTGTGTTTGCTCCTCTCTGGCTTTTACCATGCACTTTGATCTTCTATTAATCACCCCCAACTTTTCCATCCTCTCCTACCTATACATTTCCTTATTTTTGAACCCCACGTGTCTCCATGCCCTTTTTACTTTGTTGTCCACCTTAGAGGATTCAACAAGTTCTGAAATACCTTCTTTTTGCTTCTCCCTGATCATTTTCTTATTAGCCGCAGGTGATCAAAAGGCTTGAAGAGGTTTCCCCTCAAAGGCATATCTGTAGAAGCACAATTAACAACGAACAGAAGCATTATTTGAGAACAATAACAGCACTGATACATTACTGTAAAATATACATCTGTCTCACTGACTCATGGCAAGTGCACAGCCTGATAAACAACCAAGGAATGGTGAGTTGTACATGGGGGGATGGGGCACTCAAGCTGGGAAAAGATTCTAGGTGATTTCTGGGGATATTGATGCAGGTATATAGGGACAAAATTTCAAATTGTGCCACCATTTTCCATAGACAGAGGCCACAGAAGCTGACATCTGACCCCTGAAAGTAAGAAAGGATGCTAGGAGGCCTCTCCTCCATGTAAGCAGCTGTAAAATGGCCCTTATGCTGCTCTCCTTTGTGCCACTTCAGACCCTGATTGGCATGGGAAAGTTTCCTACAATGAGGGAAGAAACAAAGCAGTTCTGCCATGGAATCTCTGGAAGGGTAAGTACAACCATGAAAGTTTCCTAGAGATCTCTTTAGAAGACTCCTGTGAAATCTTGGTGTGCATTAACAACTTTCTGCTGCTTTAATGAGGGAAATGGGAAGCCCATACAAACACAGCTGCTCTTGTGAATTTCTAGCCCTTCCACCAAATGTATAATGCAACAAAGCAAAGGACAGTTGCACCTCATGTAACCAGCAGGATCAGCTCAAAAAAAAAAAATCACTTACTTGAGCTCCCCTCTTCAGCATCATGCATGCCAGAGCTGGAGGGCTGGGACTGTATTGAACCCTCCAGGGTTAAGAAGAGGTCTGGCTTCCCACATGAGCAAACGACTCAGTCCACTGTCCTTCAAGTTGACCTCTTCATCCATGACTTTGTCAGGGTTCAGTCCAGTGTCCACTGCCTCTAAGTCCGTAGAGGTATCTGTAGGGCTCTTGGTGGTGGATTACAACACTGAGGATGGCTTCCAGATCCTTATAGAAGTGACAGGTTTTCGGCTCTGCACCAGAGTGAGTTTGACTCCCTAGTCTTCTGGTATCCCTGCTGTAGCTTGATTTTCACAAGGCACTGCAGCGTGTCCCACTCATAGCACTTCTCCACTATTAAATGAGAAATTTGACTATACAGATCAAGGTTCCTTTGGCTGAAGTGGAGCTGGGACTGCATGGCCTCCACTCCCCAAATACCTACCAGAGCCAGAAACTCTGGTGTGCTCCATGTGGGAAACAATTTGGTTCATGGAATTATCATGGTCAGCTAGCAAAATGAGATGTGACCTCTCCATGCTGACCAAGCAAAAAGTGAAGTTTCCAAAAATTCCTGGGACTTTAAAGGGGAAGGTGTGGATGGCTGCAGGGCAGTGGAGTTCCAACTAATGACCAGAGTGATCAGGATGCACATTATGGGACACTTCCTGGAGGCCATTTATCATAACATAACTAAGACAATGCCTACGCTGAAGCTTTGTTGCTAAAGGTTTGGTGTAAAAAGCTCTCTACATTTTACTGAAGTAATGTTATTTTGTCACAAACACAGGGGAGTTGGGTGATTGGGAAAGAAAGTCTCCAGGGTAGACCAGGCCTCATTGGCAGTGTCATAAAATTAGCATTATCACTTCTCTGTAGAATCAAATAAGAGGAAAATGAAAAGAGACAGGCTGAGGAAAACTGAATAATGAATGCAAATGGGAGTAAACATCAGCAATCTGAAAAAATACAGTAAAGACAGACATTTGCTAATTACATAGCTAAAGAGTGCTTAACAAATGGGTAGCCAACCTTCTGATTGGGTGCTCAACAAAGGGCTCAGAAATTTCAACAAAGACAGCATATCATCTCATAACAGCACATTTCAGGAAGAGCTTTAAATGTCATACGAACCATCAAGATTTTAACTTCAATTAATCACAAACACAAAGGAAAGAGGGGAAATAAACTAACCCTGTTAAATAAAGGCTAATGTTTCAGCAGAAAACTGCCTCCTAGAATTACAGATCTGGAAAAGAGCCATGCTTAAATTCCACCAGCCAGTGAGAGAGAGCACTTCCCATCTATTCAGCCAATCAGTTAATAATGTGATATCACGCTTCACAGCAGATATCATTAACTCAATCAAAACAAACAAACAAAGTAAATTACAACATCCTAATTATACAAAAATTGATAAACTGAAATAGGAAACAAAAACAATGACATAATTCATACAGAAGATTAAGAATTTTAAAACACTAACTATTCTATTAAAGCAAAATTAATAAAAATCAACATGTTACCAATTACAGGACATCCATCAACTCCAAGATGTCAACACACTGAACAAACTTCAAAACATAAAACCTCTTACACAAGAACAGTCAGAGCTATAATGAATGAGGTTTTTCTCATTAAACCAGTCTCAGCCCAGAAAAAGATTAGCTGGGAACAGGATGGTACCCATTGGCTATGTCTAAATTAGAAAGCTTAGTTCGAACATCCTTAGTCCAAACCAAGCAGGTCCCAGTTAGTTTGAACTAACTGCAGCTTAGTTTGGACTAACCATGGCTTTTTAGTTCAAACTAGCCGTGCTTTTTAGTTCAAACTAGGCCAAGCGTAGTGTAGACACAAACTCAATTAGTCTGGACTAAGCTTGCTTAATCATGACTAATTGGCTACTGTAGACATAGCCATTGTTGCCATGCCGTTCTGAAAATGTTACTGAGAATATATGTCAGAGGCAATCTGAGACTGGGATATAAGGAAGGGTATCCAAGACCTCCACCTATCATACACATCTACCCCATCCAAATGATGAGTTTGCACTGTGTCGTCACATGTGAATTATATATGTTTGGGGCCAAATAATTGCAGAATGATGCTGCATCATAAAATGAGAATGTCTACAGCTGAAAATTGTGCCAGCTCATTATCATCAGCAATACATCACAACATAGGCATTTGTCATTATTACAATGTGACATATAATTTTAGAGGGTCTTTAAAACTACAGGGGCTGTTTTACTGATTCAGAACTCTCTCCTGTGTGCATGGACAATGCCACTATATTCTAATTAATAAAAATATCCCAGAACACACGACAGTAGTGGTGTCTTGGAGTTTGTTTCTATCTCCCTGACTCATGCTGAGTTGTACTGTACTCTGCAAGTAGCCACTTTTACACTTTACTTGTAGAGTAAAATTACTAAATACAAGATGGCAAAAATTGCCCACTTTATTCATTTTGCAATCCAAATATATTTTTAACATGGAAAGATTCAAGGATAACAGAAATTCAATAGGTTTTCAAAAGACATCAGTTAAATTACAAAAGTATCCCAAAGGTTCTCCTAATTACCATCACTATGGGCTATGACCTTTTCTCGACCTTTAAGATTATTCGCAGGAGTCCTCAAAATATGTCTCATGACCTATCCCTTTACTCCAGCTTACAAGATGAAAAATCAAACACACCTGGCCATGTTTTTTCACCGAATACAGAGAAGTGGAAAGTGCAGTTCAGATGCTTGCTCAGAACTCAAGGAAAAATCCCTTGTATTATCTCAAAAAGATATCAAAGATGTTCAGCATGTGGTGCATGCGACTGAGAAAACACTGGCACAGGAAGATGCCAAGGAGAGAGAAAGAAGGAGACTGCACCTGCTGTTCTTTCATAGAACAAATGACAAGAAAATTAAGTCATAGCAAAACCAGCTTATCGAGAACAACGTGGAAAGGACAACATTTCTTCCAATTAGCTTACAAGGTCATTACCATGAAAGTTAATTTAACGACTACTATAGAAGCAGCCCAGACAGGGAAATACAATTTCAATATAATTTTATCACTGAAAAACAGAAGTGTATTATAGTGGATATCATGAAGGTTCCTTTCTCCAAAAGAGAAACTATATAGAAAATTATAGTATTAATTTCTAGGTTTTCCTTTCCTGGGTGCTCTTCCCTACATAGTCACCTGTTATTTGAGGTCTCCCTTTAAGCTCTTAATGGGTAAAATAATGTCTTCTTGAAAACAGCAGTTATAGAGGATGTGCTTCAATCTCCTAAATCTCAGAAAGGAATTGTGTTTCTTTCCATGGCATATGAACTAGTCTTCCAGGATAAATATGATGCCACTGTTTTGATTGTCTCAGCATATCTTGTACCCTACGTCATTAAGACCAACGTGTTCCTTAAGTATTCTGTTCAGAATGCTGTCCTTGAATGCACTTATGATAGTACAACTGCTCTTCTATTTGCTGCCTCTCCATGTCTGTTGTATTGCCCCGACTTATTCCACAATTCTGTCTGTCTTTTCTCTTGCCATTTAATGATCATACAGTCTGTTCCTTTTCTGTACGGCTTCTCAGACAGCAACAGTCCACAGTGACTTCACACACTCTATAAGCATACACACTCCACACCATATCAAATATATGGATGCCATGCTCCCAGTCCTCTTCCGAGTCTGTGTAGGCATCAAGAAAAAGACCAAATGCTATAATCCAGTAATTAAGGGAACATTACACAGAGCCTCTTGTGTGGTTTTTCCACAATGGGAAGGCAGATGCAGCCATCATCTATATGACCACACACTTTAATGATTTTTGGAATATGGATGTCTTCTTGCTGTACTGTATTTCTTCCCTCTCTTTCAAGACTACATACAATAGTTAGCATGATGAGAGGAAATATATTTATCTCTTGGATTCCTAGTTCAGTTCTGCTGCAACTGTTAAAAAAACCAAACAAACAAATGATGCTCATGCAAAACTGTTGGGTTTTGTTTCAATTATTTTATTTAACCTTTGACATTAAAGAATGCAAGTATCAAAGTTAAAGCTTGCATACCTTCATTAGCATAAACGTTCCTCCATTACACGTCCATCTGCACTGCCCTGCCCCTCTTCTGGTTCCCTTTTCCTCCCTCAAAACAAACCATTTTCAGCAGACTCAGAATAAAGTTTCTGTGGTATGAGTCACAATCTTCTTGTCTGCAGCAAAAACAACAGGACATCTCTCCAGAAAAGTAATGGGTGGGCAGTCTGAAATCATGAATTTTCCTATACCACACTACCAGAACTGTTCAGACCTTCACCTCCTCACTGGTCATCAACCTCAAAGAGACTGGAATATAGACTGTGAACAGTGGAGTGAATAACCTCTCTCAAATGACAGTGTTTGATGAGGTCTGCTTACTGCAGTTGCTGCAGTATCTTTTTATCATAATATTCATACAAGAGCTGGCACAGATAACACATTTTAATTAACCAATGTTATAACAAAGTCACCTTTGTGAAGGCATGAAGGAACGTATGGAGAATAGTTCAGGTTGCAGCAGGCATTGGAAACAATTCAAGTCAGAAGTACCAGGTAGGTCTTGCTGAGGGTCTGTACCAGTGCCTTTCAGTACTACCACCATCTCTTCAATGGCTTAGCAAATACTGATCAGAATTTCACTTCCAGAGACGTTTGTCTTCCTTCCCTTTGCTGAGTGCTTCCAACATCTCTCTGGTGCACATCCTTCAGAAAAAAGCAGGTGAATGTGCTGCACATCCAAAAGATGATGATGTTATATAGTCTATGAGGAAATGAGTTATGCACCAAAAAGCACTGCCAGTTCTGCAGTCATCTTAAAAGCTAGTATCTATGTTTGCCATGTCCAAATAATCCATGCCACACAAGTTGGGCATGAGAGAAAAAGTACATAAAGAATTCATTTTACTTTTGCCCCCAAAAGATCTAGGAGGAGGAGGAGGCATAATTCAGAAGGTAAACTGTACTGATAGCTAATCTGAAATGCTCAAGTCACATCCACACTACTTGTGTGGCGTAGATTAATAGCAATTGTTCACCATTACAGGACCATGTCATATAGTTAAAGAATAATAAACATGTTTCCTTGGCTTGATGAATAGATTGTGATATAGCAGAAGAAATGCAGGTGATTTTACTACCAGTGAGAATGTAGATTGAAAACTTAGAAAGAAATATATACATAGGTCTGATACTGAAAGATCAGAGGTAGTGTTGGTTTCCTCACATATACTGGGGTTTTTCCCAAGACTTCATTCACTTCATTCCCCAAGAAGTAGCTTCCAGACTCCTCACTCAGGTTTCCTTTATTTGGTATAAAGCAGATTTACACTGAATTGATCAAACTCAAGCAGAGCACATGGGCGTAAGGTGTTCCACATATCCAGAATCACACAGCAAACCTTTTCCTTAGATGCATTTTTACTAAACACTAATAACACGTGCTTTCTTAACTATACACTGCATCACATGCTTCAAAGTTGGTTTGGTTACACTGCAGGAATGAGACCCTGCTAGCATGTTCTGTCCATACACTGTGCATGCATGGCTTTCTCTTTACCTCCTCTTACATTCTGGGCTCAGCCCATCTACTGTAAATAGTACCAGCGTCTTCCCCCCTTATCTCAGATAGCACAGACAGTCTGTCTCCAGCCCACGGATCCATTTACTTTCCCAATGATGCCTGCTAAGAAGCCAGGCGAGTTAAGTCAAGTCATTTTTGCACAGACCTACAACATTACTGGACAATGGGCCATAACCCTTATTTGGTACACTGACTTCTATGGTTGCAGCATATTGTTTTGTTTTCATTTTCCATGTCCACTCATTTCTTGGCCTTTTTAAATGAGTGCTAATTGCTAGCAAGAGAATTAATGGAATGGTTTTGACACAGGCATCTGCCTCTTAGGAACTGTACCAAAACCACCATTTCATTTCAGTCTTAGATGATGGTATTTAGCCACTAGTGAGCTAAATTCAAGTTTGGGATCTAGACTGATAATATGATATAGCTTCTTTTAACCCCAATATCCATAGGCTCAAACACATCTTACTGAAGTCTCTGTCTTTAAAGGAAGATCTGCTCTTAAATGTCATGTGCAGATTGTGTATTTTGTTCAGTTATAAGAACTGCTTGTATGTAATTTCAGAATCATAATTGCTAACTTATTCCTGATAGCCTGACCAAGCCGACAACTCAGAGGGTATGAGCTGGATTCTCTTCCTTCTTATGCATCATCAGGAGAACTGTTTACTAAGTCCCAATCTGATATACTCATGCAACAATTCCGATAAGGAGAAAGCACAGCAAATGTGGAAGGCGCCCACTGTGGCTTAACAGAGAGCTCTGCACTGAGCTGAAGCATAAAAAGGATGCTTACAGGAAGTGGAAGCTAGGACAGATGACTAAGGAGGCATATAAAGACATTGCTCGGGACTGCAGGGATAAAATCACAAAGGCCAAAGGACAAATGGAGTTGCGACTAGCAAGGGATGTGAAGGATAACAGGAAGGGGTTCTACAAGTATATCAATAACAAGAAGAGGATCAGGGATGGTGTAGGTCCCTTACTGAATGGGGCAGGCATCCTCATGACAGAGGATGAGGAAAAAGCTGAAGTGCTCAATGCTTTTTTTACTTCAGTTTTCACAAGCAGGGTCAGCTCCCAGCCCACTACACTAGGTATGGTAGACTGGGGAGAAGAAGAGAGGCCCTTGGTGACAGTAGGTCAGGTTAGGGACTGCTTAAAGAAACTAGATGTGCACAAGTCCATGGGGCCGGATGAACTGCATCCGAGGGTGCTGAGGGAGCTGGCTGATGAGATAGCAGTACCGCTGGCCATTATCTTTGAAAACTCGTGGCGAACAGGGGAGGTGCCAGAGGACTGGAAAAAAGCAAATATAGTACCTATCTTCAAGAAAGGCAAAAAGGACGATCCAGGGAATTACAGACCTGTCAGCCTCACCTCAATCCCTGGAAAAATCATGGAGCAGCTTCTCAAAGAATCCATCCTGAAACACTTGGAGGAAAATAGAGTAATCAGGAACAGTCAGCATGGATTCACCAAGGGTAAATCATGCCTGACCAACCTCATCGCCTTCTATGATGAGATGACTGGATTTGTGGATGCGGGAAGAGCCGTTGATGTGATATACCTTGACTTTAGCAAGGCTTTTGATATGGTTTCCCACAGCATTCTCATTGGCAAATTAAGGAAGTATGGGTTAGATGCATGGACTGTAAGGTGGATAGAAAACTAGCTAGAACAACGGTTTCAGCGTGTAGGAATCAATGGCTCCATGTCAAGTTGGCAGGCAGTAACAAGTGGTGTGCCCCAGGGGTCGGTCCTGGGGCCAGTTCTGTTCAATGTTTTCATTAACGATCTGGATGATGGGATAGATTGCACACTTAGTAAGTTTGCAGATGATACCAAACTGGGGGGAACGGTAGACACCCTAGAGGGCAGGGACAGGATTCAGGGAGACCTAGACAAATTGGAGCAGTGGGCCAAGAGGAATCTCATGAGGTTCAACAAGGATAAGTGTAAAATCCTGCACTTGGGACGAAAAAACCCCATGTACTGCTACAGGCTGGGGAGTGATCAGCTAAATAGCAGCACTGGAGAAAAGGACCTGGGAGTCATGGTGGATGGGAAGCTGGACATGAGTCAGCAGTGTGCTCTTGCTGCCAAAAAGGCCAATGGCATACTGGGCTGCATCAGAAGAAGTGTTACCAGCAGATCAAGGGATGTGATCATTCCCCTCTATTCTGCACTAGTGAGGCCACATCTGGAATACCGTGTCCAGTTTTGGGCTCCCCACTACAAAAAGGACATGGACAAATTAGAGAGAGTCCAGAGGAGGGCAACCAAAATGATCAAAGGGCTGGAGCACAAGCCCTATGAAGAAAGACTGAAGGAACTAGGCTTATTTAGCCTGCAGAAGAGAAGACTGAGGGGGGATTTGATAGCAACCTTCAACTACTTGAAGGGTTGCTCCAAGGAGGAGGGAGCTCGACTGTTCTCGGTAGTAACAGAGGGCAGAACGAGAACCAATGGTTTCAAGTTACAGCTGGGGCGGTCCAGGCTGGATATTAGGAAAAACTTCCTTACTAGGTGAGTGGTGAAGCATTGGAATAAGCTGCCTAGGGAGGTGGTGGAATCTCCATCTCTGGAGGTGTTCAAGGCCCAGCTGGACAAAACACTGACTGGGATGATCTAATGGGAGTGGTCCTGCTTTTTTTTTGGCAGGGGGTTGGACTAGATGACCTTGTGGGGTCCCTTCCAACCCTATGATTCTATGATTAACTAATATTGCACAGGTGTTGCTGAGGTTGTGTGGTGAAACTGAGGGTCTAAGCAGGGGTGTCAAACTCACAGCCCACAGGCCGGATCAAAATCTTTTTTTTTTTTGTTTTTTTTGTTATGATCAGAAAATGGACTGCAAAATGACACTTTGTTGCTCTGAATATGGAGGGGGAAAGGGATGGGGAACCTATGCAGCCACTTGGCTCGTGACAGAAGTCCTGCCTTCCAGTGTGGCCCCCACATTGAATGAGTTTGACACCCCTGAATCTGACCATCAAAACCTGTACTGCTAGTAGTGATGAGTGGGAAGGAAAGAACCCCACTTGACTTTCTGAGCTTAGATTAAATTTACAGACGGGAGTAAGAAACACCTTCTCCCAAGCAAGGTATGGACATGCAAGACAGAAATCAAACATGCCACTACACATCCTTTTTATGTGGTCATTTTTCCAATAAGAAGCACCTTTTACAAGCTTCAGAGAACACTTGTAATGTCCCTGAGCCTTCCCCGAGGTATGTGTATTGCTGTGTTCTCAGAATGTCTTCACATCCTCCACCCCTGACACATTTCTGATATGGCCAAAGAACATGCCATATGGTTTCAGTTTCCATAGTAACACAAAGGGTTATATCCAAAGCCAGGAAATCCCTGGATAAGTGGGGGTTGGGGGGGGAGGCTTCTCAATCCAAATAAAACTCCAATGAACAAACTGATAATCCCATACTGAAATTGAACACTTGCTTCCGGAAGCCCTTTGAGTTACCATGCACCTTCATTATACAGCAACATAGTGGTTCCCCTATAACAATAGATCTTACAATGTTATCAGGACTCCCATTTATTCTGTTAACTAAGATGCAGATCTCCAGTTAGAGAGAACCAGATTGAATTTACAAAGTATGATTTTTTTTAATTTCTGTTCATTCTCAGCAATTTTATTTGATCAATTCATCATGTGATGGGTTGGGGAAAAATTCCAGATTGTTTCCAAGAACATCTGAAAATTAAAGAACGTGATGGAAACATTATACAGATGACATATTTAACAATCATTACTGGGAAAAATGGATACATTCTAATAAAGTATTTAATCTGAATTTGAAAATGTTTAATAAATCAAGGAACAGCAGTGTAGCTGTACTTTTGTGCCTGAGATGCTCAGAAGTTTGCATTATTATTATTTCAGCTGTTTTCTTTTTCTTCACTATCAGCAGGAAAGTAATTTATCATGTTGCAATAACGATGGTCAGGCAATCACAGGATGATAAGGGCATTTTTTGTGAAAGGACAATCAGTGTAATCTGGGTTTTAAATATTTCAGGAAGCAATCAAACCTATACTGTGTATTGAGGAAGAGACAGAAAGAGAATATTTATCAGGCAATTTGCAGCTGAAATTTCAGGTGACAATAAGGATTTCTCAACAGCTATAGCTATGTGGAACTAGGGCTTCTCCTCTGTGGGAATCTGCTACTGTAGTCAACTGGGTAAGATAATTTTTTTCATTATTTCATTTTTACTTCAGTTTAATGTTTTAATATAACATTAAGCCATAACACTGTGAAAACAGTATCAAAAGACACCTAAAATAACAGATGTTTTATAAATCTACATATATGCACAATCCTATCTTGGGTCTTTAAAAAGCACTAATCACTGTAACATGTAGAAGGCACTTTCCTAGCTGACAGCAATGACAAAAGACAAACTGAAAGATGCGTTAATAAAATAATTCTCAAGATTTTGTACTTCTAGGATGAATGTACTGAACATATTGTTATCATAAGATTAAAACACTATTACAAACTGCAACCATATCTTAAAATAGGAGCAGATCATCAGTTGGTATAAATCTCCATAGCTTCTTTGGCATCAGTTAAATTATATCAGTTTATATCAGTGTCTCCCAATCAGTGTGCCATGGCACACAGGTGTGCCGTCAGGTCTGAGCACGTGTGCCACACATTTTTTTTTTTTTGAAAAACTACTCAAAGAACTCTGGATTGGCTCATGGGCTTATGAATATTCATGAGCTTTTAGTTTTTATTAACTATATGGTGGTGTGCCTCAAATTAATTAAAAGTAGCAAGGTGTGCCATGGCAGAGAAAGTGTTGGAAACTACTGGTTTATATTACACGAGGGCAAATCTGCACTGATGGTGGCAAATTCACCACCATCAATTCGAACTTCTTTATCACCTGCTCAAGTCTGTGAAGACCTGTTCAGCCGATCAGGAAGTTCAATCCTGGAATAGCAGCCCAGCAACTGCACAGCACTGAGTCAAAGGAAGGGCTCCGTCCCTTTGACTCAGGACGGTGGACAAGCCGGGAGTTAGGAATTCGAGCTGAGATATGCCAGTTCTTTTAAGGAACTTGGGTATCTCAGTCCGACTGCTGCCAAAAGGGGCAAGCAGTATAGACCTCCCTGGATTTTTTAGCCTTGGGTTTCTTAAATCAACCACAGTAGGATGATTAATCAACACATCAAAGATTTACAACCTATCCTAGAAAATGATCCCACACTCTCTTAAGCCTTGGGAGGCAGGCCTGTCCTTGCTTATAGACAGCCCCCCAGCCTAAAGCAAATCTCACCAGCAACCAAACACCAGACAAGAACAACACTAATCCAGGCAACAAATCACATTGCCAACTCTTCCCACACATCAACTCCAGAGATACCATCACAGGTCCCAACACATCAGCTACACCATCAGGGGCTCATTCACCTGCACATCCACTAATGTAGTATATGTTATCATGTGCTAGCAATCCCTCTCTGCCACGTACATTGGCCAAACCAGACTGTCCTTGAGGAAAAGGATAAATGGACACAAAGTGGACATAAAAAAATGGCAACATCCATGAACCGGGAGGAGAACGCTTCAATCTCCCTTGATGCTCAGCAACAGACTTGAAAGTTGACATACTTCCACAAAGAAACTTCAAAAACAGACTTCAGCGTGAAACTGCAGAGCTGGAGCTGATTTGCAAGCTTGACATAATCAGACTGAGTCTGAACAGGGACTTGGAATGGTCAGCACATTACAAAAAGTGATTGTCCCTGTTCATACATTCTCTCCCTTTGATCAACTGGCATGAATAGGCGCCATCTGCCCTTTGAATTGACTTTGCTAATACTTGCCCTCCTCAATCCTCGCATGTGTATACATGCCTCTCAACTGTAGTTTCCACTTCATGTATCTGACAGAATGGGTTGGAGCCTACGAAAGCTTATGACCGAAGAAATCTGTTAGTCTTTAAGGTGCCACAGGACTCCTGTTGTTTTTTTGCTGTATACAGACTAACACAGCTACTCCTCTGGAAATTTTCACATCAGGATGGTCCATAGTTTTCAAGGTGACTGAGGTCTTCTCTTTTTTGTCACAGCGAAATTAATTTTGCGAACTAAAATTATTTTGCATCTGAGGTCTTGAAACACACAGCCAGACTTAAGCTAAGAACTTCTACTTCAGTTCATATTCTGATACATTTTTAGGGGAATAAACTTTACAAATGTTTGTGAATGGCTAGAACATTTACTGGGGAAAGAATGACTAAGAGCAGATCCAGGACCCTAACTTGCAACCTTTATTTTGGAAAGCATTCCTAAGAAATTAATAGGACCACTCAAATCTGTAAGGATGGTTTGTGTTCTAGATACAGGCACCCTTTAATACCTTTGAGAGCAGTTTTGTCAGTGGATGCCCAAGAGGAAAAAGCAGAAGAGGAAAGAGGAAGCCAGAAAAAGTGACTAGAGACTGAGCTGATGTTATTTTCCCTGGGTTTTTTTTCCACTTTTCTCTTTCATGTCATTTCATGTCTTTTTGTCTTCATCACCAAATTATTATTTGTAATTATACTAACCATTTTGAATAGAGAGGAGTGTTTGCTCTAATTAAACAGTGAAAGGATTAAATACTTGTGTTTTCAATCTTCCTCCCTGTGCAGAAGAATCAAGGTCTCAGCTTGGGGGAAAAAAGAAGAAAAGAAAAGAAAAAAGTGGTGTTCAGAATGAATTAAATCCACTTCTCTATTTGTGCAATAGAAGGAGCACAATCTATGCATTGCATCACCCTCCCTTCCATGGCACAAAGCACACAGGGTTTCTGTGGCATGCTTTCTACCCATAGTCAGACTGGCCTCTTCTAACCAGGAGCAAATGGGAAGCAGCAGCAGTAGCATTTACATGGCTGGACAATCCTCTCCTGAAGGGACTGTTGCAGTCTCTGCTCAGCCTGATAGCCACAAAAGGCAAGCAAGTCCTTGGTGAGACACTGTATATATAACCAGTTTTTCCCAACACAGCCAGAGTTCTCTCCCTCCTTAACAAAAGCTGGAAAAAGACTGCATGCCCCAAGAAAGTCTCCAGTTTATGCCCCCGAGAAAAGGGGGGAAAAAACCCATTACCCTCAACCCCTAACTTCAGAAGTTTGCGGGAATTATTAGAGCCCTTGGGCTGCAGTAACTCCTGGGCCTCAACAGAGAACAGAAAGGTTAGAATACATGCAGAGCTTTACTCCAGGGATGAAGGAGCAGTGGCTAAAAGTGGTCATTTCTATCATCTCCAGGTAGCTCCATCCTCCAGGTGATTCCTCTCTGTTCCCATCCTCCCTGGCACATTAGGCTGCAAACCATACAGAGGCCTGCATGGCCCCATGAGCAGCTGATATTAAATTGATCTAGTTTAGGCTATTTCTTTTTTAATAATTGCAATGGTTTAAATCAAATGTGCTCAGAGGGTAGAAGATTAGTTAAGAAGAGAGGTAAATGCAACATTAGATTAAGGTATCACTGGGGATTAAAAATGTAATTTTGCATTATTACCACTGGTATACTATGAATAAAGAATATGCAATATGCAATTAAAGGCAGCACAATATGAACACCAATGGAGAAAAATTAATCTGATATGTAGGGAAGAAAGGTCATGAATACTGAAATCCAACTCAGCTTTGCTTTGTTTTCTTCATTTTTTTTCCAGGGGTAACTCAAATTTAAATTAATCCTAAATGTGAGGTGAAAGTCAACGACCAAGTTCTGCCTACCGTGAACGTCTCCTGGCCATACAGCAAGGTAATAGAGCAAACTGCTCTCAAAAAGCAAGGTCTGGATCCTGTAGCTTGTTTTGTGGAGACAGATTTCTGTTTCCTACAGGTGGCCCCTTGGAAAACAGTGGGACACGGCTGAAGCAGTTCACCTGCATGCAATCTGTAGCAGGATTAGAATGGAACGGAACAATATACAAGGGTGTTAAAAAAAAAAAAAAAAAAAAGGGAGAAGAGGTTAAAATCTTAAAATTAAAAGCTTCCTCTCAATGGTAAATCTCATAGATTAGAATTTATCATCTGATCTGATATCTACTGTGCACTAGCCTGTTTCTCTTTATCTGTAAGGCCATTCATTTCTCTATGCACCTGATAATCTTTTAGAAATGTCAGGGATGCTGGGCTATCATGCATGTTTCTCTCTCCCATCCACCCTCTCTCCCCTCAACTGTCCCATAATGTCTTCAAGCTTCACAACTACTCCTGGAAAAATATAAACTGTGAACTAGGTTACTTTTGTAAAACTATTAAACACGTAAGAGCTGAGTAACAAAAAGACAAAAAAGACTCACTAATACCTGCTAAAATGGCCAGCATCTCATCTCCCTTTAAAGCAATTATTCTTTCTTTGTACATGATCAGTCTCCTACAATACTGGTTATTTTGCCTGACCCAAGGACAAAGCATTTGAATACATCTTAATTTTACATCTAATGGTAATACCAAGTCTAGTCCTCCCTCTTACTGACCACTGAAAACCTGTGACTCACCAAAACCATGGAAAATAAAATCTCTACATGGGTTTCAAACTCTGTGGCATTTGTTTGAATTTCATAATAACCAAAACAAAGGGATTTTTAGATTCCAAAGGCAAATGGGAAAACTGTGATCATCTAATCTGACTTCCTGTACAACATAAGTCACAGAACTTCCCCAAAATAACACTGAAAGTGTATCTTTTAGGAAAAGGTCCCTGTCTTGACTTAAACACTGCCAGTGATAGAGAATCCCCTTGAATCTTGATAAATTGCTCCAATGTTTAATTAACCTCACCATTAAAAATTTACACCTCATTTCCTGCCAGAATTTGTCTAGCTTCAACTTGCAGGCATAGAGTCACAGTATCCCTTTCTCCACTAGACTAAAAAGGCTTGTTGTCAAATATTTGTTCCCCATGTGGATACTTATAGACTAGTCTAGTCACCCCTTAACTTTCCCTTTGTTAAAATAAATAGACTGAGCTCTTTGAGACTATCATTGTACAGCATAATTCAAAATCCTTTAATCATTCCTGCAGCTGTCCTCCTTTAAACTATGAACACCGGCGCTATACACAGTTTTCCAGCATGAGTTGCTCCAATGCCAAATACAGAGGTAAAATAATCTCACTATTCCTACTTGGCATTCCTCTGATGTGCCACACATTAGTTTAAATGCAACAAATTATAGGACCAAGCACTCTGTTTTTTAAAATTAGCACTGTGATTATTGGTTGGGAGATGCTCTCCCCACTCCTGTTCTCTTTCTTTTCCTCCAAGCATTTGTTAAACACACCACAATGCATACCAAAACTGTTTTATGGATTAGTCTTTTGTTTTCTGAATTCATGAATGCAATAAGCATTCATCAGTTTAATTAATCTGATAAATTTGTGAATATGATGAGGCTGTCAATAGGCATTTGAGCAATTCTGCACAGAATTTGAATAGTTTCAAAATAATCAATTGTGTTTTAACACTTCCTTGAAACCAAAAATTTTTTCATCAGTTTCATGAAACCATTCATTTTATCATTCCAGAATAATTGAATATTTTCATGATTATCCGCTTACTTCAATCCAGGTAATCTATTGATAATTCTCTTCTACTTTATATTTCTTAAACTTGCTCAATTGCATTTGTATGATAGAGAGATTTTTAAGACCTAAAAGGACCATTAAATCATGTGTCTGACTGCTTGAATAACACATATTATAGAATTTAACTTAAGATCTATGTTAAGCCCTTAACTTCTAGTTAAGCTAGTACATATCTTTTAGACAGACATATAATCTTGAGGTAAATACTTGTGATAGAGTTCGTCATTTGTCCCGTGTTGTTTGAAAGCGTCTTTTTATGCATTAGTGCGCTGAAGAGTTCCCAATTTAAGAAATCCTCTCCCTTTGTAAGTGCTTACAGAGTTTGGTCAATTTACCTGTTTACCGTCATTTTGATAAATTAAACAGATTGACAGTTCGTTCTTATGGGACTTTTTCTGAACCTAGTCCATTTTTTCAGTGTTTATGTCTCATTAGGTATTAGTTATTTAAGGAGAAATATCAGTAGGGATGGAAATGAGCACAACCAAAACTCTACATTTCCCCTCTTTAATATTCCTCAATCTGATCCATCTGTCCTCATAGTGCCAGCACTGTTCCATGATCCATATAAGTCAGATTGTTCCACTAGTATTCTATTCCCGATGTACTTACTGATTTTCATGTTTCAAGACAATATTGTCAGCTGTGTGCTGTACTGTATTTGGCTCTTTATCTAACCATTCACATCACTTCACTTGACATTCTCTCATAGTGCCTCTTTTATATATAGCCTGCAATAAAAGGACCTTGTAGCCTCTGCACATTAATATTGACCTCAGCTACACACATTTAAGTGCATCTACTAACTTATTTATTCATTTGTTTGCTTACTTATTTAGTATGTTTTTCTACCTAGACTGGAAAATGATAGCAGTGGTATAGCACAAAAAGAGGTCATGTTGCGAAGGTGGCAATTTTCATTCACCCCACTAGAATGGACAGCTTTTTAATCACCCCTTATGAGGTATTCCCCACCTCTGTGGATTTGTAGTAGAGTGACAAGATGTCTTGATTTTATAGAGACAGTCCAGTTATTGGGGCTTTTTCTTAGACAGACACCTGTTATCCCTCACTCTCTGTTCTGCAGTCCAGGCTTTTTGACAAACTCTTCCAGCCAGCAAGTACACTCAGAGATAATCATCTGCCATTTTACTGGCATCTCCAGGAACATGAGTCCTGATTGGTTTCAATACTCTTCAAGGAGAAAAGCCTCAAACTTAGAGCAAGGGACGGGGCATCAAAACACTCCAGTTCTACTTCAAACTTTTCCATAAGCTTGTGGTACATCTTCATCATGTGGGCCAAAATTTACAAACATGGGTGCCTATATCAAGGCACTTAAATAAGTGGCCTCATTTCTAGAGGTGGTGAGAATCCATCACCACCCTTAAGCTGTTCCACAAATAACTGTTCTTTCATAATTAAAAATGTGTGCCTTCTTTCCAGGTTGATTTTTTGTAGTTACATTTTACTTCAATTAGTTGAATCCAATCACATGAATTTAAGAATCCTTGTTTGAAAGTTTTAGCTTGTGGAGGATCACAAAAATTTGCTACTTTATAGTTATAGTAAGCTATTGCTAGCTGGTAAAAATGTTCTATAGAGCAGCCCCATGTCTCAGAAACGCAGCTATTTGTAGAGAGAAAGTAATCTGTATCTTTAAATATTATTGACCACTGGGAAATACAATGAAGGGAAGAAAACTCTTCAAGCTTTCTGGCAGATCAGAGAGGGATAACCTGTGTCACCTCATGCAATGCTTAACAAGGTTTTCATGCATAAAGTTTCTTTTTACAGGTAGGAAAGAAGCTATAGGTCTCTGAAAGCACTGTATCAATCTTATTTTGGCATAAAGGTTGATCAGTAACACAAAAATATTTAATTTGAAAGTTAGATCTCTTGTATATTTAAATATTATAGTTGGGATTGTTTTTTTGAAAAGGAAGTACTATAATCACAGATTTTTTTAAAAAAAAAAAGATGCTAAATGTGTATTGTAGGATTTTAATTTTTTAATGTTCCTCTAATTGCATGCAGTAGCGGCACATTAAAGTTTGAGAGCATGCTGTAGGTTAGCAATATTGTAGATCATCTCGAGATGCTGGTTGAGGAACTCCAGATAACTGAAAATTAGGTGTCAGACGTTTAGATTTACCAGCCCCATTCCAGACCACTCATTATGGGGTGGTGTTGAGCTGTAACAATGACAGAACTATTTCTGAGTGATCACACAAGGTAATTGAGGGAACTGTTTATTTGCCAGGAAGGCACTCTCATTTTGTCTTCTACCCCGTTCTACACATACATGGAACCAACAGGAGGACTAAAGCAGAGGGGTGGGTTCAGACATCTTCAGTATGCTCAAAACACCTACCCAGGCACATTGCTGGCACTTCATATGGGGTTGGAAAATGAGCCCCTAGTTACAGCGCCAGTGCCACAGGTCCCGGGGGGAGCTTGCAACTGCTCTGTGCTCCCCTCATATCCAGCCCTGACCCTGGCCAGGAACCTGGAGCTGGGCCACCATGGCGGAAGTCCATTCCGGCTCCGACCCAGCCAGGGATCTGGGGCTGGGCTACCACAGCAGCAGACTATTACAGAGTGAGCTGGGGCCGCCACAGCAGCAGGATCCAGCCCCAACCCCAGCTGGGTACCCAGGGATGCCAGATGCAGCCCCAGGCAAGGACCCAGGGCCACTGGCAGCAGGAACCAGATCCAGCCTTGGTCCCCCGCAGGAACCAGGCCTGGATCAGAGCCAGCGGCAGGGCTGGCATGGCACGGAGTCAGGGCTAAAATGGGGGGGGGCAGGCCCGCACCCAGGCAAGCTCTGAAAATTTTATGGAGCCAGCAACACCCCTGCACCCAGCTATACATCTCCATGTGTTATAATCTTGCTCATGCAAGAGAACACAGATCCTAACTAAGACCGTGGAAGGCTCTGAGTTAAAATCTCGGACAAGTCCCAGATAATATTTATAACCACACCTCTGTTTGACAGACACAACCCCAATTCACGAAATCAGTAATCACATGCTTAAATCCCATATTCATCAAGAGGACTTAAGGACATGCATAAGTCATTCTCTGAATCAGGACGTTTTCCAGAAACATTGCTTATGTCAACTGTTTGCCACCAGGATTCCCAACTCTTGGATCTCCGGCTGCTTCTTGAGTTGGGTAGCAATTAACATATTTTTTTGTCACTCATTCTTGGCAAGAAGGTTTTATCTTTTGCTTTAAAATGCAAACATCACCCTGGTTATCAATGCCTATTGCCTCTAGTCTGAATTATTTTAAGAGACTGTAAGTAGGTTTACTCAGAAACTACAGTCAGAGCAGAATGCAGCTGCCCACTAATTAAGCAGCATTCCTCACAGGAGCACATTATCCAGTACCTTCCATAGATTGCCAGGCAAAGTTTAAGATGTGAGGGGTTAACTTTATGAAGTCCTAAGTCAGGACCTAAGAATGGCTATACTGGATCAGACCAATGGTCTATCTAGTCTGGGGTCCCGTCTTCCAACAGTGGTCAAAGCCAGGTGCTTCAGCGGGAAGGAACGGAACAGGAAATCATCAAGTAATCCATTGGTTTGGTTGTTAGAAATGGCCTCTTCCTCCCTTTCCCACCATGCAGCATCACTTGAACTGAAGGCCAGAAGTGACCACTAGATCATCTAATCCAGGGGTCAGAAACCAGAAAGATAAGAAGAGCCATTTTTAAAAATTCCTTCACTAACCAAATGGTTTGAGAGCCACAATGTCTTTAGCCTTCTGGTGGGGGAAGCTGGGCCAGGGCACCTGCTGAAGGGTGCCCTGGTTTGGAAACCTGGAACCAGGAGCAGCCCACCCCCCACAGGGTCCCCTGGTGGCAGGGGAAGCCTGGACCTTGGTGTGGGCCATCTGCAGGGTCCCCCAGTGGCAGTAGGAGGCCTGAAGCCTCAAGGAGGCAGCCAAAGAGATGTGTGTGGCTCCAGAGCTGCAGGATGCAGAGCCCTGGTTTCTAGTCTGACCTCCCATACATCACAGCCCACCAACACCAACCAGCACCTGTATGTTAAACCCAACAACTGGAATGAAACCAAAGTTTTACAACCCAAAGGAGACCAGATTATTGTGTGCTATGAGTACATGTGTGGTTCTCAACCACTGCATCAGGACACATCACTGTGTAACCACACAATGGTGAGTGTGTTGTGGAGAGCTGGGAAGATGACTGGATTTGGCCGATGGGGGGTGGGCTGGTGTGTCCTGTAGGGTCTTGATGCACTGCCAAGTGTGTCATGACTTGCAAAAAGTTGAGAAGCACTGAAGCAGGGAATAGGAAGGGCAAGGCGCACCAAGTCTAGAGGTGACCAAGCTAAAAAAGATCCTACGAGATAAGTGGCAGGTGTGTTGCTGTAGGGTGGTCTCAATGACAGGTCCTTGGCTTTACATCTCACTTTCAACCATCGTGTGCTCTACCATCTAGATCTGATGACCCTCAGAGCAAGTTTACCAGTTTTCCCAGGCTTTTATGGATGGCAGACTAGTGGGTGAGAAATTCTAGATACACCTACACAGCTATGGAGAAGCCCAATGTATTAATCTAAAAGTTTAGGAATATCATAATAAATAATATGGTACTTAATAAAGTTCATTTATAATCTTCAGTTTAACCCTGCTATTAAAACTTCACTTCTTCTAGCTACAGTGCCTAATATTTAAATATTTTAAGTGCCATATACATTTAAGGTTTGCCATTAAACCTTTTCATGGCAACTAGATAATTTAGATGGAGAAAGCAATTGTTAATTGGTAGTTAATACAAAGACTTTACAGTTTCAGAGGTATGCTATTGAAATGCAGATGAGCCTGGAGTCTTCAAAACAGGGGAGAGGCATGGGTTTTGAAATGTTAATTAAAACACAGGGGATATGAAAGAGGGGGAGGAGGGAGAATGAACGTGTTGATTGTGAGAAATAAAAAAAAATCTTTTATAACAGAGTTCCAGGAATAACAGTGTGAATAACAATAGGGAGAGATGGAGAGCTGAAGAGACTGCCTGCAGTTTGCCTATGCACTTGGGTTCGCACTAAGTGTTTATTTACACCATTCTCCAAACCAGATGATGCAGAATCACTATATGCAATGAGGAACAGATCCAGTTCACACTGTTGTTCCAAAGGGGTAGCCACTTACTGTCATGGAATGAGGATAGGATCCCAGATAAACTAAAATGCACTTAAACTCAATTATGCCCAATAGTGCAACTCCCATCGCAAGAAAAGAATTTAAGTTACATTATTTCAAGTCAATCATTTAAATTCCATGACACAATTTTCACTTGAAAATTTTATATCATATAGGCTTCCGGGAAGAAAGGGAAACTGCAAAATGCAGTGGAGGTGGTTAGGGGCATACAAGACACTTCTTCCATGCAGGAGTGTTACTGGCTAGGCTTGAGACCCGACCCCCCCCATGGCCCCGATCCTGCTCCAGGGCCCAATCTGGTCCCAAGCGCTGCTGCTTGACTGCACCAGCGGGGGCCGGATGCAGCTTCAAGCCACTGGCAGGAGGCTCAAATCTGGAGCCACTTCTTGCTGCTTCCCACAAGCCCTGGAGGCTCAGAGAGAGCTCCTGCTGCTTGTGGAAAGCGGCAGGAACTGGCTCCAAGCCTCCTGCTGCTTGCCAGAAACAGACGGGAGCCAGATCGGTCCCCTTCTGCTGCACTGCCAGCCAGGAGATGCAGCAATGCTCCTGCTTCCATGCAAGTTGCTGTTAATGTCCCCTCCAAGTGAACAAGTTATCCACTCATGAGTAGTCAGCTACACGTTACCTGTCTGCCAGTATCCCTCATATCCTCATCAACAGTGATGCCTTCTCTCCACCTCCAGGTCAACCAAGCAACAATAAATAAATAAAATCCAACACATATGGGTGTCATCAGAGCCGCAACCAGGCCAGGGCAGCTGGGGCAATTTTTGGTCCCTACCCAGCTGGAAGACACGGTCTCAGGGAGGAAGCAGCAGTCTGGGGAGTGGCTGGTCAGCTAGCAGCATTTCTGGAGGCCACCCGGGTAAGAGGCAAGGGGGGGCTGAAGGGGTTCAGGAATGGGCAGCCAATGGAGAAAGGGTGAGGGGAGGTCAGGGGGGAAGGCCCAGGGGAGCCAGCCGCAGGTTGGGGGGGGGGGGGATAGAAAAGGGAGCGGGGACTCAGGGAGACTCGGGGAAAGCTGGCCGCAGGGTAGGCGGGAACTGGATCCTTCCCTAGCCACCAAAGGAAGGTAATGGGGATCTGGATCCATCCCCAGCTGTTGCCAGAATGTGGTGGGGAGTCCCAGCCATTGCTAGAAGGCAACTGGGAACATATCCGGCTCCTAACCAACTTCTGGCAGCAGCTGGGGCCAGACTGGGCCCTGGGCTGGCAGAGGGCGCTTTTCAAGTTGCTTGCCCCAGCCCTCAAATCTATAGTTATGGCCCTGCGTCTCATTCCGGTTTAAGTTACAGCAGTTTATAAATCAGGAGTAATGCCACTGAAATAGACAGACTGCAACAATGTGTGAGATTAGACTTCGGCAAAAAATATATACGAAGCCCTTGTTCACTGCTATCAATTGACTTGTCTTCAGTTAGTAAAACTACATTATTTTTTATGTTATGATAGTAAAATATATATCACATGACAGCCCCATATAACTTCCTTATACAGCAATACAAGTATAAACTAATCCATTTACCATATTCGTGAGGTAAGTATTATTCTCATTTTACAAATATGAAAATTGAAGCAGCGAGGTTAAAGGATTTGTCAAAGGCTACAGGAGTAGACAGTGTCATTGCTGGGACTAGGATTGCTCCCAATCCCAGGCTCTTAATAATGATTTGATGGTGCAAATCTCTCTCTCTCTCTCTACTGCTACTTTGCCAAAATACATAGTTGTTTTACTGCACTGTTGAGCACATTAATCAACAAGAAAGGAGTGCTGATTAATTTGGTAATGATGTTTAGGCACCTCAGCAATGGACACAACTGTACCCACTGACACAGAGCCCTATTTTTCAAATAGAAGATATTTTCACAACAGTTGAACAGAATATAGAACGTGAGATGCCTCTGCGAAGCACACTGCTAACATGAACTCGTGCATCCAATTCCACATGCTTTCCCAAAAGAATGTGATACTTGGTCACTTAACTTAAGTGAGTTAATTACAGGATCTAATTTTAGTTGCTCTTCTATACAAAGGATCAGTGTACACCAGCATTTTTGTTCGCTTGCTTTGCAGTAACTGAAACAAATCAGACACTACCAGAAAACTATGAAAGAGTTAAATAAGATAGACAATGGATCCAACTGCTATAAGGCAATGTCTCCATCTGCTGGCAGGGGGCTATTGAAACATCATTAAAAGGTAGTTATTCATCAGTAGAGACTTGTCAGCGAACACAATTTCAAAGGCATCAATCCCTTTATTCAAACTCTAATAATAGAGACCTAATACACAAGTGAAAACACCTGAAGGAGAACAAATTACAAACAACAGTAACAAATTTATTTATCTCATGAGCAGTTATGAAAGAAAATCCCACTCTGTCGGACTCCTGAAGTGGGATTTTCTTCCATGACAGCTCAGGTGATAAATAAATTAATTAGTCTTTAGAAGTACCACAGGACTCCTCGTTCATTTTGCTGAACTCTCTCTTTGAAACCTGTCCACCTGAACAGGGTATGCGACAGAATTGGTCTACTCCCTTTTCCAACTCATGACATCACCTAAACACCTGCTAAGTCTCATCTTAGGACAATGCTCTGGCGTCCTGAGTCTCCTCTAATTCAGGCACACACGAGAAGCCAGCACTGTCTATGTACTGTTGGGAGAAACCATTTTGAAAACACATGTGTGGTTTTAGGGCTGTTGATGATTCATAGGCTCAGACTGCTCCAGATGTGGCAGTAATATAATATTCCTGAAGCCCACTGAGATGATGGGGAAAATACAAATACAGTGCTGTAAAATAAAACTTGTATTTTTTTCTTTATTTTTATTTCCTTCTGCTTTATTATCCTGCCTGTTCATGGGTAAATAGTATTGGTCTCTTTTTGGTTCTTGCTAGCCAGAGGACGCAAAGAGAGGAAATTGTTTTAATGGGTTCAACACATAAAAATCTAGGAGATATGCACATACAGGCAAAGGAATTAAGTGGATAGAAATGACACAGTGAGATGGATATGGGTAAGTCAACACTGCAAAAAAAAAAAAAAAAAAAAACCAACCTGCAGTAGCAAGGCTCAGAGCCCACGTCAAGTGACTGTGGCTCGCATCACAGGACTAAGGACTAGCCTACACAGCCATGATGGATCAATGGGAGACATGCAATCTACCTACTGTAGAATGAGTATCTTCTTTCAATTTACTTACTCCACCTCCCTTACTGCAGTGTCCTCACTTGGCTACACGGATAGGAAATGCTCTCCTTACACTGCAGCATTATTCTTTGGAGTTATTGAATTGAAGGGACAGCACTTCTGGGAAAGAATGAACAGGTCTACACTGGCCACTCAATTGACCCCATGAAAAGCAAAACAGCAATCTCAGTGCAGGCAAGCCCTAAAAACAGCAGAGTTGATGTTCGGGGTTGGGCTGGAGCATGAGCTCATCACTGGGTATTAGAGCCTGGACTCCAGCCGGAAGCCAAATATTTACACTGCTCTTTGTAGCCTCATACCATGTACCCTGTGAGCCCAAATCAATTGACCCAGACTCTGAGGCTGTGCGTCTTTTTGCCATGCCCTACGTATGTAGTGTGTTCAGTACACTTAAGAGACAACCAACATATTGAGGGGCCTGGATCCTCACACAGTTATGCTAATGTAAATCAGGAGTCACTCAGCTGAGGTGAATGGAGTTATCCTGACGTAAATGGGCCCAGAATCAAGTCAAGAGCACAGTAGGCTCTCTATTGCTGCAGGATGCAGGAACATATTAAAATGCAACAGGAAGTCCACAGTCTAATTCAGATTATATCAATTTGCTTCAGCACAGTGCAATGTGCTACACTACCAGCACACTATTATTAGTGCACAAATTCATAGGAGTCATTTTGAAAAAAATCTTTATAATCAAACATCATTGAGTTTTATAGCACTACTATTTTTAAGTTACCCAAAGCACAGATTTTCTTTAGTTATCAATAAGAATTTTCAAAACTAGGCCTTATGGATAACCAACCATCTGTCTTTTTATTGCGATTCAAATTAATCTTTTCGAATTTAGCATATAATTAGTTCAATTCTAATTTCATCTACTATAATTAATGGATCATAAAAGACTAGTTACTAAATTCATTAATGACATTTTAAAACTGCCATGAAAATTATATAGTCATAAGCTTTTTATGTACAAAACTAATGGACTGTAAAGTTTCATTGTTTCACCAGGTAATGTTGGAATTGGAAGATTTTTCTCCTAAAATAATCATTTGTTTCAATATATTTTATTTTGACCTTCATGGAAAAGAAAATTGTTTTTTTTCCCCCCTCCCCTAGCTACGTTAACAAAATATAATAGCAGGCACACCCTAACACACACACATACAAGCAAACCCCTTCTGGTTATTGGGAGTTGCTAACAGATATTCTTTACTCAAGGACCCATTCTTCCTTACTCAGAGAGAGAAAACTGACTGTGTTCCCCAGGGGTTTTTGCAATGATGGCTGGCCTGGTGCTCAGATATTATGGTGGTTGGGGACTAAGGAGGAAAGAACCTTGCTCCACCTTCTGCCTTTCCTTAGCAGCCTGAACTGTGGTTGGTAGGCTGAAGAAAAATCAGTAGGAATCCCCTGCTCTGAGCCACCTCAACCTCCTGCCAAATCTTCTGTGAAGTCTTGATCTTTGCAGAGCCTACCTTAAGGAGCTTTCATCAGACTGATAAAGGAAAAGCCCTTCCAAAGAGCTAGAATATGCCCCACATCCACCACCCCACTTCTAAACAACTCTTCGAAAGAGCTACCAAAATAGGATGGGCAAACTCTAAGGGCCTTCTGCAATTTTTACGTACTCCTTACTCATGAAATATGCCATTTACTAGAGAGTGCAGTTTGCTTGAGGTACTGCCTCAGGATTTGTCTCTGGTTCTTCCTGAATAAGGGCAGAAGGATTTTTACCCAAAGGGAAGACACCTGATGCCACTCCTAACATGGAGAGAGTCCCTTCTATTGCTGAAGAACACAAATTAAATTATTGGCTAGCTCTTCTGTATGAATAGCTATTAGTGTTACCTGAAATTAAACCTAAAATTAACTAGATCAATTGTATTTCTTAAAAGGATCTCTACATGTGCACCAACTGTGAGCTAATTTGCCAAGCTGTATAATCTTTATTGTACACTGTCAATCATTATTGAGGAGAACATACATTCAGACGATAATGCAGTAACGGAACATCCTATTCTTTTAGACGTTTAGATTTTTTTATACACTTCACCTTCTTTCCCATTGCACAGAATAGGGCGATGACCTTGATTCTGCTCTGCACACAGTACTTCCACAGACTTACCTGGGAGGTATGTGGAGATAGAGCACATTAAAATCTAAATAATTTTTTCATTAGTGCAAAAGTCCCCAGACAGTGTTAATAACAGGGCAATAACTTTTCCTCCTACGCAGCTTACTTCCAGAATTCAATGTTATTTAAATTAAAATGTTTGAGGGAATCCTTTTACTATTTTTACTGTCACAAACAGGTACATGCAAAACTTTAGAGAAAATAAAAAACATTAGCTAATTTACTTGAAATCAACTGACAAAGTATTCTGTTTTAGTTGCAAAATGTTTGACAAGAATGCCAAATCATTACTTGTGCTTCCCAGGTACAATTACAGGCATAACTTAGCTGATGCTATAAAGCAACATGAAAAGTCACCCGGCCATTTTACAACCTACTCCAAACAGATCGAGGTCAAGTCAAGGCTCAAGCTGAATAAAGGCACAGATGGAGAAAATGAGCACATTATTAATGTAGAAATCCAGCACTGGAGGAATATGCTCAAGTGTCTGATCCCAATTACCCTCTTCCTCACAAAGAACAATTTGGCTTTCTGAGACTTCTTGGATAAATTGTTCACTGAACATAACAGTAATTTCCTTGGTTTGGTAGAGCTCCTTGGGAAATACAGCATCATGCATGAGCACCTATGTCTAATAGTTTATATGGACCATTACTGCAGTAAAACAATTCAAAATGAATTGAGCGACCTTATGGCATGGAAGGGGTTTGATAATATAGTGACACGGCTTGGCAAACAAAATACTACACCGTAATAATGGACTGCACGCCTGCCATTAGTCACAGTGAAAAGATGAAATTTACCTTAAGATTTGTTGGCAACAAAGATGGCTGTATCCAAGTAAAGGAACACTTTAGCTGTTTCTGGCCTGTGGCTGATTGCTGGAAAAGGCTTAACAGATCTGTTCATGAATGTTTTGAACGAGAAGAAAATAAAGCTTCAGAACTGCCATGGCCAAGGATACAAAAATCGTTCAAATATGAAGGAAGAAAACAGACAAGGATCTTTATGCTGAATCCATGAGATTTCTTGTCGCTTTTTGGCTGCCATATTCTCAACTTGACTGTGACAAATGCAGCATGATCTTCTTTAGATTCAGTATCTTTCTACAGAGAAATGCAAAGAATACACATCCTATTTTCAGCATGTGCTATCAGATGGAATATCCTCTTTGACAATATTACAAATCTGGCCATGAAGCTGGACAACACCACCTGCTGGGAGAGCTGCATCAACAGCATAATGCCAGTAAGATACAAAGTGACAGCTTTACGATACCCTGATAGAATTGGTGCAGTCAAATAGCCAAAGCTAGAATCCAACACAAGGGGCAAAGCCTGGCAAACCAGATCACTGTCTTCAAATTTCTGGTCTCAACTGTGGTATAGCATGATATCCTGTTCCAAGCAAACGTTATAAGCAAGGCGCTACAGAGTCAATTGACAGACTTCAAAGCCACTGCTACTTTGATGAGAATCTGAACTGATTTCATTGTGGCTCACAGAGGCTATGGATTTGATGACACCATCAGTGCTGCCAAAGAAATGGTGGAAAACTTAGGAGTTTTCAAGAAACCTCTTATACATCAAAAGAAGAGACAGTTTGGTTACGAGTGCAGAGATTAGGTGATGGGAAGTTCCCAAGAAAAATTCAAGAGGGAGACTTCTCGCTCACTCATTGACACTGCTTGAGTGGCCATTGAAGAGCTTCAGAAAAATAAAGCATCACAAAAAGACCTGGGGGTGGGGAGTTGTATGACCTGAGTAAGTTGCCGGAAGACAGGAAAACACTCTTAAACAATTGTACGGACCATGGTTGAACACTACCACATCAGGAATTTTTAGATGTCAATGATAAAGACCTCTGTGTCAAACTGGACACAATCCATCACGTTCTACCAATGCACTCTCCACTCCCAAGCTTTCCAATTCATACGTGATGCAGAGCTGAAGAATACTTATCCCAAAGTGTGGATAGCTTCAAGGATCTGCTCATGCTGCCAGTCACAGTCACAGTTTTTCCAAAGCCCAGCTCATTAAAATATCTTTGATCAATGATAGCCAAGGAGAGACTGATGTCACTTGCTATTTATCATTTGAAAATGCCACTGGCCTGTCTATCGATCTCTGGCTCTGCTTCAGTCACAAGGGCAAAAGTGAGAAAAGCAACCTACTGAACTAAAGGACTAGGGTCAACATTCAAGGCTGTCATCAAATGTAACACTATTTAACACTGGTCTGGTGGAGAGTTCAATTTCTTAATGTTAGCCCATTTCAGTTATTCATAAAATTAAAACCTTTCTATAAACTTTCAGGAAAGAATTTTTTTTCTTATTTGCTTATCTATCGGATGAATAAATATAGACTAATAGATCCTAGCATGCAAATGTATTATCTTAAATAGCTTGAACATATCATACATACAAATTGTGCATAAAACTTGCCAAATGAGCTACAAATGCAATAAATAATAAGGTATTTGAACTTTAATGGGGTGAGGGACCACCACTGATGACACCTCCTCACTTGGTCTGTGACCGGTCCTGTTCACCTCTTTAGCTAGAAAAGAAAACTGCTTTGTTTCTTTACAGAAACTGAAATCAATAATTAATTTATTTAGACGTTTGGCCAAAACAGGAGTTTCTCACTGCTTTGACCAGAATTTAATATTATACAAATCAGAGCTATTTAAATAAACTTAAAAAAGTGGATGCAATACAGTTTCTCTTTTAACTAACATTTGGGTTTCATATTTCATTCAATGAGCTAAAAATAACTCCAACTACTTACTACCCCATCTACATAAAAAATTACTAATACCCCCTTATTTTATCATAATGCACACATGAATGTATCCATATCAATGCACCCCTTAATGGGAAATCAATGAGAGCATCAGAGTAAAATTTGACTCAGCCTCAAATTAACTTTTGAATATTTATTCCTAAATCGTACTATTCATGAAACAATAAAATGTGTGTAATAAATATGGTTTCAGATTTAACACTCTGAAGCAATCCAGTAGCACACCACTCTTATTACACACAGATTTACACAAACAGATGTGTAGCCGCTATGGGTCGCTGAATCATGAAAGCATCTTTTTAAACATAATTACACACACAGATCTCCTGACAGATTATTATTACTCAAATATGGATCTTGCCAATGTCTTCTATGTCTTTGTGACATCACAGTTGGGTTACTGCCAGGCATGCTTCAGCAAGTCATACTTGTGTGTCTCCTCCATAACAACTAGTGTCATCTCTGCTTTATGGTAGACAGCAGACTCCCAGAAATGTAAATAGCACAGAACAAACAAAAATAAGTAAAAATTAAAAAGTTATATGGCTACTTAGTCTACATGAATTTATTCTACCTTCTGGTCCATCAGCACCTAAAACTGGGCACCAAGTAGTGTTCATCTGTTCATACATAGTAAATTTTAATAACTCTTTTAGGACCCTAAGTCCCAGTTTCATCAGTGACGTAGAGACTTGACGCTAGATTTTTCAAAGTAGTTTTTGTGCCTAAAAATGAAGATAAGGGGTTTAATGTGATTTTCTCAAGAATCTAAGCAGGTTGGGTACATGGCTTACAAGGACCAGGTTTTCTACGGGAGTTCAGCTTACACTTTTTTGAAAATCCCACTAAGTGCCTATGGGAAGCTTTAGTCACCTAAATACCTTTCAAAATGTGGCTCTTGGAAACCTGTGTCACATTGAAAGTCCATGGGAATTAGACGGCTTTGTCAGGGAGCATATACAGCAGTTTTCAAAATAGGCTTGGAATATTTTCTATAACATTTTTGTTCTGTTTTGCTAATAATAATAATTCCCTGGGACAAGTTTTCAGTTTGTGCTCCATCACAGACATGTGCTTAGACAGGCAAATCATAGATCAAGTCGCAGCTACGTTTACGAACAAATATCAATCTATGAAATCTCATCACAGCTGCATTCATTTGGGACAAAAACAGATCACAAAGTCTAGGACAGAGCGTATGATAGCTGAAGAAAAAAACATCTTCAGTCAATGAGATCCAGCTATAGAATGATCTTCCAGAAGAGATTAGGCACATCCAGAGTCTGATCATCTTTAGGAAATGTTGCAAAACCTTCCTCTTTGGCTATGTCTATACTGGCAAATTAGTCTGGACTAAGGAGGCTTAGTCCAGACTAATTTTGCCCATGGCTACACTAGGTTTTCCCTAGTCTGAACCAAGAAACTTCTTATTTCAGACTAAGGAAAGCTTAGTTCGAACTTGTTAAGTACCAACAGCAGTCTGAAATTATGCGCTTAGTTTGAAGATTAGTTCAAGCTAGGCGCGGGCAAAACTCAGACTAAGACTTAGTTTGAATTTACTAAATTCAAACTAACCAAGCGCCCTACTTCAAAATAAGTGTTAATTCAAACTAGAGTGTGCGGTTAGTTCAAACTAAAAAGTTAGCAGTTAGTTAACCCAAAGTTCATTCGAACGAATCTCAAACTTGTTAGTTCGGACTAACAAGTCCAAACTAACTGTAGCAGATGTTGACATAGCCTTTGAGAAAAACTTTCCATTGTGATCTTCACAATAAAAACAAACAACCCTTTCTATTCCTAATCTAACTTCTTGTCCCAAAAACATCATCCTTACCCAAGCAGAGATTTGATCCAAAAAGAGAGAAGTGCAAGAGATTCCATGAAGTCTATTAGGTTATTGCTATTGATTTTATGAGCAAGGTTTTCAGATATTGGGCAATGGGTAGCAGTATGAAACAGAGAGATGGACAGACCAATTTTACTTACTGACAAATAATTAAACAGAAAATATAGATTTTCAAGAGACCTTTTGCTTTTCACACTCAATACAAGCTCAAGAAAGTCAGGAATTTAAAGCTCACCCTTTATATGCCGCCTTCTTGCACTAATTTGCTGGACAGCTGAGGATTATGAACATTAGTGAAGATAAGAGAGCCATCACCTCATGAGGCTTCACTTGACAGTTCTTTGACCAACATTTTGTGTCACACTCCTTAAATATTGTTTCAAGAGAATATACGTTTCATGTTTAATATATTACTTAATGTCAGTAAACAGAATGATGGGTGGGCACAGCATTTTATACAATGAATAAAAACATGACCCCTTCACCAAATGGATTACAGGATAAACGGATCTCAACAAGGCAGGACATAGGGTGGAGGGAGGCCAAATATACAGAAAACATGAATATAAAGTAATCAGCTTTGTTACGTGTGTTATGATATCACCTATCCTGTAGATTAATATGTGGTTTTATACCTATCGGTTACTATTACTGAATTCACTGGAGTTATGTTGCAGCTTCTTCAACAGATTGCAATACCTTCTCGCACAATTCCTATCTACTTTCAAATTTAAGCAAACTCTTGGGAGCATATCCATTTGCTATTTCAGCTAAAGATAGTTTAGCAGTTATGCTGCCATTTCTCTCAAGAGAACTTGTTAGGTTTAATATCTCTATGGAAAGGTTTAAGTAATCATTTGTTCCATGTCCTGAGAAGGGTAAAAATAATTACGCCATCTTCTTTGCCAGGACAATGAATTCACACTATACTGCAACACAATTCCAAAATAGCGGCCTTAATCTAGGGAGACGGGTTTAGTTTTTCAGCAGTAGACATCAGAAATCTCCATCATAAAGAAGCTGTAAAAACATCTGAACAGATATTTCTTATTGCTGAAAGTGGAGAGTGAAGAGCAAAGGCATCACTTGGAGACAAGTCAGTAGAATATTTGTATCTGTCAGGCTCGAGCTCATCTGAGGTTTTGGAAAAATCTGAATTAGTGAAAAATGAAACTAAGAAATGTAATGGGGGATTTTCACACCTAGTTGATGGACACGATAGAGTTATTGAAATAATTGATATCTATAAACAAAAGGTTATAATGTTTCTTATGGCAAACATCTTATATCAATTTTCCAAAGGCTGCTGCACCTTGGAAAACTGTGACACCAGGCATCACCTCCCTTAGATGGGAATTCTCTCCGCTATGTCTTTGTTAGTGGTGGTTGGTTTGGTTCCCAACCCCATTCCACAAGCTCCCATTCATGCTACCTTGACTGATGTGTTGTCCATAGCCTCTTCCTCTCCTTGCATCACTGAGGCAGCAACATATTGAATAAGTGGAGAAATAAAGCCAGCAGCTGCAGAGTGGAGGAGAAAGATCCAAGAAGAAACTGGCAAAATGAGAGTTGATATTATGCTGATATTCAAAAGAAAAGATAGAATGCTTTTCCCATCAAGAAAGACTGGGGAATGCACTTAATGCTATGCAGCATGGAGTATGTGTCCTTCATAAAAAATTTTTGTTGGGGACATTTGGGAAAGTTGCACCATGCATTTAAAAAGTTATTACATCCATGTCCAAACTGATCTACTAAAGAAACTATTTGCAACTCCCAAAAGAATTTTACCTGTTTTGTAATTACACCTACACATTAGGGACACACTAGTGTGTTGCCACTTATGGTAAGTGTGTCATGGGGAGCTAGGAAGATGGTTGGATTGGGCCAGGGGAAGGTAGACTGGAGTGTCTGGTAGGGTCACAATAGGCCACCAAGTGCGTTGCAACCTGCAAAAATCTGAGAACCACTGATCTACACTGCATTCATTATGTATATTGATGAAAAAGTAATTATAGTACTATCTAGGATGAGAAATACTTTTTTTCCAGGAAGAGAGATATAAATTATAAAAAGAACCATATGTAGCATTGGAAAATAATAAAACTTCTTACAAGATTACCCAATGCAAACTCATTTACTTAAAGTGCATGAGCTCTCTGCAATAAAGTTGCCAACACTTGGCATGAAGTGCCTTGAACAGGCTGCAGAAGTAGGCCATTCTAACAAGAGAATACTTGTATATAGAAGGAGAGGGGTAGAAGTGGTAGCAGTACTTTCAGATTCCTAAACCAAAGTAATCCTTGTCATTGCCTGATATTACTTCCTGTACAACATAGGCCATAAAGGTTCTCTAAAATAATGCCTGCGGTATATCTTTCAGAGAAAATGTCTGCTCTTGATTTACAACTTTCCAGTGATGGAGCATCCACCTCAACCTTTAGTAAACTATGACAATGGCTGCTACTGCCCTCATTGGTAAAAAATTACAATTCATTTCCAGTTTGAATTCATCGAGCTTCAACTTCCAGCCACTGGATCAGCTCACACCTCTGTTTACTAGACAGAGGGCCCCATTACCAAATATTTGTTCCTAGTGCAGGTACTTATAGACTAATCAAGTCACCACCTAACCTCCTCTTTGTTAAACTAAATAGACTGAGCTCATTGGCTATGTCTACACTAGCAAATTAACGCAGACTAAGCAAGACTAATTTGGTCCGGGTCAACACTAGGCTTTGTCTAGTTCGAACTAAAACTTTGTCTTTAGTTCAAACTAGGGCTATGTAGATGCCTTAGTTTGAACTTAAAGTTCAAACTAAGTGGTGAGTTTGAACTAACCACGTTTTCTAGTTTGAACTAATTTTTAGTTCAAACTAGATGCACTTTTTAGTTCAAACTAAAAAGCACGGCTAGTTTGAACTAAAAAGCCACGGTTAGTCCAAATTAACCCACAGTTAGTTTGAACTAACCCGGAACTGCTTAGTTTGGACTAAGGAAGTCCAAACTAAGCTTTCTAATGTAGACATAGCCATTGAGTCTATCATTAAAAGACATGTTTTATAATCCTTTAATCATGCTTATTGCTCTTGTCTGAACTCTTCCCAATTTATCAATATCCTTCTTGAATTGTCAACATCAAAAATGGACACAGTGTTTCAGCAACAGTCGTACTAGTGTCATATACAGAGACAAAATAACCTCTCTACTCCTCCTCAAGATTCCCTTGTTTATATATCCAAAGACCTCATCAGCCCTTTTGGCCACAGCTTGGCACCGAGAGCTCACGTATAGCTGATGTTGCTTGCATCTCAAATTGTTTTTCAGAAACAGTGCTTACTGGGATAGAGTCCTCCATTCTTAATTTACATTTAGCCTATCAAAATGAATACTGTTTGCTTGCGCCCAGTTTACCAACCAATTCAGTGATCTGCCCTCTTCATTATTTACCCTCCTCCCCCAATCTTCTTGTCATCTGAAAATACTGCCAGTGACAAATTTATGTTTTCTCCCATAACATTAACCCAAATGTCAAGTACCAACCACTGTGGGATTCCACTAGAAACACACTCTCCAAATTATGATTCCCTGTTTACAGTTACATTTTGAGATCTCTCTGTGAGCCAGCTTTTAATCCACTTACTGTGTGCCTTGTTAATTTTATACAGTTCTAGTTTTTTTAATCAACATGTTGTGAGGCACCAACTCAAAGTATATAGTGTCAACACTCTTCTCTTTATCAACCACACTTGCAATCACACAGAAGAAGATATGTTAGTTTGACAAGATCTATTTTCCATAAAGCCAAGTTGATTTGCATTAGTTATATTAAACATCTTACAATTTTTTTTATAAACAGAGTCCTATATCAGCCACTTCATTAACATGCCTGGGATTGATATTTGACTACCAGACCTATAGCTACCTGGGTCATCCCATATCCCTTTTAAAATACTGGCACCTGTAAGCAGGGGCATCGCTGCCCCGGGGAAGCACCCGGGGCACCAGCCCAGACCACGCCCCCTGGCCACAGGCCACGCCCCCTGGATGGGGATGGGACCAGAAGCGGCTTCAGTGGATATAAGCTCCCTTCCTTGATGCACTGAAAAATAAAGTAATCAAAAATGTTCATAGAGGATTGTGAAATATTTTGTTTTTGGCAGCACTGTGCATTTACATGTACTTAAAAAAAAAAAAAAAAAAACTAATTGGAGCAAATAATGCTCCCACTGAAATCCATGAAAGTTTTGCCATCATCTTTCCTGTGACCAGGGTGGTACATTTTTACAAAACCCAGACATAACATTTTAACAGGAAGCCTGTAAAAACTGCTTTGACTACAACTGATTTATTGGTCAAGCTATTGCCAATTATTTCTTAATGCCTTGCCTGATAAATTAGTCTATCAGCTTGGACTCAATCTAATAATCTGACCTCTTACACAGCGCACATCACAGAACTGCACTCTTCTACACATCTAGTAGGTCCATAACCTCTGATTGAGCAACTGAAATCCACATTACCTTGATTTAAAGACCTCAAGTTACAGAGAATCCACCATTTACTGGAGTTCAAACCAGCAAATGATCAAATTAACTTTTTAGTTCAAACTAAAAAACGCTGTTAGTTTGAACTTAAAGGTTCCGGTTTGTTTGAACTAATGTGGTTAGTTTGAACTAACTCTCAACTACTTTGTTTGAACTATGCAAGTCCAAACTAAGCAGTTAGATGTAGATACAGCCCTAGATTCTGAGTAGGTAAGCACCACACATCAGCCAGACACCTGAGAAAGAATCCTCTGTAGTTATGTGGAGTGCTCCCAATCTAACATCTCATCTCTGACGGTTGGAGATATTTGCTAATAGCATTTGTAGATTGGCCATTTGCCATAACATGCAATGGTGTGTAGGTGTCTCTATTTCATATGGCAAAGCAAATTGTGAATTCTTTTCCTACACATAATTGTTTAAATTAGATTGTAAGATCTTTTGAAAAGCACAGGCATTCATTCTGCCCCAGCACAGTGGAGTCCTTTTCATGACTGGGGCATCTAGGAGCTATGGTAATACAAATTAATAACAAATAATAATAATAGAATTCTCTCTCTCTTGGAAGCAGGGTATAAATGACAGGTAAGTTATATACGAGTAGTGTGACCAAGATGGTGATTTCCTGCTATACCCCAAATAAACTTCACTGAATTAAGTTTAACCTTATTAAATTAAAGTTTCACTTTCTTAGGGGCTAATTGTATTAAAATGTAAATCTTTGTATGTTACTGTGGGATTGTTTATAGGATACATCATTAAAGTAAACCTTGGGAAGCATTCTGAGCTTCAAAGGACTCTTTTAAACAAACTGTTAGATAACAAGTTTTCCTAAGAAATATGGGGGGAGGATGGGACAACAAATGGCCACCTCTGAACTGATCCTTTGAAACTTGGTCCTGGAGAGGGGAACTTTGTCCACAAATGAGCTACTGTCAGGATAAAAAAGCTCAAACAGCACAAAAAGTGTAGCTCTCAAACCCATGAAGATTCTTTTTTGAGCCAAAGAAGTTATGAACTTGTAACCACAGCAAAAACCCCATGGTGGGGTTTGATTGCAAGAACTGTTCACTAACCAGAGACCTTACAGGAGTTTAGGTGATCTCTGTAAACTTGTTATCTCTTTCATGCTTTTTACCTTAAACATCAATGTACTTGCTTAAAAAGAGCTGTGTTAATTCACTGTTGATTACCATCTCATGGGAGAAAAGCAAAGCAAGCCTCTTTAGGCTACTAACCTTTTCAGGGAAATTCATAATTTAAGCAGGCAGCTGTGCAGCCTGAAAATATCCCAGTGAGGAGGGAGAGAGTCTTGTTTCTTTGCCAAGAGAAGCAAGGATTGGGGAGAAGCAGCCTAAGAGTAGGTGTCTTTGCTGAACCCGAGGAGGAAGACAAGTGCAGCTGCCTTGATAAGTAGCTTTAAGAAGATTTTTGGTAAGAGGTGTAATTTACTAGATGTGAAGTTTAACGACGGACATCCCCACTTTCCAAATAGCAAATTAACACTAGCATTTCAGCTGCCCAAAATAAATATATGTTCTCCCATCTCCATCTGGAAATGGCATTCACCTCTGTGAAAGAGTAAAAGAAACAGTAGTATATAACTTGAAAAAGCAGCATTTGAGGAACAAAAAAAAACCAACCACACTTTCAATTTTTCCCTTCAATTCCTGCTCCATATTTTCACCTTGGAAGGGACAGCAGGAAGCAAAAATGAAGCCCTTCCTCACCCCACTCCCACCCCTCAGACTTTTGGCTGCTAAATGTTGTGATTTTTTTTCCCCAAATTACAGCACAAGCAAATTTATTTAACTCTTTTTCCTCTACACTTGCCTTTAATCCCTAACACTGTTATGAGAAATAAACCAAAAACTGCTCAAACAGCTAAAAAAAATATGGACTTGTTCTTGCACACTGCCCATTGGCATTTGTCAACAGAGCAAATATTGATTGTTCAATACAACTTAAAGCAGAAGGCTGAATATATTTCAGGATGATCAAAGGAACTGTTTGAAATCTCTGGTGTTGGGTTACTGCTGTTGCCCACAGGCAGGCACAGGAGCTTCACACAGAGTTGTGCTCGCCTTCCCCTTACATTTTATTTTACAACCCGTACTCACACACTTACTTGTATGTTCAACACCACACACTTTATTTACAACATCTCATGAAGATTCATATTCCCAGAGCAGGCTTTCCCACATTGCTACTTACTCCATAGACACAGAGAAAGAGGGAAGGCAGAGAAATATCTCACCTCTCTGAGCTCCTGGTCTTCTTTGCCCTTCCCTAAAAACTTCCTTTTCTTCCTGACTGTCTCTCTTTAGCCCTCTCCAGATGACGAGCTGAATCTTCTTGTTATTCAGTCTTTTACCAGTTATCTCCCCTATTTGGCCCCTTCAGGGAAGCTTATGAAGTGATGCATTTAGTTTACTCCCCTCCATCTCATGGCCATTCCTATCTTATCCATGCAAAACTCATAAAGAAAGCAGGATTGGGCTCCCAGTCAGATATCTCTTTTATTAATCTTCGGGATTTTTCTTTACAATCCCACAGCCTTTGCCTGAGGACAGAATAAGACCCTGCAAAGCACTTTAGTGCGGCAGTGGCAGTAACCATGAGATGCAAGGGATGACACTGAGTGGAATTGTGCCCTCCATGGGTTTTACACAGCTCCAAGTAAGGGCCACACCTCGCAAAGAGTACGCTTCCACGGGGCAGAATGCCTCCTTGATTACCCAGTTTACAAGGCAAGCACTTAATTATGGGTGTGGCCACTGTTCCCTCTAAACTGTGTGCATGCGCACACATCATGAAACCAGAGCACACAACAAAATAAAGTGCACACAAAAACATTCAACAGTGCTAATATTGATGCACACAAAGAATTTTTTTGGGCACACAAAGGATTTTTTTTTGTGCACGTAGCTTACAAAACATTAGAGCGAACTTTGTGTGTAGCCAGCTACCTGTCACACCCAGAGGGTGAAGGCAGGGGATGTGACTCGTCTTTGCCCCCTGTGGTTTACTGTGCACTCCTAAGGGAGTAGACAGAGGAGTCCCTGCTAGATCTTTTTGCAGGCCACACAAGGAAGGCTCATTATTAAACTCTGCCTAGCTCTCTTCTGTGCACATGCATAAGGGCCAGGCATGAGCAGAGCCATCGTGTGGGTTACAGACTAGTCATGTCAGTCTGAGAGCAACAGCGCATACCATATAACATTGGATCTGAGTCTACTCCCCTCGATCTCCTTGGTAAACATTGCAGTGAGCAGGATCAAGTCTAATGTGTATGTTTGCTGGAGACACAGTCTGGCTTTATAAGTCATATGCTGTGTAAGAGTCAAGGGACTAACTAACCTTTCCAGTCCATAGCAGTTTTCAGTGTTCTGTATGAAACAGGAGAATGAAGTTTGACAAAGCAGCGAGGTAAGGATTTAACAGTCAGTTTTCTCCAGCACCTGTCAGGATATCCACTGATCTGGTTTCCAAAATATACTAAGCAAATTTTTAAAAGGGTACACTGAGTTAGAAAGAAGCTTAAATCAATTCAACACAATAAGCAAGGCAATTACATATATCAAGTTACACCAGGATTCTGCAATGGCTCACAACATCCCATTTACCATTCTGGGAAGAAACCTTATTTGATGCGATGACATTTAAAGGACTTATTAACAATTCAGTACTACCTCTTTACTAGAATTGCTCTGAATCAGCTAAAAATATTAGTGTAACGGAGGGGGGATGGCAGTAGGTGAAAATAGAAATGGGATTAAAAAGACCTTTTCACTGGCCCAGGCAGCAGTAAATGAAATTCATTAGTAATGACTCATTACACTCACTAATGGTCATTCAGCATTATATGAGAAATAAATCGCTGGTCTCCATCCAGTTCCAAGTGACCACATCACAAAATACATCATTGCAACTGGCGTATCTGTTAACAGACTCTTCCCAGTCACGTAGGAGTAAATGGGTCTTGAGTCTGAACTCCCTTCGAGCCCAAGAGCTGCTTCCAGTGGGAAACATTAGCCCAACAGCTAGACATGGCAGCCTTCTAGCACCTAGCTCTACCTCACGTTCTGGAAAAATCCTTCCTGCCCCACACCAAAACACTCCTCTACTTCAAATCCTAGGCTGATGTCTTAGTTTACCATTTTAAACACCAGCCTTCTGTATATTGTTTAGTCATGCTGGATGCATTTAAATATTCATCCCAATCCGGACACCTAACATTCAGACACAAACTCCTTCATTTTGTTAATCTCAAAGGTCTGTTTAAAGAAGTGATTTTCTGTGTAAGCTTCTATAGTTGTATTCATTTACAATGGCTGCCAAAACTCACAACCATCTGTCATGAAAAATATATTTTTTGTCTTGGCACAGAGTCTCTAGTACTCTTCAATCCTCATTGAGCAAAAGTGTATTTTCCTCAAATTTCCTTTAAGGCAAAAGTACACAACATTTTTTGTCAGTTTGAAATTCTAAGACAAATACCTTCACTTCCAGTTTGCTTCAACCATATCATCACTGAGAGACAGTGCAACCCTTCAGGAGTTTTATTACATAAATATGCTGTCTGGAAAACCTATATGTTGTTTTACAGGATTATTTTATAGCCCTACAGAATTACCATGGTGAGCTGTAAATGACTGTGCAGTCAGAAAAGATTAATTCATCCCTCTCTGGAATTAATATGCAATACTGAAGGATTATGTTATGGTCCTCTTTAATTACTTGTTATGCCCTACAGAAACAGAGAGATACAGCTTTAAAATATCATCACATTTATGTTTGCAAAATGTTGTTTGCCTTATGTATCATTTTAGTATGACATGTTATGTCATCACAATCTCCTTTGCCTTTTGCAATTCAAGTTTTACAGATGGTAAAATCTTAATTATATCTACATAATAAATTAGAGAACTTAATCCAAGTTCTTTCCCAAAGAAACAGAGAATGGGGAGCACTATTGACTGGAATTTTGCCTTTGAGTTCAGTGGAGGTAAGATGTTACCCCGCTTTTAGTAGTAGGAGGGGAGAGTGATGCTCAGTCATTCCTAATTTTCCCAGGGATTTTCAAAGCGGCCTAAGAGTTGATATAGTAAATGGGATCAAAATATCTAAATGGAAAAAATTGCAATTCATGCCTTTATTATTGCAGTTCAAGTCTCTCTGTATGTACACTGTTATTTAGGCTACATTTCAAAATAATTTCCTGTTATTCTAATGCATTTTCTCAAAATAGGGCACTCTTATTCCAAAATGAGAGCATCCACACACAAACTTGCACCAAAATAATAAAAGATGTGAGTTGCAGCCCATCAGTTATTTTGGTTACATTTACCACCCAGACAAGGCCTAAGGGAGTTATACACCTAAATCCCATAGAAAAATCAATTACATTTGAGTACTTACACGCCTTTGAAAACCCCAGTCAAATTCTTTCCATGGTAATGGTGCCTAGAGGCCCTGATGGATTAAAAGTGTCCACAATGCCAAATGCTGCCCATATTCAAAAAAAGATGCAGCCCATATCCTAAAGACATCACAATCAAATGGTGCCTAGAGGCCCTGATCAATTAACAGTGTCCATAGTGCCAAATGCTGTCTGTCTAGCGTATCCAGCTTAACTGACATTCAGCGGAATGTATTCACGACAGGTAAATCCCTCCACTCCTTCAGATCTACCACTGGTTATGTCTACACTATGTGTTTAAGTCAACTTAAACAAAGCATTGTTCACACTGTAGGGGAATAAAGTTGACTTTCCCCATCACTAACATTGACTTTATAACTTCTATTTATAACGTTGACTTTACAGTTAAGTTGACTTTATTAAGTCGACTTAAGGCACTGTGCACAGGAAGTTGCTTAAGTCAACTTAATTGGCCTCCTAACCACAGAAAACATGGGGATGGGGGCTGGCTAGAAGGCACAAAACAGCTAGGAGCATTCTCAGCTGTGCGCAACACAGCCAAACTCCCTATTTTCCCTCGACTGATCCGGTATCTCCCCCATTCTCAGCCCGACCCCGGCATCTGACACCGACCCCCACATCTTCCCGCATTTCAGCCTGACCCGGCATCTCAGCCCAACCCTGCCTGTCTCCCCCATTCTCAGCCTGCTCTGCATGTCTCCCTGCCCATTTCCCCCGTTCTCAGCCCGACCCTGCCTGTCTCGCTCCTTCTCTGCCCTAACACGTGTCTCCCCGTTTGCCCTTCTCAACCCACCCCTGGGTGTCTCCCCCTTCTCTACCTAAACCCTTGTGTCTCCCCCCTTGCCCTTCTCAGCCCAACCCTGGGTGTCTCTCCCCCTCTCCACCCAACCCTGTGTCTCCCCTTCTCAGAGGACCACCCTGATATTGTTGTAAAACAAACAAGGAGTCCAGAGGCACTGTTTAAGACTAACAAATTTCTTTATTGGGTGAGCTTTCATGGGAGAAAATCCCACTTCATCAGACAGTTTGCAGATGGGGGAATTTACAGAATGGTAGGAAATAAATGCAGGGGAGAGTAAGACATAGGATCAGGTCATATGCTAACAGCAAATCAAAACAATTGTTAAGATTCAAAGACTGCACATAGAAAGAAAGAAAATTGTTGGGTTTTTTTAGATTAGATTGTGTGAAAGCAGGATTAAATCCTGACTATGGATTTTTTTCCCATTACAACAGGTGATTTGACTTCACTTTCCTCTACGTGCTGTTTCACAGTGTTTGAGTCTTAACAACTGCTGCACCCTGCCCCTGTGCTGGCTGTTGCCCTGCGGCACCTGGTCCAGAGCCGGAGGGGTCTGGGCAACACAGGGAGGGTGCGTAGTGCGGTGCTGGCACATTGCTGGGCTACATCAGGCTCCGTGGCCTCCCCAGGCTCCCAGTTGCCACACACGGTATGGAGGGTGGTGTGGTCACTCACTTCTGGTAGTAAAGGAGTGGCTGGGAGAGAGGGGCACTTCTGCTGTGCTGCACTGTGGGCCAGGTACCCACACTGTACCACTCCTAGGGTGACCTAGCAGTTGGCAGTGTGGATGTGGGCAGTCTCCTGGCATTTTGAGTGTGGACGTGCTAAGCCAGCTTAATAAAGTCTACTTTAAAATGGCTTAAAGTAGACTTTATTAAGCTGTCTTAACTAAGCCCTGAAATGCGGACATAGCCACTGAGATTATCCTATAGCACCTCAAAGCCATGTGATAGCCATGCACCCTCTAGCTTTTAATCTTCAGTTTCTGAGAAAACAAATCAAATGTTTCTCCACTAAAGTTGCTTGACAGTTTGTTTTTTGATGGTTAATCCAGGGTGTGACAAAATCCAGGCACCAGGTCACCATGCTGATCAAGGTTTGTAGCTGACTCCTGGCTCCGATGAAGAGACGCAGCAGAGGAGCATGGTCTGGTGACCAAAAATAAAAGTGCTGGTGCTTTGGTGGGAGCCAATTTTGTCGAGCCATGGGTTAATCTCTTTGGTCATTATTAAATGTGCTATGGCTTGAGGCAATAATGAGATGGTGATCGACTAACCCAATGATTTAGCAATTTCCACTTTCCCACTCACAACCTGGACCTGACTAGCATGTCATAATGAAGAATAAAGACTCATATCACTTGGTTATTCTTCTCTGAAATGTGAATTACCTGAATTTAGCTCATTCAACCACACAGACAAGTATCTCTTAGTTCTGTTGAGAATAGGCTTTATGTACAGCTTCTTTTTAAGTGTCCGTATTCCTATGAATATCACTACAGTACTGGAAGTGATGTTATTGATGAACCACCTATACAAAAGATTATTGGAAGGTATAAAGGACCAAGTTGTTGGATGAAGCAATTTATTATAATTATAGCTTGAGGATAAATCCTGTTTCTAACTGCAACTAAGACTGAATGGATTCAGAAACATGAATCCCAAGGTGGTTATAGGCAATAAAGTGTAAATGTGAATGCCAAGGAGTTCTTGAGGCTAAAATATGGCTATTATTAAGAGCCACATTCTAATATCCTCATGTTGAACAATACCTTATTCTGTGGGTGGCCCCACTGAAGTCCCGGGATATTCATCAAGTAAGATGCCACTCCACGTAAAAGTTTCAGAATCTGGCCTATTGTAACAGAAATGACTCAAGTTCTTAACAACAGTCAGGAATTTTAATTCAATACTGCCATTTTAAATGAAGGGGGGGGTGGGAGGGAGACACACAAACTAACAGGACCATGAGCCAGTCCAAAAGTAAAAATCCAATCCTTCTGGCTCTTCCTTCCCCAATGAGTTAGAGTCTGTGATTCCAAAAAATGACATAACTGTAATAATCTGTCAGCATTGAATGTCTTTTAACGCTAACCCAGGTTGACCCTGGGGATTTCAGCTTCTGTTTTGTAGCTCCAGCCCTGTCACAATCTAAACAGCAAAAGAAAGATGATGAATTTTCTTGTCAGCTACCTTTATTTCCCTCTTCCAGCAATCAAGCTTATGGGATGAGCCCTTTTTCACTCTTAACAGGTATGCAAAACTATTGTATTGTGATGTTCCACAATGGCACATTTAGTTTAACTTTTGATAGTCCTTTTTGAGAGGCAAGAGGTAATACCATAAACAGGGATTTAGCATTTTGATGAGAAAAAGCTTTTTCTTTCTGAGTTACTTAGTGCAGAACAAACATTTTACAGCTATAGTGCAAACATTTTAGCATTACCTTATAGCATGGGATACAGACATTATAAGTAGGATTAATACATGTAGAAATTCACAGGGATTTCATAAGTCTAAACATTAAACACATACTAAGTCCAACATATCTGAAAGCTGGATTGGTTCCTAGCAACAAATTTGTCAATGTTCAGCTGAGGCCTAAAGTCTTGGCAAGAATCAACACCTGGTCTGCCAGCATTACATCCTCATCTTGTCCTTTCCCACCTTCTTCTCTCCTCCAGTTCCTTTATTTTCCTACAGTGAAACATCCTCTCCCCCCCACCCCCAAGAGCTTTTCTTTCTTCCCCCCCTTGCTTACACAGCATCTGTGAATTGGGATAAAGAGACTGTGAGGGCCCTTGTGCAAAGAGAAGCAGCACATATTCTAATAATTTTCTCTCTCTCTCAAAGAAAACAAAAGCCCTATCAAATTTTAGAGGAAGAAATGGGACAGTGATAAAAAAGGGAGTAAAATAAGTTAAAGAGTTTAACACTTTGGTTTTTAAACAGTTTCCCTCTCAGAGCTTGGGCAGATCTTTCATTACATTTTGGAATTTTTTTTCTTCACTCTATGAAAAAGCTGAACATATTTCAACACTGGGAAACTGTCCATATATTGCAAGGGAAAGAGCCAATCTGAATGAAGGAATTTTAGCTGTCTTGCCTACAGTTTACATAGCCACAGTACATTTATGGAAAAATAAAGATGACTAAACTGTGGTTTTAGACACACCTGATGCAAAGGATGCCTAGACACACCCAACCCCAATTTCCACCACACTAGAAGAGGGCTCAGAAAGCACTGTAAGTCAAAGACATAGCTCTGAGTCTTAATTCCCCCTTCTCTTCCTCCTGGAAGTTAGTTACAAGTGGCCTGTATTAGCAGTAAAGCACTATTTGCTATGCATGGCTCTTTCACTTTGCCTTTCGTGTTTCATGCCCTGGCCACCTACTCCATGGAGGGTCAAGAAAGAGACTAGCCTTACTACTCCTGGCTCTGGCTAACCAGTATGGAGATGTTACGGGCACTTCTTCTTTCCTCTGAGTTCCTTACCCATTCATAGTCTGAGTCAGATCATCTTGGTGACTGGCTACTGCTAGTGACAGCCACCAGCTAATCACAAATCCTCAAACTGAATAGTACAGTTATTGAGAAATACCTGCATCATCTATGCACATCTAACTGCAGCTCAGATAATGGAATATTTAGGGTGGGGAACCTGTAGAGTAATGCAGTGGTACACTACAGCTCTCCCTCTTCATTCTGACCGGTTAGGAAAATTCAATTTCAGTACAATTCAAAGTAATATTGTAAGGCTAAATAGCACTACTATATTATGTGACTCATATAGTAAAGTCTGAGCTGCTGCCCATTTACCAAATCATAGTCCACCAAGATCTTCCTACCATTCAAGATACTAGAAAAGAATTGCCTAGATTCCTTTCAGCAATACTTGTTCACATTTTTATATGTTGCTCTATTTCTATTTACATCAAAACCATCTTACTGCAATGTTAAAAGTCAAATGTTTTCTGGGGTTTGCAATCGACAGTGTTGTACATTATTGTATTTTCATCTCTTTTTCAATTTTTTCCCCCAATTTCCTTAGGTACTGTAGTAAGAGTCTGATTCATTACATCAGTGTATCAATCTTACTATTTCAGCAGCCTTTGCACTGCGAGAGATCTTTTTTGTCTTTATTCCTGTTTCTGTTCTCAGATTTTCTCCTAATTTACAGGGAAGGAAAGTAAAATCAGGCAACTTACTGTGTCAGATTACAAACTTGGTACCATTATTCTCTTCAAAAGTCTGGTCCCAAACACTATACTAAGCACTTAGGCCAGGGTATCTGTCCAAGAGAACAGCCCAATCTCTTAAACGCTTAATCAAAAAGAAGTTACAAAAAATGTTTTTGTTACAAATATTTTCAAATCTATTTTAGGTACTTAATTTTAATTAGTCAAAACCCACTTCTTTTTAACTTTATTCTTTTTGTGTCTATGAACCCAAAACACAACACTACTGTACTAGTACATGAGAATAGGAAACTAAAACCAACTGTGAAAGTAACTGTTTTGTGTAAAAAATTAGGAAGGTACAAATGCATCTTTCCGCAGTTTTAAAACCAAGACTATCTGTATATGTGTACAAATGGAACATTTCACAAATAGTAGCATTTCACTGCTTGTGTTAACAAAAAAAACTAAATCAAGTTATTTTCACTAACCAAGGTGAATGAAGTACAGAATGTAAACACACCCACATGAAAATAAAATAGCAAATTTGGCATCCTACCTTGTTAACCTTACTATAAACCAGTCTCCCAATGGCCTCATTAGGAGTTCTGGATATACAAGGAATGGATGACTGGGACCTACAATCCAAAAATTCTTTCCATGTTAATAATCTAGAGTATTCTTGGTAACAAGGGACAATCTTCAAATAGAGTGACTTTTCATTTGACACCATTCTTCTAAAAATATATATTCTATGGATGACAAACACACACACACAAATTCTTTGTTAAGGGAAACTGTCAAAATAGATGCATTTGTATATTAACAGGAAATTGTTTATAATCCAATCCCAGAAATACTTGTTGGTTTTTTGTTTAATACTTAAAAGCAAATGGGCACACAGTAACAAACCTCAACATTCAGAAAAACAGTTGCTGGGCACTTCCAACTTTCTAAACACTCTGTGGATGATTTGTTAACAGCTGTGCTCCAACAAGTCAAAGGGACATCAAGACTTCAAAGAGAAACAGCTGAACAAGAATTGGTATGCAGATTCAACTGCGTGAAAGCAGAATTAAATTGCGACCATGGATTCTTTTCCCATTACAATAAGTGATTTGACTTCATCTTCTCTATGTGCTGCTTCCCACAGCGTTTGAATCTTAACAACTACTTTGATTTGCTGTTACAGTATGACATGATCCCATGTGTTACATTACCCTACATTTATTTTCCTCCCATTCTGTAAGTCCCACCATCTTCAAAGCCCCTGATGAAGTGGGATTTTCTCCCATGAAAGCTAATGTGATAAATAAATTTGTTAGTTTTTAAGTGCCATGGGACTCCTCTCTTTGGTATTACTGTTTGCTGGTTACAAACTTTAGCTGCTGTACAAGATTTTTTTTCTCTGTGTATGTTTACTGGTAGCACTTAATTACCAGTAAACATACACAGAGAAAACATTCCATCCAGTTAAGGTTATATTAAGTTCTGTCATTACCAGCCTATCAACGTCTATAGAAAAAAAATCAACTTAAATTCTGCAAATATTAATGAAGTTGTCCTCACAGAGTAACTTTACCAAAATACTTTCTGTACTTCTGACTCCAGAAAAGCTCATTGTAACAGTATTAAAATAGCATTGGTGGCTTACAGGCTCCAGGGGACTGTTGCAAATATTTCTTCAAACTTGAGTTCCTAAAAGGATTTGCATTCTTATGTTATCCAGACGTTTACAATAAAAGCCTTTTTAAATCGATAATACCCCACTAGCCTATTTATCCTGCCAGAGGAAAAAAGAAGAACTTTGTCCATTCTTGGATATTTGCAAGCAAGGATATGCACAGCAATAATGTTTCATAGAAATGTGTTTTGTAAAATTTGTAACATTGTGGAACAGAATGCTTATAATTTCAAACATGGCTATAACTTTCTTGGTAACAGGAAAACATACAGTCATGTGCCTTTTATAAAGACAGTACTGTTATTTCAACATATATTCCTCTAAATAATCATCAAATTGACACATATTCCTACAATGAAGAAACCAAGAAACATAACTTATTTTGGTAACACTTTCAGACATGGTTTCCTGCATCTCTAATTCGCACATACTGACAATTTTGCTGGTTGGCTGCTCAAAGAGGAGGACATGACACACACACTTCACCAATGGCACAAACTGTTGCACAAATATTAATGAAAGGTCACAGACTGAAGTCTTACCCTGAGTCAAATGAAAGAAGCCCAGAACCATCAAAAGCTATTTCCAATGTCCAGCTGAGAAATCTGAAACAGAATAACAAAGACAGTTTGTGACAAAGCTGACACACAGTCCTGTGGAAGGAGCAAAATCAATTGTGACATTTTTCATTTATTTGTAAATGCCGCTTTGGCAGTACACTCACTCAAAACGACAGTTGCCTCTTACAGACTCGGGAGGTGATGGTAAAATAGAGGAATCCTGACAGTTGCTTTAATGAGATTCTGCATTAGGTCCACTCTAATGCCTTCCCCCAACAAGAAGCATGCCCTTCACTTTCAATTTCATATTCCCTTAAAGCGTTAACCCTGTGAAAAACTGAAATTACCCTTCTTTAATCTGCCTCAGTGCTCCATTCTCCTCCACCTCATCTTTCCCATCATAAGAGAAAATTCCCAGCTTATTTCAGTAATCATAAAACTATTAAGATTTTACACATCTTTCTCATGTTTTGCAGGAACCATTTAAGTCAAAGTTTCTGTTGTTCCAGCCTATTTTGGAAACATTTGGTTGAAATGTATCTTACAAGTAAGTAACTGTTGGGAGAATGATTACTTTGAAGGCAGGAGCAGAGAAGGAATCTTAATTTTTGCCACCAACTTCAAAGCAATATGGCAAATTTCACAATATGGAGATATTTCTTGTACTCTGATTACTCGGCATCCTTGGCAAGTGGAGCGTCAGGCAGCTTAGTGATTCTTGGCAAGTCACTACCTAAATCTCCTCCTTCCAGTCACATGGCCAGAAGCAGTTAAGATCAGGTAGTGACCAGCCAAAACCTGCCTTTCACTCTAAGCATAAGTGGAGCATTGGCAGCAGAAGCAAAACATTGGGTGAGCCTGCATTCAAAGTGGATCGGCCACGGCCCACCCCTAGCTACATCCCATGCCAAAATCAAAACAGAAAGTTGAAATACTGTCTTGCTTTTCTGTTATCTACTATGTGACTGAGCAGTCCGGTCTTGCAGCCTTTATTTACATGAGATGTCACAATGAAAATAACAGGACATTCCTGCATAAACAAGGATAATCCATGAGAACAGGCATTGTTTGACCCAGCCCTTGATCTTCCACTCTTAGATTTATTATTATAAACACAATATCCAAGACAACACGCAGATAAACTTTAACTTTTCCACACTTTAGGTGTAAACATTTTATTTCCCCTTTACACATTAATGAGTCATGGGTTTATAATGCCAATAATGACCTCCAGGACAAGTAGTACTTCCTAGCATTCACTGACCAGCTGGGTTAACAGTCTGAAGTAGATAACTCCATTAAGCCAGGAAGTAAAAAACTTCTGGAAATTTCTATCCCTATCAACCAATGCCCCTTAAATGTTCTATTATGACCACATGAAATTCTATCAGAGCTACGCATGCAAGATGGGCACCTGAACAGCGACACACACTCTTTTCATACACCTGTAAAATTAATTCCTCTGAACCCTGTTTTCTTTAGGTAAACTGGAAAGGGAGAATATTTTTGCTCTAATGGTTTACTTCACCTTTATTATGCATAAAACCAGCTTTGAAACTCAAAAGGATCCTGCTGCCAGCAATCTCATACCAGTAACCATGGAAGGATCACACATGAATAAAAGGCAAGACTTAAAAGATTTCAATTTACATTCAAGGAACATTCACTTTTAAAGATATGTGAATATTTAATGCTTTCTTATGTATGCATTCGTTTCTGCATTTCTGACTGACTGTTTCCTTTTACTAGAGGCCTGAAAAATTAGTGGACTGGGGAAACCTGGATCTTCAGCTTTATCAATCCACAGTTGAAGGAGAATACATATTAACACTGCAAAAAAAGAAATATTTAGTAAAACTCAATAGCAGGACATGTTAGCTACACCAGTGCTAGCAACAGGGAGACCCTTAGGCTATGTCTACACTACCAAATTATTCCGGCCTAAGCAAGCTTAGTCCAGACTAATTTAGCCCTTGGCCACACTAGGCTTTGCCTAGTCCGAACTAAAAAATTTTAAGTTCGGACTAGGCAAAACTTAGCCTGGACTAATAAACACCCCTAGTTAATTCAGACTTCTATGCTTAGTTCAAACTTTAGCTCAAACTAAAAAAGTTTTACGGAATGTGTAGTGGGCCCAATTCTGCTTTCCCTGAGGTTCTTATATTCCCATGGAAATCAACGTGAATGTTGATGGTGCAAGAGTTTCAGGATTAGGCCTGGATTCTGGGCCTGACAAAATCTAAACTATTTTAAAACAAAGAAATTCAGTGCATCTGAAAATAGGCCTTACATGGCAATTTCTTGTGGTTACTATCCATACCCAAAAGACACTTCACATTTCAGTTTTTGAAATCTGTACTCATAGCAACCTTTTAAACTTCCAGTGAAAGCATAACGAGTCAGATTCTGACCTCAGTTCCACCAGCTGAACTTCACAGAACATAATGAGTTACTCTGGATTTACACCAGTGGAACAGAGATCAGAATTTAGTTCTGAAGAAGGCCTCATTACAATGCAGACAGGTGACCCAGAGGCACAGTGGAGCGAGCAATAACGATGAACATCATATTCTAAAGGGAGTATAAATTTTAATGATGTCACTCATAAAATCCATGTTTTAAAGGTTACGGTGCAAAAGCAAGCTTACAAAGAAAGCACAGATGTTATTCAGGGATGTTGTTAGAGGCCTGTTCTTAAGTTACTTTAAGAATTAACATCCTGTGCCCTCAGTAAATAACTGGAATACCTTCATCTGGACAGAAAGAAAAAAAAACATACAAGAGTTGAGCAAATAATTTCTAACAAATAATTCATACCATAAATATACTCCTTTTCTTCGGGTAACAGAATGCTCACAGTCAAATTGCAGCTTTTTTGCACTTTATTTGTTATTGATCAAGTGAGTGGGCTAGTTATTTCAGTCTCAGGAATAGTCATCAATATATAAAATGGGGGCCATGTTGTTTAGTTGTGACTCACTGGGTAAGTCACATGGTATTCTTCCTCTCCCCCCTTCCCCCAACTGTGTAAGTCAACATCTGGTGTGAATACTTGTCCATGCAAATTTCACATTAGGTTTCTAAGAATATCTGCAAATAAACATTTATGTCAACAAATTTGATCACGTGAATCCTCACAGAGAGTTAGGAAGATAGGAATGTGAACATGACTCAAGCAAGTTCATTTTTACCAATTAACAACATTAGCAGAATTTTTGTCATTATTTGCCAAGCTCTAACATGCAAACTTATTGCATCAGGGGAGGCTAATGCTCATCCAGTCAGCATTCTCTACTACAACTACGTGCTGCAGAATTTCAGACCTCCTTCTATCACAGCATGCTGCACAATGCATCTTTCTCGTACCCTTTTCCTTACTCCAGCCAGACATCCCCCTCAACTTGAAATTGGAATCTTTCCAACTATTTTTTCTGCTCCTCTGTTTACTTTTACTCTGGGCAGTGGTAGGAGCATCTGGCTTTTGGACAAGAAAGGGAAGATAAAGATCTTGCACAGGCCAAGATTTTAAAATATAGGAAGTTAATTTCTCCCAAGTCTGAAGTCAGTGACATAATTTTTGAAAATACGTTGCATCCAACAGTTCTCAGTGATTTCAACAGCAACTGCTGCGTTCTTAGCACGTTTGAAAATTCCACTCACCTATTAGGACTCTAAATATTGATTCAGTGTTCTGTTTTTGAAAATATAGAAGGTTTTGTTTTCCTATTTTAAAGAGAAGAAAATATGACCTGAACAGTCTACATTATTTTCTACTTTAAAGTATTTTTTTCAATTAGAAATGCATTAACAGATGTGACAATTTTCCTGTTTCTTTTCTGTGCATTGATATTTAAACATATAGGCACACACCACATACACGCCATCATGGCCAACACAGTTGAAATTTGAGAGCTAAAAGCACAGGATGCTACAGCTTTTGCAAAAGTCAAGACCTTGTAGCTGGGAGCTGTAACCACTCTTATCCTCTGTGGATCAGCACAGAGGGAACCTGTAACACAATTTCTCACACATGCTTAAAACAATTAATGTGTGTTAAAAAATTCTAACCCAAACTCAGGTGAGCTGTCAGTCATCTCCCATCGATTTTTTACAATATAAAGCACAACAGAGATGACCGGACGCTTATCAATTTCTGCAACACTGAAAACATTTAAGCAAATTTTAGCTAATAATTGTGCATGGGACAGCATTGCATGTTTACATTTTATTAAATCTATCATTAATTACTAGAGATGTAGTAGAAGAAAGCAGCCATATCCTATTTTATTCTCATGCGACCAGTGTATGGAAATGCTAAGTATTTGGATGTCCTGGCTAAAGATAACAGCTTCTTATGGGGTCAAGTACAGAATTTTTATTTCAAATTTAAATTTTAAAATAGCCACAGAGTCAAATTATCCATGGGCACACACCCCATGAAACCTGAGTGAAGTCAATGAGATGGCACTGAATGTGTGTCAGACAGAATTCAGCATCTGTGCATTAGAGTTGCCTCAACATGGTTTATTTTCAACAGCAGAAAAAAAAATTAATTAAATTTGGCCTTTCATGCACCTTGCTCCTTCAATGCACATGCAATGCTCTCAAACATCTGATGCACATACCATGCACAAAAACTATGTTCCAGGGGGCTGAATAGAAGCTTTGGAAATTTAAAATATTTTATTCATGTTTTCCTCAAATAAATAAATGCTAATGCATCAGTGGATCATATTGCCTTATAGGAAGAGACCACAAGATAAACCATCAGGCTGAACTTGAGAGGTTGGGCATTAAGGTATCATGTATATACATCCATATTTACTAACTGGCCTATGAGGACAATAGTAACACAGCACATTTCCAATGGCCTCGTAAATAAAGTGATGACTTTGGGCTAACAAGCCATCATTAATATTGAAACTCAATGCTATTTTTGTTCTTTAGGTCCATAAAAATTTTCATGAGTTTTATTAGACTTCATCAACCCCAGCAAAACTGCGTCAGCTGAATGATATTTTTACCTTTCACAGTTAATTACATACCCCCTGTTCCTCTGGCTATTTGTCAGCCTGCCTTTCTTTGAATACGAATACACTGCATAGCATAGCTGGGTCAGTGCACCGATGCCCAAGAGCCCGTGTGTGAGCATCCACACTGTACTGGCATGCACGTCTCACACCCAGACAGATACATCCATACTGGCTGTGTGTTGACGCGTCTGATATTGTGGCTTCAGAGGGCTTATTCCAAGATTCTTGGCATGTTACTAGCTGTGGCTGCTCTAGGTTTTGGTTCATGGTCCACAAGGGGAAGAATTTGCCCCACAACAATTGTGCCAAAGTGTTTTTAGCCTGCCACAACAATCAGCTATATTCTTCCTAGCTCTGCATGCTCCCTGCTACCAGAGACAGGCCATGGATCGAGCACTGATAGAAGATGATCTTTTACTATTTCAGGTTTCAGAAACAGTATCTGTCAGAGACTGGTGGACATTTTGGCAGCAGTTTTTGTCCTGAAATCAGTTCCCAGAGGCAGGCATTAGGGTGGATCAGATGGCATGTGCGAAAAATCAGGACAAAGGATGGGGGGTAATAGACACCTATATAAGATAAAGAACCAAATATCTAGACTGTCTCTATAAAATCAGAACATTTGGTCCCTCTACAAGCAGACTGGTGGGACCATATCTTCATGCAGACCCACTTTGATCAACTGTTGCTCCAGAAGGAGGAAGCAGACCTTCAGGGAACCATGAGAGGAGCTCATCCCATTGTGTAATGCTACAGCTAACAGCCCTTTGGTTACCAGCAAGGGTTGTTGGAGCAAGACATTTTCCATGAGGGATCCTTAAGCATTTTAATAAGCTCCTGCCAAAGCACCAGCATGTTGATCTTCAAAGCACACCACAAGGTTAACTGCTTTCCCTGGAAGAAGTGGACTGAGGGCAATGGGTTGATTGTTGAGAAAGGCTTTATGTACTATGGATAGGTGCTGAGCTATCTTTGAACAGCTCTGTCTACATGAGGGAGGAAAGGTGAATCTTTTATTAATGATATTTACCTCATTATACTTTAATGTGAACCTTGGAGTCATGGATGGATGATTGATTTAAAACTAATTTAAAGAAAAATAAATGTGAAAAAATTGAGAAAATGAAGAAACCCTCGAGCAGTCACCTGGTCTATCCCGAGGCTGGCAAAACTGTCAGAAGGGGCTTTACCAATAGGACTGTTCCTATCAGACGTGGCCTTAGGCAATTGGGGGCCCTAGGTGAAGGCCCATTGTGGTGCCTCCTAAAGGACCCACTATCCCCCTAGTCCCCCCTGCAACCCTAACCTCCCCACACCACCCCTCAAGACTCCTTGTTTGTTTTGCTGAACCAAACTAACATGACTATCCCTTTGGAACTCAAAAATTAGTCTTGGGTATGATATTTTTAAAGATCTTCCCATCATGAAGCTCGTAAGTTTATCATCTTTCACTTAACATAAATGAGCTAATGCTGAACTACAAAGTTAAAATGAAAATTTTAAAAATTTTTAAAAAGTATTAACATTAATTAATAAATAAAAAGTGGTAACATTAATGATGGCTCAAAAATAACTAAAATGCAACATTTAAAATTTTGGCAGTCAAATCTTACAAATTTTTCATATAGGCTTGGGTTTATGCATACTAGACCAGTGGCTCCCAACATTTTCTCTGCTGTGGCACACCTTGCTACCTTTGATTAATTAGAGGCACACCACCATATAGTTTCCAAATGAACTCATGAATATTCATGAGCCAATAAGCCAATCCAGAGCTCTTGGAGTAGTTTTTCAAAAAATTTTGTGGCACACTTGTTCAGACCTGATGGCACACCTGTGTGCCATGGCACATTGGTTGGAAAACACTGCACTAGACATTTAATACAAATAATTATAATAAATAAAAAAAGTGAAAAGAAGGTTTCTAGTGTGTAGCTATAAATGAAAAACACCAAATTTCAATGAAATTCTCAGAAGTACTCAAGTTTTAAGACTCTGGCCCCCTCAAAAATATTAAATAGTAAGTACAGAAGAAGCTAAAAAATTACTTACCAAAAGAAAGACATACAGCACAGACATCCCACACAGCTGTAATGACTGCATAAAGGCAGCACTGTGTTTGTATGTAGCAGCCTATATGGACCTAACGGGTAACCTGAGCTAACCAAAGCCAAAGTAAAAATTCTCACAAAGTCAAAGGAAAAAGCAAAAGAACAGGTTAAAAAAAAAGGCAATCTTTCACAAAATTAAAAAAAAAAAAAAAGGCAGAATAAATGGCCACACTGAGGAATTAAAAGCTGAGGCCACTGGAAAAGTTCCTGCTTTTGTGCTGTCTACTATTTGTTCCTGCTTTTTTAGTATGTCAATGTTAAGGTGATGGGCAGATAATGGTGAAATCTGCAATTCAGACAAAGCAGAGAGCCTAATGATAGCTTGCCTTGATGAGCCAAGAGTGAAAAGTGCTTAGGCTTCCAGCCCTACTAATTCTACTAGATGGGAACAATTTCTATATATTTTCATTTCTGCCCACCAAATTGAGGACAGGGCCCCTTATTGCTTGGGGCCCTAGGTGGCCAACTGCTTCACCTACCCCACAAGCCACCACCAATTCCTATTAACATCTAGGGTCTTGGGATCAGGCCTTTAATGCCAGATGTGATCATTTATATCTTATCCCTCCAGCACTAGACTGAAGTTCACTAGATCACCATTCATTATTCTATGTGATTAGGAAGCCATTCCTCACCTCTATTCTGCACTAGATTTAGACCTGCAACCTAACTTCTGAACGCCCTGTTTCCAGTTACCAGCCCCCTGAGCCAGTTACTCCTATGTAAAATCAGCTATTTAAAAACAAAACAAAAAAAAATCATGAAAATCTGAGATTGCATAGTACAAATCATCTCCCACAAACCTTTAATTCCAAAGGGCAATGCTTTCTTATACCATCTTGCAACGTCAGGATCTTTTGCCTGAAACCCTAGAAGGACCGCATTATATATTTGTAAGTAATCTACCACCATTTGCTTGTATTAAGTATTTATTTTCCTTAGGAAATAACTTAAAAAGAAAAAACAAACAAACATTTGAGAATTCATGTAATGGTGAACTTTAGATAAGATATATAATTGTGCTCCTGCAAGATATAATGACTTTCCCATGGGATAGAAATGCCCCGGTAATTCAAGAATAGCAAAGTCAAATGTAAGATATAAGCTGTTTTTTTCCCTGGATGGGATAAATATAATTTCTCACGGCAGTGTATATCTCTTTTAAGCCTCAGGTGGTTTTCAGTTAATGAGATTAGTTCCAGCAGGCAGTGAAATCCCACGAGATAGGATTTATATTTCATCGGTTTTCACTTCATCCAGCAAGTACAGTGTAGTTAATCTTTGTGTCATTCTGTTATTGTCCTGGTTTGGGTCTTGTTTTCAAACTCAAACCAGGCTAAAGATGCTCATAACTTCAACATGAAAGCTTAAGCAAAACGTAAAGAGTATGCTCAAATGTTTAGGGCAAAGGGGAAATCTTTAATCCTTTCCTCCCAACTGTGATTTTATTTTACATATAGGAATGATTATGTGCGTTAAGGTGTCTGTATTTAAGGGCTTTAGTGCAAATAAAACCACCTAAGCAAGGAGACTGTAATGGAATAAAAATTAACTTCCATTATTCTCAAAAAAACTCTCCCTTTAATAAGAAATAAAAATAAGTACATGATACATTATAGTTCCATGTTTTTCACCAAGCAGTGCACAAACACCACTCGTATTACCAGAATCAACAACAAAACCAATATTCAGTAGAGAGAGACACTACACACTGCTCTCACTCCAGCTGTTTTCTCCACATCAGGGATGAGGAACACTGATAGGGCCCAGGGAAGGGATTCAGGCAGCTTGCACTGCCAATACAATACATGTTTGATATATAAATACTGACTGGCCTTTCAGCTTCCAGAGCTCGTAGCATGGCAGCTTTGAGAGGCAGTAATTTTGCTACACAGGACTACAATCAAGGCCAGCTAATCAAATGAATTTGTAAATGTTAAGAATCTTTCACACGGTAGCACAGAGGTAGTCAACAAGTGGATCATGAGCCAAATCTGAACCACCAGATGCTTTTGAATGGACCCTGAAATCTTTTAAGGATAAGATTATGCCATGGTGGTCACAGAAGTCATGGATTCCATGGCTTCCAGAAATTTCTGACATTTTCCACCTCGGCGTGCAGGTGGGAGGCTGGACAAATCAGTCCAGTGAGCGCCTCTCAGCCATGGTGGGTGGTGGGCCCAGCAGAGCCAGAATGGGGACCATGAAGATCTGGGTTCCTCTGCCACCCAGAATGGCTTGAAGCTTTGGAGCCCCATATCGTCTGCAATGACTGATGTCACCCCCCAATTCCCTTAGATCCCAGACATTGCAGATGGTGAGGAGGACCATGCAGAGCTCAGAGCCACGTCAGCAGCTGTGGACCCCACATTTTCCAGTTCCCACAGGTGGCCCCACAGCCCTGACCTGTCATGGACAGTGGGGAGAACCTCTCTGCTACCAGCCACTGTGGGTGGCAAATGCGCCTGCAGCTTAGGTCCGTAACTAGGCAGGAGCAATGGTGGTAAAGCCCCAGGTGCTAAATTTTAGAGGGCACCAGCCAATGTTCCCTGTAGGCCCCGTGGTCGCTCACCCACACAGCCAACACTTTTGGCCGTGCATGGCTGGGAGCCTGGGCCCCTACCTGGCCAGAAGACACAGTCTTCCAGTCAGCAGGGAGCTGCCCCAGGCTTGAGTTTTTAAATCTCCCACCATGAAGATGCTCCGGGCAGGAGCAGCTCTCTGTGGCATAGCCAGTCAGGTAGCAGCAGCTCCAGTGTTACCCAGGTAAGGGGAGCTGGGGAAGGAGGGTCAAGGATGGGCAGCCGGCAGAGAAAGGGCTCAGGGAGGTCGGCAAGAAAGGCCCAGGGGAGCCAGCCGCAGGATGGGGGAGGTTAGAGAAGGGGTTGGCAACTCAGGGGAGCACCGGAAGCCAGTGGCAGGGCGGGGGGAATCTGGATCCATCTCCAGCCACCACAGGAGGGCAGAGAGGATCCGGATGCACCCCTAATCACCGCAGGAAGGTAGTGGGGATCCGAATCCATCCCCAGCTGCCTTGGGAAGGCATCTAGGAATGGATCCATCTTCCCGCCATGTTCCAGAGGTGGGTGGGCCTGGATCAGGCCCCAGGCCAGGAGTAGGTGCTTTTCAGGGTGCTTGCCCCAGGTGCCAAAATCTGCAGTTATGGCCCTGCTGCAGCCACCAGCCTCCGCAGGTGGTGGAGGACTCTGCAGCCCCAACTGCCATGGGTGGACACCGCAGTGGTTAGCTGCCCCGGGCAGGGTGGGAATCCTGGGGCCCCAAGCCACCCCAGGGGAGCCAGAAGCTCAGCACTGCCACAGGCTGCAACTGCTAATGTTTCCCCCTCCTGCAGCTGAGCTAGGATATATCTATACATTTCCATCTCCATCTCTGCCAACTCAGATTTCCGTATTGTCTGGTCAGCCCACCACCCTGGCCCCCTTATTATTTTTAGTAAATGTCAGAGAGAGGTCATGGGTTTCCATAAATGTTTGTGATTGCCCCATGACCTGTCTGTGATGTTTACTAAAAACAACCATGACAAAATCTGAACCTATTGTTCTTTTCTTTTATTCTTTTCAGTGTAGTCTGACTATATCTTCACTAAGAAAAAGTAATTGACTCCCTCTGCTGTAGCATTATTCCATAATAACTGCTAACCCAATATCTTAACACAGAGCAATTGTATTTCACTACAAGGGCAATGTTTTAATTGTGTATCTAAGACAGAAAGTCATTGCAGCAGAAATAGCCCCAGTACTTGGAGCAGGCTGTAGAAAAGACAATGCTGTATGAGCCCTTAGAGAGCTCTTTCCCCATACAGTACAAGAATGACCAGGAATGTGTCTGTCTCTCTCTTTCCAGATAAAACCAAATTACCTTTGCCCAGCACTTCACAGTGGTTTCAGGCTTCTTTCCATGAAGCAGCTGATTAAACTACATATCCACATAGCACATAGAGGGATCTATTTTTACTACAATCTTTTAACTTCAAAATACAAAATAAATCCACTTATCCAAGCAAAGGACAAGTCCAACGTTCCAGTATGCCCATCACCAGGTTGGCTTTAAAGAAAATAAATGTTTTATGTTCTGCACTCATGAATCTACTTAACCTTTTCCTTTTGTGTCAGAGCTTTCTCTTATTTCTTCATTCTCCACCCACTGTAGGAATGTTTTCCCTCTTTCAGCCTCCTGCATACATATAGCAGGCAAGTATCTCTTGTTACACGTGTCAAGTCCAATGCCCCATCTTTAAAAAGAGATGGAGCTCCCTTTATTGCAGTCCTCAGCTACAAGTTCAAGAGAAAACTGCTGGAAATGAAATACAGGCCTCAGTTATCAGAAGGAGGGAGGCCCAATTTCCCTACTTGGAAGCATCCAGAACTAGGGCCTCACTGACAGAAATCAACATAGCTTACTTGACATTGCCTGTTCATGCAAACTGACGGTAGCCAATACTTGACTACAAATGAACTGCAAGCACCATCTGCAGTCTTGCAAACACAACTACCTGACTTGTGGCCAGAGTCAGGTAGACAGAGATGCAAGTATTGCTTCTTTTAAAATATTATTATATAGATATATTCCACTACAGTTTGATGTACATGTTTGTGGGTGAACTGTGGTAACAAATACTGAAGTTGCACTTCTGCAAATGCATGCTATAATGTCTTTTGTCACCCCCTTTAAATAATCGGCTAATGGAGAATATATGCATGTTTCCCCAAGTTAAAGCCATTGAACATTTATGGTATTGCAAAGCCTTGTCAAGCAAGCGCATCAACACTGATTTCAATTAAATCTAACAAGCAAATATAATTCCAACAATATGAAAATGAACTGCTAGGGTAATTGTTCTGGAAGTGCTGCAATTATAAATGTCATGAAAATGCATTATGTTTTCTGTTGGCAAAAGAACACTTCTGTGGTAGAGCCAGAGAGCCCCTTATGTGCACTTTAATAATCAGCAGATGATCTTAAAAAAAGAAAAGCTTCTTAAACAGCATTAAAAAAAGGAAAAAAAAAAACCTCTTCACTTCTCATGCAGTGCAAATTACAAACATACCAGAAAACAGTCATTTTCAGATGTACATATCGCTGTTACCACAAAAATAAAGCTTCATTGTAAATAAAACACAGCCTGCAAGCTGCTTCCATACATTTGTAGATTTTAAGCCGAGAAGGGACCATTATGATCATCTAGTCCAGGGGTGTCAAACATGTGGCCCAGGTGAAGTGCAGCCCGCGAACCTCTTCCGTCTGGCCCACGACTGTACTCCACAGGACCACTCTCTGCCTAACATAGCGAGAGACTGAGAGAGAGAGAGAGAGAGAGAGAGAGAGAGTGTGGTCTCGCGCACCCAGCACTCCATGCCACAAAACTTGTCAGGTCTCGCAACATCATGAAGCACTGAGTAAGCCAGACTGCGCTACACAAGACCATTCCCTCTCTCACCACAAAAAGACAAGTATCACGGAGGGCACTTTCACATAGAGAGCACTCTGCAATGCTGCAAGAGTGCTGCAGCATTTTGATTTATAGTATGTATGGCCCATTTGAAGTACATTTAAGTCAAATCTGGCCCGCCATAGCAAATGAGCCTGAAAGCCCTGATCTAGTCTGAGGTCTTGCATCCCATAAACCACAAAGCCCTGCCCAATAACATCTGCTTCAAACCCAATACTAGTATACTCAGAAATACACGGCCACCAATTCTTCCATTTTAAGAAGTGCTTGTTTATATTATCCAAGTATTTTGGAAGAGGTTAGCTACACCAGTAAAATTATACATCTGTATTTCAAAGCACCAATTCATGGCCTATTAAGATCCCCTAGTCTAATCTCCTGAATAACAGGACATCGACTTCCCCCACGTGACAATAACTGTTTTAACCTTACCCTGTTGACCTCTGTCTGAGGTCAATTCCCCTTTTGCCACATTTCATTCAGAGCTAGACTGAAGACTCATGCCTGCACAACTACTTAAGGCAGGAGTAGGTAACCCCCCACACGTGCCAACAGTGGCACACAAGACCACAGCCCTTGCCACGCCTGCCCCCAAAAGCTACTCTGGGTGACTTCTTTAAGGTGCAGCTGGGGCTCATACCCATGTGCCACAAAAGAAGCTGCCTGGAGCAGCTCCTCTCTGCCGCCAAAAGGAGCCAGTTCACGCAGCTTCTTTCTGCAGCATGCCTGGGCACCCTGACAGGATCAGCTTCTTTCCATGGTGTACCTCCCTTTGCCCTCACTCCAGCCATGGCAACTGCCAGATTTTCAGGTGGCCACCACATTTTTTCAGCAGAGGGTACTGCCGGCACCAGCTGAGGGTCAGGAAAGAAGGACCAGCACAGGGATTAGCAAAGGTTGCTCCATAGTCAACTCCCATCATATTACGAAGAGCAAACTATTAATGGGCATCATACCATGGACCGCAAACACTATTAATGGTAAGTAGCTGCCTGAAAGTGTTGTGGCCCTCATGCACAATGACTAATAGATGGGGACAACACATGCATCCTCTTGCAAGAAGATGGAGCTACAGCTCTGGGAGTGGCATGGTCTTCAGAATCAAAACGGATGCACAGCTCTTCTGAACCACCACCCCCCCTTCAATTTGCCTAGTTATGCTTACACAAGCTAGAGTTTAGTCCACACATTATAAAAACCATTGGGAGCAATGAACTATCTTTGCTTAGTATCTTTAAGGTACCCAGCACATCTACAGCACTGTACAAATTAACATAAAAAAGCTTTGCATTTAAGAAATTCAGCACTACCATACCCTCCTATGGAAACCACACTGGTTAAAAGGGGGAAAGTGGGGGAGACACATTATCCATACTATGCAGGCCCAAGGTTCTGGGGCAAATAACCAACATAATCCATGTGTAGACAAACTCCCTTCCCATGCTGTATATTGGATTCTTCTGTGCTTAGTGTTTGGTCTCTTAATTGCACTAAAAGGTGCTAAACTAGAGGTCTAACAGGAGGCACATAGTATCACAGACCCAATTCTCATTTACACTAAGGCCACTCTGTGTCACTTGACCCTTGAATTGTGAAGGGGTCTAAAAATGAGACTCTCTGACATTTTATAAGCATTTTAAGGCCTTATCACAATCATTTCCAGTGCAGCGTAGAATGGCTTTGTTATAAACGAGAATCAAGCCCTACAGCCTCATGCGGAATCTGGATGAGGAGATTAAACTTTGGGCATCAGTGCCAAGAGACAGCAGTAGTTACCAGGTTAATTCCACAGTTCTTCATAAAACACACTCTACCTCAGAGGCGGGCAATGATATTCAAAGGTGGGAAGTGCTGTGGTGGAGAGTGGGCCCCCGGGACTGGGAAGGGTGGCATGGTGGTAGAGAGCCAACCCTGGGGCATGGAAGAAGGTTGTGGAGAGCCAGGCAGGGGTGGGACTGGCATGGTGGCCAAGCAGAGGGAACGGGGGGCAGCAGAGAGCTGGCATAAGGAGAGAGGAGTGCTGGTGCCAGGATGGGGAAGGGAGCATAGACTCAGCCAGGGGAGTGGCAAGCTGCACCGAGATGTCCAGTGGGCCAGATCCAGCCAGTGGGCCGTATTTTGCCAACCACTGCTCTACCTATTAGCCATACTGAAATTTGTTTGCATTGCTGTTATAACTGTGTTGGTCCCAGGATACGAGAGACAAGGAGGGCAAGACAATACCTTTTATTGAACCAACTTCTGTAGCGGGAAGAAACAAGCTTTCAGGCTTCATAGAGCTCTTCTTGAGGTCTGGAAAAGGTAACTACAGTGTTACAACTATAAGGTGGGAAAGATTGTGAAGCAGTAAACAGTTCTTAACACCTGTTGCAAGAAATCACTTAAAATGAAGTTGCATGCAGTGAACAGGGCAGCTATATTAAGAGGTAGTTTCAGACTGGATTATGCTATAGAATCTGATACCAAAAACTTTTGTGCTTGTTTGCTTTGTGACTATCCTGAAGCTAAAGTGCTTTGAGGAAAAAAGGGAAGAAAAATAAAAGTGACAGAGATAGCACTGAATTTGGAATCCCTTATTCTTGCATTTTTGTTTCTAAGACTGGAGGTCTGCCTACCACTACCGCCTTGGTATGTCAGCAAAGACTCTACCACGGAGCAACAGATCAACCTAATGCTTTATTTGGAATAGGAGAGAGCTTCTGGCACAAAAATGAGCTATATGAATTGAGACAGACTACATGAATTTGAAGAAACATGGCACCTTTTAGAGACAGATTTTGGTGGAAGAAAAAGAGACAGAATTAAGTGGACAGAAGTTGTCAAGAGACTATAACTTTTTTGGATTTTACTTATAGTTTAATAAGTACTGATTGATACAGTCACAGTTTCATTGCAGCAAACATTAGATTAGTACTACTGAACAAACTTGGCAGGATAGCTGGAAAAGTTAAAAAGCTCCCAGGATGTGATCCTGTCAGACCTCAGAAGGTAAATAGGGTCAAAGCATATGACTAAACAAATAGGGAACTTCTACTGAAAACTTGGGTGTTGCAGGTAATAGCAATGGGGTTTCAATGCAGGTGAGTTACTTCTGGACCAATGAACAAGGTCAAGTCAGCTGCAAATGTTAAGTTGTTGACTCCATTGTTCTGTCACAACTCCAGAAAAGGGTGTGGAGGATCAATATATCTCCTTATCTCTTCACATGAAGGGTCTCCTTCACACACTTCTTGTTCTCCCATTTCAGGAAGGAAGGTGGGCGCCAAATGCCTCCATGGCCCAGATTGCAGAGAACAGCCTCCATGGGACCAGAGAGCCATGTGTGTGTAGAATCAGCGACAAGAGCTGACCTACGGGGTGGGACCCCTCACAACACCTACAGAGAACTTCAGCCAAAAGTTAACAAGTATAGACTGCTCTTCATTGTCCACATCTACTTCTCTTTGGAATGAAACCTGCTTCAAGAGCAGATCTAAGGGCAGCAATAACACAGCCATGCTTTCTGTGGGTCCCTACTGTGTGTTAATCTGCAGCTACCCCACAGTCAAGAAATACACTAAGCGTGAAATGTAACCTCTATATTCTGAACATTCTCAGGTAAATATTATTAGATGCTCATTCCCAAGATGATATTGTTCCAGAAGGTCAGGTTCTCCCGTCTTTCCCCACTCCGAGTTATGTTACGGTGACTTTATGACTGCCATAAAAGAGGCTTTTCACTTCACCATTGTGGAAATGACTTCTGTGCCCTGTCTTAAATAAATAAGCTGGAACTATGACTCACTTCTTAGTTAGGAAGACAGATAACCTTGAATATTAAACTTTACCTGCCATTGCCTTGTTCTTGACTTACCATGACATAGGTAGAGCATCCTCATCTGCAAATTACTAAAAATAATCAGCTGCAAGATGTGACCTTGGACGGAGCAATGTTAAATTGGCCAGCAAATTTTTCTGAGGCATCACTGTTATTAACCTGCAATTTTTTCATTTCAATCTGCCACTGATGCTTGGCAGGTTATAATTTCTCATTTTCGCACTTGGCTGAAGCTCACTGAAGTAGAGATTATGGAGATAGTGGTGGAGAATTTTTACAAAGGGATTTTTCCCCTTTCACTCCATCATATCATGAGATAAATACAAAACAGAAGCTCTCTTGAGGTAGTTTATCAGTTAGGTGTAAGAGGACTGAACCTTAAGACTGAGTGCCTTTGTTGCAGTTCAGAACACTACAATGCTAAAACCTGCAGCTATCCTAATCATAAACTCATCATCCTTCCAAACTGCTGTGAATCAGGCATATGCATGCTCTGTTGAGGGGCAAAAGTGTAATGACAACCCCAGATGAAATGTCATAGGCAGGGAGAGGATCCATGGCCACCAGGTCTAAAAACATGAACTGCTACTGCTTGAACTGAAGGACCACTTCCATTGCCTTGGAGGTTCAACCTCTATTTGGTTTGGTCACTAGACAGAGACAAAGACCCACACTGTGCTAGTGCCAATTACACACAAGCATCTGGTCAAGGCTTAAATGAATCCAGCTTCCTTTTTGCTTTCTTTGGGTCTTTTGCTTTTAAGAGTCCAAGAACAACATGTCACATCATTACTGCACCTACTACCCACAGTTACACTCAAGTGCAACTGAAAGAAACATGATGAATATTACCACATGATCCCTGACACATACAGACCCTTTTCATTTCAGGTCTGAAAAAAAGTCATCTATCATGTACCATTCAATGCCATTTGTTTTCAGTCTTCATTAATTTTCATTGTGAATTCCATTTAAAAATCAATGACATGATATGGCCTAATAGTATTTGTGTTCCACTTGTTGCACTTGAGAGACAGAAAGGAGGGCTGGAGGGGACTACACAGACTGAGAAACACGAGTACAGAAGATGACCAGAGCTTTATTGCATTAACTTGCAGCAAATGCTCCTGGTACCTCCTTCTCACAAGTTGACTATGTTTCTTTTTCTGTAGAAAGCTCTTCTAACTGTCCATTACTTTGTCCAGTAAAGGGGAATTCAAAAAAGGTAAAGGTCCCATTTATCTTCCACTCCCCACTTTAACTAGACCCAGCATCTCATCCATTTCCATCTCTTATGCAAGGAGACGCAATGAACAGCTTCCACCAATGGTTCATCTTGGAACAACACCTCCCACTTTAACTCACCCATTGAACAAAACAGTGAAACTGCTTTAAAATCACTCTAGAATACAAATGTTACAGTCCTCCACATAAGCATGAATGCAGAAAATATGACCTCATTCTTTCACAGTCTAAACGCGTATCATCATTTCACCTGCTCTGCATTCAGTGATATCTAAAGCCGTTTCCTCCTTCACTTGTGCATGAAGGAGAACCAAATTTAATGAAAAATCTTTTGCTTTGGCTATAAGTCAGTCCTGCACATGTTCCTGACACATGAATCATGCATAGCATTTTATGAATACTTTTAAGCCCCACATCATTATCAGAATGAATATTTAGAAGCCCTGCTCATAAGTCATCCCAGAAGATACAGCCTTAAAGGAAGCCTAGCAGATACCTTAAAATCAGTATAAGGTGGAGCACAGCTCATCATGAAATATACCTCATTCTCCAGGAGCAGAAAAACACTGGTCACTCTTATACACCATTATTAAACACTACAGTGTGAAGCCATGCCCCCAAGGACAGAAAGTGTCTGAAAACACACAGCATCTTGGAAATTATCTATTTAGTCTATGCCCTATTTATAAATCTTTCACTGATCGGATTTAAATAATGCTTTCACAGTTCAAAGGTAGAAAGAGACTGTGTCCTTGAACTAATCAAATCAGTGTGAGTTTTGCCACTGATGTCAGCTGAAGCTGAACCAAAATAAAGTTAGTTTACCTCATTGTGGGTTCTGTCTGTATTTTTTGTCCGATATTGCAACTATTTCAGGGTTCCAGACCAGGCAGAGGCATGCTGCCCAATTGCTGGCAGCAGTTTTGATTGAATCAACACACTCTGTTAGAATATATGAATTCTTTACCAAATCTATTGACCCAGAATTTTTTGACAGAAAAACTCGGTCAGAAAATTTTCATCAGCTTTTGGCTGAACCTTCAATCTTTCCTCCCAATGGATCCAGTGGTGTAGTTATGCCGATGTGCCAGGGAGTGTTCACTGCATCAGGGACAGAAGTATCAGAATGGCATTATTCTGCTACTGGAGTACTTTTTGAATCACAATGTGCTTCCCCGCAGTGTTCTAGGAATCTAGATCACAAATTCATGATCTCAACATAAAGGACTATGATTACACAAGGAGCAGTAAATGACAACATATGATACAACTTCTAATTAGCTAAACTCTAGGTATACCTTTGTGATTTTAATTCTGCCATTCTAATGTTGGAAAATAAATTAAGAAATGGGGGGTTGGATTTTAGCAACTTTTGGTTTTAATGTTAGTGAATAGTTTACACAAATGAATCGCAACTAATTCCACAACTTGTTAGAAACTCTGTATGTGACCATCTGCACCAAACACTTTAGTCTCTTCAAGGTTGTGCAAAGGAAATCAACTTCTGTGTCTTGGGTCAAGTGATCAAAGTTAGAAAATTTTGTAAAATTCAGGAAAGTTGTTTCAACGTTCCAACAGTGAAACTAGCAACACAAAACCACCAAGAAAGCTTTATCACTGGCACATTTTCCCAACTTGATTTTCCAAAGCTATTGAAACTCACAATAGCCCTGACCCAAACCCCAGTGACGCCAATGGACATGCACCTTATTGACTTCAATGGACTTTGGATGAAGCCCTGTTTCAACCTGAGCTGTTCATAAAGCATCTGACGAAGTGGAATTTTTCTCCTACAAAAGCTCATGCAATAAACAAACTTGTTAGTTTTTAAAAGTGCCACAGGACTCCTTGGCTATGTCTACACTAGAGGGCTCAGTCAAGTCGACCTAACAAGGTTGACTTAAAGTTGACTTAAGACAGTCCCCATTGTTTAAATGGACCTTATAAAGTTGACTTAAGCCAGGGGACCCATTTAAAGTTTACTTTATATAGTCGTCTTTAAATCAGGTCGACTTTAAATGCATCCCCTGGCTTAAGTCAACTTTATAAAGTTGACTTAAATGGCTCTCCTGCCTTAAGTCAACTAATTGTCAACTTTAATCACCACTTTTTGTTAAGTTGACTTCATAAAGTCAACTTAACCCTTAAAGTCAACTTTAAGGGTGAGACTTATTAAGTTGACTTAAGCAAGTGCTTTAGTTAACTTAATGAACACCAAACGTGACCATGGAGTTGCTTAAGTCAACTTAAGGCTGTTTAAGTTGACTTAAGCCTGCAGTGTGGACACAGCCCTTGTTAGTTCCCAGGGAATCTTGGTAACCAGGAAAACATGCCAATAAGCGCACTACAATATGATTTCTGTTAAACTCAATTTAGCTTTGAATTTCTTTAGCTTTCTCATTAAATAGTTAATATTTATAGTGTCTCTGAAAATGCAGAGCTAAATTCTGCTCTGACTTACATTGATTTAAATCTGGAGTAATCCCACATTGGACTCTCAGCATTTCTCCAGCTTAATTAAGAGAAGAATTTGCCTATAAAGTGCTGAATTACAGTGCTTCCCTTTCAATGGTGGGTTTAATATTCTCCTTTAAAACTTTCCAACACTCAAGTCTTTGTTCACAGGCCTCAGATAGGAGGAATGCCCCAGTGATGTGTTGCCAGTATTTTTAACAAGGGCTTCCTGCTTTCAATTTAAATACCTCTTCAGGGGCAACACACAAAATGGAAAATATTTTCTCTAAATCTCCAGTGTCACCATCACCACCACCCCCATCAATATATAGGGAAATCTGATGTTAAAAAAAAATCATAAAAAGGTTTTTGTTTGTTTGTTCTTAAAAAAAAAAAATAGGGGCGAAACAAAGTGCTTCATTCAACCTGAAGCATTTTGTTTTGATTTTGAGCACTTAAGATTTTTTCAATATTTTATAATAATATTTAAGGAAATTTAGAAATAAAAAGTGACTTTGAACAGAATAGACACATTTTATTTTGAAAATTTCAAAATGAAACATGTTGACTTTTTTGTAAATTTTTTCTCCCCCATGAACAATTCAGTGAAATCAACACAAATTCACAACAGCATTTTTGTTGAAAATAGTTTCAGCCCCAAAATTTTGCCCAACTCTAATCACTGGTGACAGTAAGGGAATTCTCGGAGGACTTTTACTGGTCCCAATCGCATTCCGTCCAATCCAAGGCTACACTTTAAAGATCCCTCCCATGTCTCTGTGCTTCGGCTCAGAAAGGTGATTGCAAGACAACATTTGAAATGTCAGCCATTCATTAGGCTACCTCTAGTCTATATTGTCCCACAGGCCCCACTGCTCCCAAGTGACTGACAGGAATCCAAATGTCGATTTTATAATCCCAAATATGACTTCACTGCCACTAAACCCCATATAGCAGCAGTTTCACAATGCAAATCTTAAAGTTAAGTGTATCTTTAGGTGCAATCTTGAATAGCACTTTTTCTCAGAGAGTATACTTTCATACTGATCGGAGATTCAGTCAATGTGTTCAATTTTAACAGGGGATAGCCGTGTTAGTCTAGCCACTTTCATACTGATCGGAGATTCAGTCAATGTGTTCAATTTTAACAGGGGATAGCCGTGTTAGTCTAGCCCAGTGAAAAAACAACAAGGAGTTGTATGGCACTTTAAGACTAACAATTTTTTTTTTTTGCATGAGCTCATGCAAAAAATAAATCTGTTAGTCTTAAAGTGCCACACAACTCCTTGTTTTTTCAATGTGTTCAATGCCTGTTGGTAGCCTAAACAGTAATCATTATAAAACATATTTCAAATATTGAAAACGATATAGTTTGAGTCTGTAAAAAAAAATCATGTATTTACCTCTCTCTAATCTGGATGGAAATCTGCACTTGGAATGCAGTTATAAGAGGTGGTATTGCTGGTGCTGGGCACAGAGGGGTCACGTGCCCCAAGGGGCAGAAGCCCGATCCGGCCCTGGACCAAACTGGAGATCCGGGGCTGGGCCACCCGTGGCAGCAGCCACCTTACCCTGCCCCAGCCCCGCCCAAGGAAGCCTGAGCTGGTCCACCCGCGGCAGTGGTCACCATACCCGGCCCTGGCCCATCCCCAGCCGGGATCTGGGGCTGGGCTGCCGGCTGCCGGTGGCAGAGGCATGATCCAGGGCCTGCTTGGGGCCCTGGGACCAGATCAGGCTTGGGCCCAGGTCTTCTTCTGGAGCAGTGTTGCCCCTGGTTATAAGAGTCTCAAGAGGAACAAAAGTGACCAAAACACAACTTCTTCAATTTTTTGCAGCTAAAACACGGGCAACAATTTACATCAGGGGCAGGTAAGGTTTTTGGCCTGAGGGCCACATCCCAGGCATGGCTGCTCATGGTGTTTGGGGGGTGAGGGGAGCTTGGAGAGGGAGTGTCCACTGCACCACCCAGTCCATGTGCTGGGAGGATCACCAGCAGTGGAGACTGGGGTTAAAAGGAACAAGGAGACAGGTGTGGGTTTTTTTTCTAGAACACAGGGAAAAGGTGGGAACCTGGAGGGAGTGAGTTGCACTAGGTTTTGTTTTGTTTTGTTTTTTTAATTTGGTAGCCTGGGGAAAAGATGGAAGTCAGGAAGGGGTAATTTTTGCACCTTTTTTTATTTTTAAACTTGCTAGTGTTGGGAAATAGTGAGAGCGGGAAAGGGAAGCTGAATGCTCTGACTGGAACCCCACTGGGTCCTGGTGGGGAACGTGGCTGCCATGCACCACCAGGGCACCCCTTGGCCAGTCAGGGTTGGCCAGCCCAGCCAACTGTGTGCCCCAGCCATCCCCTTGCACAGCCCTGCAGCAAGAGATGGGAGAACAGGGGCTGGGTGGAGAATGCCAGAGCTGGGCTCTTCAGCTTGGGGGAGACAGAACTGGGGGTCTCCCCCAGCCACCCCCAAATAGCTAGGGGAGGGACCGTGCCATGCACCCCCTCCCTTCCCAGGCTCCAGTCTGCAGGGCTGACCCAATGCAGCAGTGGGGCAGCTGTTCCTGCCATGCAGACACTGCAGGGAGACCAGCACGAGGCTCTGCACTCTCTAACATCACAGGCTCGACAGGACTGGGCTGCTCTTACAAGGGCAACATCATCTAGCTCCCTGCTGCTGCCCAAGGGAGGGAGACAGATGGCCAGGGGTCTTCCCATACTCTCCAGGCCAGGAGTGGGATTTAACCAGAGCTGCGGGTATCCTGCCTGCATGTTAATCAGGACAAGGAGACGGCACCACCTGCCCACCCCACAGGAGGGAAGGGTGGAGCTGGGAAGGGGCAGCAAATGTACCACTCTGGCCTTGGCACTGCCAGCAAGGAACACAGTGGGGGAAGGAGGCAAATGTGGCTTGGACCCCCAGGCACCAGATGGCCTCCATATACCTCTGGCCAGAACAGCTGGCTGGCCAGAAAAAGAGCAGTCATGAGCCATATCCAGTCCACAGGGCATCGTTTGTCCACCCTTGGTTTATATCCTACATGAAAAAAATACTGTAAACCTTGTCAGCTGAAGTTTAAATTAATAACATACTATATTTTAATAACCTGCTAAGTTATAAAAAGGAATATTATTCAATTTTGGGAGAAGAAAATCTTTCAGGCACAGTTTATCAGTTTCACCACATCTGATCCTAAAATCCTGGGATCCATTAAGTCACATATTGTATATGTACTTTGGCTCTTGCTAACCCATTGTTCAGTATATGTGAAAAAGCATCATGTCTACAGCTATATCAATGACCTCAGAAATTTGGGGTGGGAAAGCATGCCTCCCTTTAATTATACCATGAATAAACATATGTGAATTAAAGTTTCCTCTAGTACTATTTTATTCTTAGTGTGAAGTTCTACTCAATTGAATTTTCACAGTACCAAGTCTCCAGTAAATAGTGTTGGTCTGTTTAATTTTCATCACCTACTCACTGTAAATTATAAATAGCCATCAATAAAACTGCCCAATAATAAACAGTGCTGAATCCAATTACTGTACTACATCAATAAGGATTAAACAGTTTTAAAACAGAGTGATTATACACACAAACACACACATACTATATATTGCAGTATCCATATAGCTACCCGCAGCATGCAGCCTTAAAGAAAATTCCAAGTATACTTTGACAGTTAGAAAATGCAATTACATTTATTTCCTACTGAAAATCAAGGGGATATCTAGAACGTACTGCACATACCTTCTTTAATAAGAACATCAAACAATTTAAAGACAATCAGTGAATCCATACAACCATCTGCCCAGTCACCCGGACTTCATGGCTACTTCACTTGTTAATAGTCTGCTTAATAAAACAAGAGTATTCCACAATTAAAATGTTTTATTTGATATCACAGGACTTATGAATCCTAGTCATATAGACCATTCCCCCAATTGCACAAGCCAGAGAGCTATTCCTTGTAATGAACAGATACCAACATTTCTGAAACAAAGGAGGTGTTACCACACACAACAGTTCAATAAAAGAAAAAACAACTACTGAATTCTGTCAGTCTCACTAACCCTTGAAATCTTTAAATTCCTAGGTTAGTTCAGAAGAACCAACACCAACTCAGATGTCAAATGAAGTTACACTGCCTCAGACCAGAGGTGTCAAACTCATTCAATATGAAGGGCCACACTGGAAGGCAGGACACATGACACGGGCTCCTCAACCATCTCCCCTGCCATATTCAGAGTGGCACGGGCTCCCCTTTGCCCTCTCCTACCCTGCAGGCTCTCTGAAACCTTCCCTTCTCCCTACTCTGTAAGTGCCCTTTCCCCTGTTGTGCAGCTCCCAGAACCCCTTCCCTTTCCACTTGCCCTAGACAGTCACTTTGTTTCTTTGCATCTGATAGAATTATGTAACCTACAATTCTCCCAGCCTCCAGCCTTAACTCATTTAGTGTTCACTGAAGCAGGGCTGGATTAATGCAGGGGATATAAGGGCTGCAGCCCCAACCAGAAGGGGGCCCCAAACTGGAGCCCCTAAGGTCCCTGAATGATCCGGCCATGCTCTGGGTGGGTGGGCGTCTGACATGATGGCCCTGGGGTGGCAGGCTGTGGGGCCAGAGAAGCCAAGTCCGTGGCGCTCCCTCCCATCAAGCACCTGGGCCGGCTGGTCGACCCCCAGGGGTAGGGCCAGCTGGCACATGGCTGCATGCTCCAAGGGTGGGTCTGGCCAAATCTCTGGATGGCTCTAGACGGATGGTTCCCAACCAGTGTGCCGGGGCACACTGGTGTGCCACGGCAGCACCCAAAGTGTGCCACGAGCATCCCCGAGAGCTGGAGTTAAAGTGCCTTCCCTGCTCAGCCCAGCCACATGGACCGTGCAGGGCTGGGAAAAGGCAGGGGTTAAAGTAAGGTGGAGGGCACCGAAACACAGTTCCGGGACCCCTTATTTTTAGGCAGGCAGCCTTCTGGCCCTCCTAAAAATAGATGAAGGCACTGGAATGTAGTGTTCCAGCGGTCCCCCCAAAAATAGCAGGAGCAGCCCAAACGCAGAGTTTTGGTGGCTCCATTTTAGGCTCAGCTGGCAGAGAAGGGCAGGAGGCTGGGAGTGCGTGAATCTCCCCTTGCAGGGCAGAGCAACTTGTCTCAAGCAGCCTGAAAACAGCCCAGATAAAGGCTTTGGGAGGGAGGGCTGCTGGGGGTTGTGTGGGGCAGGTGTGTGTGTGTGTGTGTAGCAGAGGTGGGTGGGAGTGGACGTGTAGCAGAGGGTGTGTAGCTGGGGTTGTGGGGTGGCTATTTGTTGAGGGTGTGTGTAGCTGGAGGATGAGGTGGCTGTGGGAGGCATGTAGCTGGGGGCTGGAGGTCTAGTTCTGGGCCCTCCAGTGATGGGAGGGTTCATCACAGGCAGCAGGGACTGGGGGAGGAGAGGACGGGACCCACTGGGGTGGGAGGGAGCAGCAGTGGGGTGAGGATTTGCCCTGGGTGGCAGGGAACCACTGTGGAGAAGGGGGAAGTGGGTGTTCCACCATGCTCCCCTGCCCGACCTTCCCAGTCCCCAGGTCCCCCCTGTCCCCCACAAAGCCACTCTTGTTCTCCTTTCCGCTCTCATCACCCTTGTGCTGCTCCTCACATGGCTGCCCTTGTCCTCTTTTGCCATCCCTGCCCTGCTCTGCTCCCCACACTCACTCCTGCCACTGCACACGACTCCTGACCTCTCGTGTTTTGCCACCCCTGCTCTGCTACCCCACATAGAAGCATTTCCAAAACACGGTGGCATGGCTCATGAATATTCATAAGGAATTTAAGTTAATTTGAATACTCATGAGTTTTTTAATGGTGGTGTGCCTTGAAAAATTTGAAGGTATTAAGGTGTGCCACAGCAGAGAAAAGGTTGGGAACCACTGCTCTAGACCCACAGCACTGTTGGGTCACTGAACTGGGGCCCCTGCAGTTCAGACTGGCATGGACCCAACAGTGTTTTGGACGTGGGGGGCCAGCTACCTCCTGCCCCTGGGGGCCAACCAGCCAGTCTGGGAGTCAGAGTGCCACGATCAATGGCAATGGCCTCTGACCCCACCCCATCCCCTAGGCCACAGTGGTGGGAACTGGCACCCTAGTCAGATAAGGCCCACGGTGGGGGGGAACCCATGGCTGTGAGGCTCCACAAAAGTGGGCAGCCCAGGGCCCCTTAATCCACCCCTGCACTGAAGAAAAGTTCACCTAGGTAGCACTGTAATACGTTCTGAATTTCAATGTTAAAGAATGGAAAGAAACTAGAACATCTATTAGAGTTAATGCTGAGTTGTGCATCAGCCACCAGCATCAAAGAACCAGAGTGCATGTGAGAAAAGTGCTAAGCTCTCTCTTCTACTTTCCATAGAAAGGTTACAGTACAGCACAGGACTTTTTTTGCTTTCCATTCAAGAGTTACCCCTTACTGATAGTAGAAGCCAAAACATGTAATCTAGTTATTGACCTTTGCTCTAAAAGCACAGGAAAAAAACAGAAAAAGTAACTCTTGGTGTACAGACCTGAAATGTTGAGATTGAAATAAGAACCTTTTTGTTTTACTTTAGCTAAATAGGCAGAAGGGTATTCGAAACAAAACAAAGCAAAAAAAACTGCTCCTTTAAAGTGTTTGGATAGAAAATAGACTGTCCTCTGAATTCAACTGCAGTCTCTGTATTTCTGTACAAACATACAGGAATTACTGAGCATACATCTTTACATCACATTCTTCCAAGTTCTACCACCAACCCAATTTAACAGAGAGACTACAAAGACTATCTCCCACAACATCAGTTCAATGGAAATATATCACCTAATAAATAGGTTAATTTGCCTTACAATTTCAATTGGAAATGGTATTCTTATTCTGTTCCCTTTCAGCACTAGTGGAATGTAGAGCACTTTAAATTGCTGCCGCATCTGGCTACATTGCAAAGGCAGGAGAAGCCACCACTCTGGTGAAACTTCAAGTATCTGGTGAAGTGGCATTTTCTTCTATGAATCCTCATATAATAAATAAATTTGTTAGCCTTTAAAAGTGCTTGTTTTGCTGAACTAGACTACCCCTTTACAAAGTTTGCTTATCACTCAGATTCTTCTGGACAAAAATATGTTACAGATAGTAAATGGATTATTGTTATGTGTGCGGAATTATAATAGCTGACTTTCAGGTCTTCCAGACTTTAGTTAATTTGTTACTGTGTCAACTGAATAAAATAAAAAATAAATAGAAAATAAAAAAAAAAACCTGCTAATGCAGAATAATAAACAATGTATTTTCACTGATAACATATGTAACCTTAAAAGGAAGATTAACTTTGAGACTTAACTACCTTGACAGTGTCCCTTTAAAATCAAATCCACTTAAACTTGTTCTGAAAAAAAGTGAATTAACTTTGATCTATTTTTGTACAATGCCTTCCCTGCTCCCCTCCATGCCATCTCAGGGCATCAGTAATTTCCAGACATTGGAACCAGTCTTAAAAATAGTTGAGCATTAAATGTCAGAATTTTTTCATTTTTCTTTTTTGGCAATGCTTCTTTTATCCCATCATTCTGAAAAGTGCTCCTTAATTAGTGCCTTTCTACCAAAAAACAGCATTTAAAATGTCCGTTAGGCAAACACAGAAGGGACTGGGCCCCAAACCTGAACCTGTCTCTCTTTAATACACTCACACCTTCCAAGTGTCTGTTAACCAGCAAAAAGACTAAGCTGACCTGCTTGGCCACTCAGGCTATGCCTACATCAGCCACAGTTAGTTCAAACTTGTTAGTCCAAACTAAGAAGTTTGAGGTTAGTTCAAACTAACCGCAAACTTTAGTTTGAACTAACTGCGAACTTTAGTTTGAACTATGACATGCAGTTAGTTCGAACCAACCAGTTTAGTTCAAACTAAGCATTAGTTCGGGTCTTGGCCGGTTTGAACGTGGTTAGTCCAAACTAAGTGCCAGTACTAACTGGTTGGAACTACGTGTGGCCAGGGACTGAATTAGTCCAGACTTAGCCTTCTTAATCAGGACTAATTTACCAGCATAGACATAGCCTCAGATCCTTCTATACAGAAAGGCTATACAATAGTCTTAAGGCATCTCTATTAACAGTATTTTCCAAGGATGCTCTTGATCAAAAGAGGTAGAAATGAGAAATCTTTCAAACTCTCAGTCATTTGAACAATAGCATAACTGCAGGATCCTCTTTTGATGCTAATTTGGTACATGCCTCTCAAAAATGGAGAGGTATTCTTAACAGCTTTTATAGTGGTAACAGTTCAGGAAAGCATTCCTGTCCCGTGAAGAACTTAAGCATGTGCTTAACTCCCCTGACAACAGAAATTAAACATATGCTCCAAAAGATAAGTCTGGATTTTAGTGTTCTCCTGAATCCTAGTTGAAGAGGGAGACCTGAATGAGGTCTAACTCTTGAACAAGATGAAATACGACATCATCATATTTACAACGCAGGAGTGGCACCTTAGGAGCCGAGAGCCCTTTTCAATTACTAAAAAGACTTGGCTTGAATGGACCAATTTCATACGGTTAGAAACAAAACCGCATGTACCTTTGAACAATTTTAAGCTGTTAATTAAAGTAAACATGACACTAACTTTTTCTGCAAGACTTCCTGAGCACTGTAATAATGTTAGTCTTTTAAGTGCCACCAGACTGCTTGCCTTGCACGTTGCCAAGTTCCAAAGGGCAGCCGTGTTAGTCTAGTTCAGTAAAACAAACAAGGAGTACTGTGGCTCTTAAAGAATAACAAATTGAGCTTTTGTGGGAGAAAAACCCACTTCACCAAATGCTTTGAGCATTCTCCCATGAAAGCTCATGTAATAAATAAATTCGTTAGTCTTTAAGTGCCACAGGACTCCTTGCTTGTTTTACCAGACTCCTTGTTTGTTTTGCAGAACAAGACTAACATGGCTACTCATTTGGATTTTAACTACAATGATTTGATAAGAATAGCATATTAGTATATATCCAAATATTAAGTGTGCAAGAGTTAAATAAAAAGCAGTAGCATTAAACATAGTAAAAGAAGCCAAACACTTCAATAATGCGGGGATTGTAAGGTTCCATCCAGGATTAACTTGGTCACTGTATACAGAAGAATTGGGTATTCTCCCTATAAACAAACAAGGAATCCTGTGGCACTTTAAAAGACTAACAAATGTATTTATCACACAAACATTCATGGGAGAAAATCCCACTTCATCAAATGCTTTGATGATGGGGAACTTACTATAAACCATTTGCCCTCTGGCTGGCTTCCCTATATTCTGCTCTGGAAACCACTAGAGAGGCTGAGCAGGGGGAACATGGAGTCCAGCCTTGTATGTTTCTACAACATTAGTAAAAGTAGTTCTCTGAAGTCTAACCGTGACCATTTCATTTCCTAACTCTTACTTTACTGTAAAAAGCAAAGACACATGGGTCACACTTCACATTCAAAGTCAGATAAGCCCCTCTGTGGGCAGTGCAGCTTCACTGATTTACCCTAAATGGGATGCCAGCCCTCTATATTTTGTACTTATTAGCAACTCCTCAGGTGCCAGCAGAAAGCTCCCATTACCTGGCAGTTGCTTAGATGTGGAAGGTAGCTTTGGGAGGCAGCAGCTAGAGAATGAAGTGTTGGGACCTGCCTTACCTGGCTACAGTCCTACAAACCAACCTGCAGGCAAGGTAGCAGCTGGGAGGAAGTGGAGGGCTATAGACTGGATGCTGGGGTTTTCTACGGGGAGTAGGAGGCCCACAGAGCTCCCTGGCATGAAGACTCAGTATCTCCTAGTACTTCTTACTCTGAGCATAGCCCCCTGGCAGGTGCAGCCCAGGGAATGCAAGAAGCACCACGCAGTAATAGCATCCAAGCTGCAGCCCCCTCCCACTGCCTGTTAATGCCCTGCCCACAGCTCCTTACCTTCTGTGCAGTCCCCTGCAACCCCAGTAGAAAGTGCTGGGATGGGCCAAAACCAGTCACAGGCAGATTTGCAGGGCTGGTGCTGCAATCAGGGAGGACATATCTCAGCACTTCCTTACAAGGCTGCCGTCCCACAAACCTGCCTGCAGCTGGGGTGTCTCACCTAAAAAAAATGTTAATAAGCAGAATGCTGTTGCCAATTTCTGAATCTCATTAACATTAAAGACAAGGGGAAGGGGGTGTGGTTGGCAGCAAAATATTGCTTTTAACTGGAAGTTGTTAATATTCCTGCTGTTATTAAGCAGAACGTACTGTAGATAAAAGGGCAACAATGTTAAAGTTTACAAATAGCAAAGACAACAGAATAGAAAATTCTGCATGCTTGAATTAACATGGGAACCTCTCCTTCTGGGATTTTCTGACTTCTGAGAGTTTGATTTCTCAGCTTTAACTGTGCACTAATAAAAGATTTTGCACTGAAAGTTTCCATTTTTTTTAGATGTACTGCACATCTTATTTGCTCTAGAGAAGTGGTACTCCTTCTTAAAATGTGTTCAGAAAACCCCCAAATCTGTGCATATTCATGTGCAAAATATCTAGCTTTAAAAATCCATAATTTCAAAGCTAATGATCCCATTTACTTCTAATTTTGATTTTTAAATTCTTGGTGTAGAGCTACAGAGCAAGCCAAGAGTAAAATGTCTATTTTCAATCATTTTTGGATTATGAGTATGCCTCATCGTGAATTCATAATAACTACTTGCTGCAGAAAAATGTCAGCCAGAACACATAATAAAAGTATTTCTTCCACACCCACAGTCATCAAAAACTGCTGATCCAGTTTCTCTCAGGTTTTTCCAAACATATTCATCTTGGGCTGGGACCAAACATAGCAAATATCAACCCAAATGGAAATGTTTTGAAAAACTAACAGTATGTGAAAAAAGGGTTTTTATAACAGAAGCTGGAACTCAACCCAAACAGCCACCACTGTGGCAAACCACTACAATGAAAAGGCAAAGAAGTCTGATAAGTGAGCTGTATCAGGAACACTTCTTCTGCCTGGAAATTAAAACCAGTCCCCACAAACTCTACAGGCATCCTTGCAAAATAACCCTTGTCATTTACTTGTATAACAGTGAAGTGCAGCCACACAGAAGTCGTACCTGACCAATTAGGGGTGTCCACCAAATGCCCACCAAACAGCAGTGAATGTTTTACAAAAATAAATGCATGCTGCAGGTGTGTTTGAATGCACATCTCTTCGAACCAAAAGGATGATTAGCACTTTTTTTTTTAAATGGGCTCCGCAGCAATACGAACCTGGAGGCAGATCCTCTGCCATTGTAAACTGACATCCATCCCTCCATTAGGCCATTCCTTACAGTTAACAGAGAGAAGGGGACCATACAGCATGTTTTACAGTTCTGTGGGCAGCAGCTGGAGAATGTTACATATTGTGGACCTTTCATTTACAATGCATTGCACACAATTTTTGAGTTTTTACTTTCATCATATTTGCAGGACTTATCCAAATTTTCAAAACATGACCAGCACTATAGAATCTGAGAATCTCAGTGATGTTTAAATAATAAAATGGGTTTCCTTCTCATTTCCAATTTGTGCATAATCCTTTTTAGGAACTGGAAGGAATTGTGAAGTCAAAAGAAATGGTCAAGCCATGGGAACTGCATGCATGCTGCTAAGGGATGACATACGGCCTTAGGCGATTGGGCTATTTTTATTTACCCCAGGCCTAACATGGATAAACATAAATAAATAATATTTATAAATACACCAATAGCAAAAGACTATTACATATTCCATCTACAGGAAGGCAGACACAGAGGTATGCATGCAAGCATGATCTTGCAACTAAGGTGTTGGACTGGGTTTGGGATTCAAAAGATGTACGTTCAGTTTCTGGGTCTCCACAAAGTATTTGTATGACCCTGAGAAAGAGAATCGAGGCATACATATATTTCATACCTATCTCTAAATTAACAATAGTAATAATAATTCTTATCTACTCCACAGGGATTATGAAGATTACTGTAAAAGTTTGTGGGAGTTAGTCACATGCTGTAGCAATGGGGCATTATAAATACTAAAATGTATGTCTCCCCATTTTCCTTGTTCTCAAAAGATAAATACTCATTTGTGCACCACTGGTACGAGTCAATATTTTTCTCCAAACGTGCACACAGTACATGCGCCATTTGTGCATCAGAGCTTTACCTTTCTCTTCAGAAATATTGCTTGAGCCTATCATTATGAAGAAGTCCTAGTATTTACTGGCTCCACACTGCTATAGGACTTCACTGCTGAGTACTTCATACCATCTAAAATACAGCATGTCAGATAAAGGGCATTATCCATAGCAAGCTGCATTACCAGACCAAGAACTCCCCTTAATCAAGTCAATTATTTTCTACTGCTGTTCTTGGAGCCCCCTAAAAGATAAAGTTTCCAAATATTTGGATAGGCTTTCAAGATTAATTCCCAGATAAAATCTAGTATATCATGCAGAAGTAGAACAAAATATATATATTTTTCTGATCCCAGAGGCATCTGTTTTCTCTTCAGAACTAGCGCCTTCATATTGTAGTTCCCCAGCAATGGCTCCCAGAGCCATAGTTACTAAGAGCAGCAAGACTGCAATATTCAGTAGAGGTCCCTCTCACAATTCTTCACTTAGTCTAGACACTAGCAATGACATATGTACAGCAAAGCTAGTCTCCTTCTCCCTCCAGTGTAGCTGTCTCTAGAGTGAATCTCTGTGAGGGGCCAGTTTCTGCAGCAGGGATCACATGGATTTCCTCTTACTAATTATGATAGAGAGCTATGTTATTCCAAGCAAATCTCTGCACTGGAAGCATGTTCTTAAGTACACTAAGAGTGTTATGATTCCAAAAACAAATTAAGCAATGAAGTACCATAGCAAGCCAATTAGCTAATTTAGGCACCAGCATAAGACAAGGTCACTGTCCTTATTTCTACCTAGCATGATCTGTGATTCAGAGACATCTCTCCATTAATACATATTTGCAGAAAAGGTATGTTTAATATTGTTAGCTTTTAAAAGCAGTTCATGGGTCACATGCATGAATTCCTATGAGACTATACAGCCAAAGATATTTTCCTTTCATTAAAGATTTTGTTATTGCTTCCTATTATATAATTTGGAATCAGGGTCTCAAACTTCAAACTGAAAGCCCAATCATATTTTTAAAATGTTTGAAATCCAGAGTTTTATTATTTTTCAGGGTGTTTTTTTTTTTTTTTTTTTTGTTAAGTGTCAGGAGGGGTGTCACCTTGACAGTGAAGAAGAGGGATGAGGAATTGGGGAGAGAGACCGGACTGACACATGAACAGCCTGGAGGGATGGGTGGAAGCAATCAGGCTTGAGGGGAACAGAGACACAAGGTTGCACTGTCCTCCAGGATATGGCATGGAGCTGAAGATTCTTAGGGCTCATCATTCATTTGCTATCAATAAATGCCTGTGGAACTCACTACCAAAATTTGCTTTTCATTCACCTAGCAGTCAGTCCACAGCAGTAGTAAGTTGTTATCCTGTATATCAGTTACTCCATGAGTCCAAGTGGCAGCAGTCTGCATGGTGGCTCTAAAAGTTCCACACCATTACCCATAATAGTGCAATCAGAATTATTTCATTTGACAGAGTTTTTGAAGAGGGGAGTGAAGGAAGTGTCTGTTTCCATTAAAAAAAAAAGCTGAGAAGTATATTAAAAGGATGTTAATGTTGCAAAGTTAAGCACTCAGAATTTAGGAAATGCCAGAATAAAGGCTGACCATGTAACCTTAATTCACCCCCTTGTGTGTATGTACTAAAATACAGTTTTCTGACTACAATGATTTCTGTGTAAAATGTTGATAGCATGATATAACCATGAACTCAAAGGGTCCTTTTTCCTCACAAATGAGGCATATAATAGAATCATAGATGATTAGGGTTGGAAGGGACCTCAGGAGGTCATCTGCCCCACCCTCAGCACGATATTTGGTGTTGGGAAAGAATATTCCCCCCAGGGGAGGTTAACAAAGGCTGTGGCCATTTTTTTCCCCTCACCTTGCTCTGTAGCATGGGACACAGCTTGCTTGATACTGGATTTTCCGTACCTTAAATCATGATTTGAGGACTTTAATAACTCTGTCATAGGTTAGAGGTTTTATTATAGGAGTGTGTGGGAGGTCATACCAGGTGAACATATTGGTTCCTTCTGACCCTAGAGTCTACGAGTCTTCAATTACCATTATATTACTTAAGTAATGGTTCTTCCTTTATAAAAAAAATGTGCTTTGAACTATTTGATTCCATATCTCTTTGGAATTCAATGGCTCCCAATAACTTTTTCTTTATTTAAATCAGCATTTTCCTACATATGTTCGTGTAGTTCTAATAAACCTTTTGCAATTGGCAGCATGAAAATTTGACCTTAGACACTGACTCTTCAAACTCCTAGAACAGACATTGTATTGACAAAATGACTTCTTGGTAGAGTTCCTTCCATTTCACTCTGATCAAGAAACAGCTTCTCCAAAGGTGAATGATTTTAGGTTCCTTTTTTGGCAGACAGATTAGGTGCTTGATCTATATTTTTCGTCTTTCTGCCAAAGTACCATTTACCAAGCAAATTTTTAAAGTAAGCAACATTTCCACCATGCCCCTCCACCCATATTCTGTATCAACACTGTCAGACACTGCAAACAGTGCTTCCAAAAAGACAATAAAATTCTAGGATACATTTGATGATTTTAAACAAACTGTTACCAACTGTAATACAACCTGGTACATTTGGGGAGATCTAAAATCACTAATTTCATAAAGTCAATCTGGAAGAACATTGTAACTTCAACAAGATACAAAACTTACTGGAAACCCTCTATAAAAACACCATCTGCTCACTCACAAAAGATATAGTGCTTGAAACAACAACATTCCTTTCCCTTCCCGTCTCTACAACACAGTCCCACTCCTGGTGGAGCAGAATGATTCTATTTATACAGACAGCTTGAAAAATAAAGCATTGAAAAAAAACAGAAACATATGGCCAAGTAACTTTACACGGCACGTAGCATGTTCACCTGTAGAATTAGAGCTTTATCAGATAGAAAATATATCCACGTCCACTGGGAAATTGCCAGTAAGCATCTTGTTTTCTTCAGACAAAAGTATCATGCCACATTAATTGTATTATGTAGCTGCCTAGTTAGAGGTTTCTCACAGTAACCCTTTGCTAACCATTAACTGTAATCAGCAGGGGTTTGGATTTTGCCTTTGCTGACTAGTTGCCAGCACACTGTTCAGATGATACAAGAATTTAATTTACTTTACTTTATTTTGTGTGTGTGTAATTTATTTTCTGTGCATGTACATATAATGTACATATATATAAATGTGTGTGCACACACTATATATACTTTATTTGCTAAAAAAAATACTCCTTTTTTATTTTTTAACTGAACTTTGAAAGAAATAAATTACGAGTAAGTTTTGAAAACATGTTGAACATAGATGTACCTATAAAACAGCAGTCTCGTCAAACAAACATTCCATATACCTGTTTAAAACAATTACCAAACTGTCAGATTGTAAACCAAATTTAAGCTAAGAAAAAGCAAACTTGTTTTAATAAATAAATAAATAAATAAATAAATAAATAAAAGGGGGCAAGGTGAAAGAATATTTAAGCACTTTATTTAGCTGTAGGTAGCAAACACGGTCATCTTCACAGTTTTATTACCAGTCCACAGGAAAAGTTTCATCACATTGGCAAGCATTTCTAATCTGGAGCAAGGGTTAAGGCAGGGGTCTCAAACTCTCAGGCTGCATGCGGCCCCCCAAAATTATTTCTTACGGCCTGCAATGACACGCAGAATTTCTCAAATAACTGATAATGCAAAATTTAAAACGTGTTTACTGTCTTTCTGGTGACACCTCCATCTTGAAGAGAAGTAATTCTTACTTACTTACTCTTGGCATGTATATATGTTGCTCTTCATTTGGACTAAACTTTGTATTGTATAAAAAGGTTTCAGTCGTGCAGCCCGTGGGCTAACGTACTAGTCTTCATGCAGCCCTCGTAGTGATTTCAGTTTGAGACCCTTGGGTTAAGGGATGATATTGATTGTGGAAAGGCTATCTTTTTGACTGGCAGTGATCTGTACGCCTACCTATGCCACCCATCGTCTCCAAGCCATAAGCATTTTCCATTACACAGAGAGAAAGCTACAATCCTTCCACTTTGGGTTGCTTATTGTGTATTTCTCTTCATCATGTAATATCCACTTCAGGACCCCCTTCTATGCATGCCACTCAGCTTTTACCTTCTAAGTAATGTGTCTTAAATGCCAATGTTTGTCTTGAATGTTTCATGACACCAGTAATGCTTAATCATTCAAAAGCCTCTCCAAGCAAAAGAACATCATGATATTGTTCAGTCTTACAGAATTTCTCTTTCTAGCCTAGATTCTTCCATTCACTTCAACTTGGCTGGAGTATTTTGTACCAGATGGCTCTCGTTAAAATACACTTCAAAAAGCCTTTTACATCTACTGTGATATTTTCCACCTGCATGTTAAACATTATTTTGGATTCCTGCGTAATGTTGCTTTGTAAATGAGCCCAGCGATCATCACTTCAAGGTCTTTAGGGATTTGCACAACAAAAGTAAATTTCATTTACCAGTCTGGCCGGATCCTTTTCATTTATCTTGGAGTCCATCTCTTTCTATTTGAAGATGGTTTCTCAGATTTTCTCCAGGAAGGAGGTGAAGAGTTTATATGAGCTAAGTCACAACTTATCTAGCATCATACTTCAGTCTGCCTTCTTGTTAACTTACAACATCAGTTAGAGATTTTATTACTTATTTTTGCTTCTTTTATTGCTTCCTACCCTGCTTCTATTTCCACCAAGTCAAAGACCTTACTGAGAGTCTGCTAAAGGCTCACAAAGTGAAAAAAAGCCAAAAATTGCAGAACATTGCTGTGCAGGAGGAAATGCTGGTTCTTTACTGCAGGAGATAATGTATTATAATGCAGAGCTCCCACAAATCTCTGCAAGATGCTGCAGGTTCTGTAAATCCCTCCTGTCAACCATTACAATAAAACTGTATTTTTCCAATTGTCTCTGCTGTAAAATAATTTGCTGTGTTCAGCAGTTTCCCAAAGAAGTCAATCCATTTTGCTGTATGGAGAGTGATCCATGATAAAGCCCCAGTCTACACTTAGGGCTTTTTCGGTGCCAGTCAAGCACCGTTTATGCAAAGAATGTAAAATTCCTTGTGTAAACAGCGGCGACTTTGTAAGCTGCCATTACACATTAGGGGAAAGCCAACTGCAAATTGCTTCTGGTCAGCTTTCCCCTAGGCCCCTGAACCCCCAGGATTTCCGGGAGCAACGCGGTGAATCCATACTCACTGTGATCCACTCTTGGAAGCCTGAACTCATGGTGGTGATTTTGCCACCATCAGTATAGACATAATCAAAGAGATTGAATTCCATCCCCTACCCACAGCTGATTGAAATTGAGAGCTTCTTTAGATCTAAATCAACAGTACCTTTGTTAAAAAAAAAAAAAAAAACAAAAAAAAAAAACTCGTAGAACCCTGCCAGGAGACTTAGGAACCTAGTTCTTGTGGACTTATTGCTGTGACCGCATCTGCTGGTATCTCCAAATTGTTCTAGAAGAGCTTAAGAAGTTTTGTCAGCAACACGGCATTTTCAAACTCTCAGCAGCCTTCTCACCTCCATGTGATCTGAATTCAACATTAGCCTGGCATGATGAAGAATCTTCTAGACAGCTTAATTCTTTTACGTATTCTTCATACATTCATCGAATATGAGGCCAGAAGGGCTCACTGTGATCATCTAATCTGAACTGCAAAACACAGGCCATTAGATTTCTCTGAACTAATTCCTGTTTGAACTGGAACGTATCTTTCAGAAAAACATACAGCTTAACTTTAAAAATTCCAGTGATGCTATCTCAGATAAGTTGTTGGAATGATTAATCACTCTCACTGTTAAAAATCTACTGCAATAAATAAATTTGTTAGCCTTTAAGTGCCACAGGACTCCTTGTTTGTTCTACTGAATTAAACTAACACGGCTGCCCCTTTGGATCTTATTTCAAGTCTGACTTTGTCCAGCTCCTACTTCCAGCCATTGGTCTTCATATACCTTTATCTTCTAGACCAAAGGGCCACTGTGAGAGCCTTGGCACTGGTGCACCTCAGTCTCTCCTATTCTCTGCTTGTGGCACATTGTCTTCTAGTTTAGTGTCTTGTTGGCTGTAATACTTTGGTTTAATTTCAGTTCTTGGGTTTAGTGTGCAGGTGGTAGTGACAGGCTGGGTTATGCATGAGGGCAAACTAAATTATCTGATAAATAAATCAAGTGGATAAATAAATCTGTTAGCCTTTAATTGCCACAGGACTCCTTGCTTTTCTTCCTGGTCTAGACTAACACAGCTGCCCCTTTGGAACTTGGCTAAATGATCTGGTGTTCCCTTCTGACCTTAAACTCTAACTAATTATTAAGCCCATACATAGCCCAATGTAGCTGTTTATAATAGCTGAAGTAGTATATTGCTCAATAAAGGTCAATTATACCATAAAAACCCATATTGAATACACTGAACAGTCAGGATTTAAACGAAAGGAGAATTCTTTATTTTGCATGCGACTGAGGCAGAATGGGGCTGAGATCCCTACCTTTCATGCTGCAAACATCTTTGACTTCACAGGGGCTGTGATTTCCCTTTTTGACTTAATGGGAACTATGACTCGATAAGAGATAATAGAATGCTTATGTATTTATTTACTTCAGGCCCAACTGTGTCTTCTGCTTTAATACCTGGTCACAAAGCAGCAGAACCAACTCCGTGTGTGCAGTCTTCGTTTTGTCATTTCCTGCCTTCTGAGCACTAGCCACCCTCATCTTAAATTCCAAAGGTGCAGTCATGTTAGTCTAGTTCAGCAAAACAAGCAAGGTGTCCTGTGGCACTTCTAAAGACTAACAAATATATATATCACATGAGCTTCCATGGAGTCTGACAGAGGCGGATTTTCTCCCACAAAAGCTCATGCAATAAATAAATTTGTTAGTTATTAGATGTGCCACTAAGCTCCTCGCTTGTTTTCCTCATCTTAAAATTTTCCTAACTTGCTTGCATCAAATGGCATTTTGAAGGGTTTTTCCAAGCAATTTCACAAGCTAGAAAGAAATAAACTCCATAATACTGAAGTATGTGGGCTTAAACCATCACAACCTCCTACCCTGCATTCTTGACTGTGCACTTTGCTAGGTGCACAGCACAGAGGCTCAGGTCCAAGTCGCAGAAGCTGTGCATTTGTTAAGGCAAGAGTTTCTGCATAGCCCTTTCTGCTTTATACGTATCATGCACTTCCATGCACAGTGTTTAGCTTTCCAACGAGTCGTAACTCTATCAAATCAAAAAGCTATTTTCACAAGAATGCCGAAAGGCACTTCTCAATGAGAGCAGTTTCCATGTCAAATTTCAACTCTCAACCACTAGTCCCTTAGGCAAAAGGTTTATGACAAAAAGAAAGTCACAAGGACAATTTTTAAATAGGAATGTTTACCCCCATGGTGCCCTTATGATTTGTTTGCTGCGCTTTTTTTTTTTTTTTTGCACGCACTGGAGCTACACCAGTGCAGGTTCAGTAGTGCAAATCCCTAGTGCAGCACTCTGCCAGGCTCAAGAATGATTTTGTACTGGCATAGCCTACACAAATGCAAGACAACACCAAACAAAATCCTAGTACAGACAAGTGTAACAAAGCCTTGTTAACAGACTCTGGTCATCAGCAGGTGGGATCAAACCAGGGACATCTGAAGCATAATGTGAGTCCGAGTGTAGTGCAGGGGTCAGCGACCCAAAAACTAAGATCCATTTTTAAAAAATTCTTTCAATAACCAAGTGTTTTAAGAGCAACCATGGCTGCAGCCTTCTGGTGGGAGCGCCGGGAGGGGGGGGACAGGGCACCAGTCAAAAGGTCCCCTGGTGAGTGCAGTAAGGGAGCCCAGACCCTGGCGTGAGCCTCCCACAGGGTCTCCCAGTGGCAGGGGGGCCTGGAGCCAGGAGTCACAAGGGGGCAACCGAAGAGTCACAGGTGGCTCCAAGACCAGAGGTTGCAAACGCCTGCCATAGCATACGAGTGTTTAAGCTAAACGCCACATGACCCTTTGCTGAGGCTGTAGCAGATTCAGCAATCTTAAACTGGGCGAAGTGCCACTAGAAGGGTACAGAGTGTCAAATCAACAAAGCATAGGTGACACGAGCATTCAGTCACCCAGGGCATGTTGGGAAGACGGTTGGGGAAGGGGCTGAAACCAAAAATTCTACTGACAGTCTAAAGATTCAGAAGGATATAAATGGGGGGGGGAGACCAGTTCTGCAATGTTTGCTATGGAGGGCAAGGCTATTACCACTGTAATGATATGATAGTGCCTTATTAGATCTTAGAAAAAGGGAATCTACATGTGGACTCTTTTCCAAACAGGTCTCTTGGTGTGCCAGAAAACTGCCCAAGATGTCATTCTCTGCTTTCTAAACTGATTTCATTCTCTCTCTACAGCAATATTTGATTTCAACATTTTGTTGCACCAAAGCCTAATAGTCAAAAAAGACAGCTGCAAAAATTGATAGCCATTACAGCAGCCTTGTGAAACACCTGTAGTGTGATCTCCATGAAACTGAGGTTTTTGAAGTTTGTAGAGGTACCACCAACTTGTCTCCTAACAGTAACATCAATGTAAGAAGAGTCCTCAGCAGACATACATGATAAAGATCATTGTACTCCATACATAAAATTACCAAAAATACACGTATGAGATATAAAAACGTTACTGCTGTGGATTTCGGACCATCTATATAACACCACGTAAAAGCTGAATTATGGCATGTACTAAAAATGAGTATGACCCAGCACAGGTCTACAGGTTTGGATGCTGTGCCCACAAGACAAAGAATGATGCAATAACAGGGACCTATTGTTTCTACAGACAACAAAAACCACCGAGTGCAAATCATATATCAGAGCAAGAATGACACCAAAGTGTCTCTTTATGGCAAGGTAGATGACAACCCTCTCCACTCCAAAATAACAACAGCACCTTCATCATTCAGAGTTTCAAAGGGGTAGCCATGTTAATCTAGTTCAGCAAAATAACCAAGGGTGCCCTGTAGCACTTTTAAAGACGAACAAATTTATTTATCATAATTTGCTGTAACAGTCTGACCTGATCCTATGATTTACATTTCCCTGCATATTTTTCCTCCCATTCTGTAAGTTCCCCATCTTCGAGCATCTGACAAAGTGGGATTTTTCTCTCACAAAAGCTCATGCAATAAAATGTGTTAGTCTTGAAAAGTGCCACAGGACACCTTGTTTGTTTTATCATTCAGAGTGGTGCCCAGAAACTTAGGCTGCACAGTTATTTAATACTCATACCCCCCATATGTGTAATGATCCTCATTTTACAAATGGGGAACCTAGCATTCAAACCTGAAATGATTTGTTCAGATTTATATAGCAAATTACTAGGATTGGAATGCAAAAAGTTCCTGACCCCTTTTTCAGGGGTTAGCTCAGGAAACGAGTCTGCCTCTTCCCTCACTTTATACAGCATATGCCTATATTGACTACATATAGATATAGATCTATACACACACACACACACACACACAGCTGTACTTAAAATACCTACAAATTTAAGTAATTTATTCTTCACCCGTCATATTTACTATCTGTGGTTCCTATATTAGCATCCAGCACGCACATTTTACCACAAAACGCAACGGCACACATGGGATGTGTGCCTTTCTTACTCAACACACTGGGAATAAAACCAGGGCCCACCAAAAACATGAATGACCAAAGGCATCTTAGCTGAAGTTGCAAGATTCAGATCTTCTACCTATGAGTCATAAATAGGTCCTATAATACATTCACCAGTAGAACTGTGCAGCAGTTTGGGTTTTTTGATTTTTTGCAAGTTAGTTTCTTCATCAGAAAAACATAGTTCTGGATCGGCCAGAGCTATTTGTGAATTCATGTCCACAGCAAGCAGCAAATTGTTTCTGCAAAAGAGTCAAAATATTTTGTTTTGACATTTAAAAAAAAAAAAAAAAAGTTGTGACTTCCAGTTCCAAAACATTTTGTTTCAAAGTTTACCCCAGTTTATTTTTCAGAAAAAAAGTAAATATACCTGAAAACAAACAAAAGAAATTATCTGAACAGAACAAAACATTTGTTTACCCTGCATTGATCTTTGCTGTTGCTTTACTTTGGTGAGGAACATTTTCATTTTGTGTTATCTTGAACAAAATATTTTTCAGTTCACCAACCAAACTGAAAAAATGAATTCACTCAGCTCTGATCACCAGTGAATTGCAGGGACGCTGCTGGCGCCGGGCACATGGGGCACATGCCCTGAATCCCAGTGCCAGTGTCCCAGGTCTGGCAGGGCCTGCCTCTCCCAGTCTCCGGCCCAATTGAGCCAGAGATTTGAGGCCCAGCTGCCTGCGGCAGCCCCGTCCCTAGCTGGGGATCCGGGGCTCAGCCACCCGTGGCCGCGGCAGCCCCGTCCCCAGCCAGGGATCTGTGGCTCAGTCGCCCGTGGCCACTCCCAGCCCTGGCACCGACTGGGGCTGTGGCCTACGGCCAGGGGGCATGGCCTGGGCCGGTGCCCCGGGTGCTTCCCCAGGGCAGCGATGCCCCTGAAGAACTGCACACAAACTTGCAACATATCAGCAGCTAACTCTTTTTGAAAAGGTTTATTTATTTTTTTTTTTAGTGAAGAAAGTTCATGCTTAAACCAAGTTCCCTCCCTCTGGCCTACCCACCCACACAGAGGTTGTAAGGGAGGACCAAACTGCAGCAGACGGCACATACCCCAGTGTAAGTGAAAGAACTTGGAAGGCCAGTCACACGTTCTGGTGAAGGTAGAAATCTTGTGATACAGGAGATATTGGATGCTGTGGCTGTACTGAACCTAACTGCGCCTATGACAACCATGTGAGCCCTCAGTATTTTTTTATTGATGCATACAACTGGTAGTTTTCCCCATATATAAAAAAGCAGTCTTTGTAAGTAGCACATGATGGGCCAAATTCTGTGCTCCTTACTTGAAAAAATTTTCCTGATGTCAACTGTGCTTTGCTTGAGTCAGGACTGAAGCATCTGATTAATTAATATTGTATTGGTTAATAGAATTTTCTACATTCAGCGATATAAACAGGCCTTCTGGTATCTTTTAAAAGAAGTAAGTGATCTTTATACTTGTATGAAAACTCTTGAGGTAAGGAACCTAAAATATACATGCAGGACCATCAAGGGAAACTTTGTAATGCTTTATAATAGCAGTAATTTGATAAAATGATGTTTATTGTGCATAAAAATCGCACAGCCTAACAAAATTAGAACATCCGAGCCAACCAATCTGCATACAACCCTAATCGTTTCTGTTTTGTTTATTTTAGACAAGTAATACACACAGTGTTTCTTTTCTGTTTGAGGCTTTTCTCTGCAACTAAATGCTTTGATGGCAAAATGAGCAAAACTGGGAGCAGGCTTTTCTTGTCCTAATTTTGTTGATATTGGAACGAATGCTGGATTATGGCTGTTCCTAGCCTTTTACAAAGGCTCTCTAGATTAAGAATCTAAAAATATATACTGTCGCTTGATACACAGTAGTTTGGTATTGTTACTGTGTATACCAGAGACTTTCATGTAAAGATTACTAAAAATATTCCTTGTATATGATATCAATCACAGGCCCGGTTTAAGGGGTTGCGGCGCCCCAAGCTGGTCTTGCTTTTGCTTCCCCTCATGGGGGGTGGAACATGGCCTCCGCTCTGGGCCAGCTCATCCCCAGGCCCCCGGACGGGGAACAGTCGGCCCGGGGCAGAGCGGGCCAGCCCAAATGCCGAGCTTCGCTCTCCCACTCCTCCCCTGGGCCAGCTGTTCCACCGTAGGTGGGGCGAGAAAGCAGAGTCCACCCCATGCATTGGTCCGCTCCACCCCTGGGGGGCAGAGTGGTTCTCTCAGAGGAGGGGCAGGAGCATGGGGTCCACTTCTGGGACGCCCCGTCCCACTCCCACGCTGAGGTGCCCCGAGCCAGTGCCTCACTGGCTCAGCAAAAGAGCCGGCCCCAATCAATCAATAAAAAACTGTACTGAGAGATTTGGGGGTGGGGAGGGAGCCTATATGAAACTGCTGATTGTTCTTTGTATTTTTAACAAGAGATTCAGGACAAGATTCAAATCACCTCAATTATTTTTCCTTACTAAAGATTTTCTCTGTTTACATGACAGTTATAGCAGTGTTACAGCACAGCTGCAGTCAGCCAAAAGCCTCTCCAATGTTCTCGTTTGCTGTATTTGCCAACTGCATAGCCTTTACCCAGTCATTCTTAATTATGATCCTAAGCCTACAATGTTCCAAAGGGGTAGCCGTAAGAGTCTCATTCAGCAAAACAAGCAAGGAGTCTTGTGGCACTTTTAAAGACAGATAAATGTATTTATCACATGAGCTTTTGGGAAGAAAATCCCACTTCATCAGCTGCTTGAAGATGGGGAATTTACAGACTGGGAGGAAAATAAATGCAGGGAAGTGTAAGTCATAGGCTCAGATTGGCCAGGCTATACTCATGCAGAGTCTTCATGCTGTAAAATATGGTGTTATCTGGATGAAGGGATCCAGCCAGCACAGCAGGATCAGGGCCTATGGTGTAATCATGGATTATGTGAGTGCATGAAGACTACAGAACTGGGGGGTTGTTTGAGGAACAAGAGTTTGGATACATTTATGTATTTGGATGCTTTCTGGAAAGCGAATTTTATAAATGATTATTTTAATAATTATTTTAAAATCCTAAATGATTTCAGCTTTTCTGGAACTCTTCTAAAATATCACTGAAATAACTCACATAGCGCTGACGGTCTTCTTCACACTTCTGAATTAAACCAACAAAAATAAACCACCTTCAAAGCTTTAAGTGACCAGAGTACAATTCGGTTCCTCTCTCCCCAACAAAAACCAAACCATTTAAAAGTAACAGAGGCTACGTTTTCCATTTCTCATCAAATTTATGAGTAAGACGCATTTCATCCCTAAATGCACAGAGAACAAACAACAGAATAACCTAGTCTCACTGACTCAAGGCAACAGGTTAAAACTAGGAATCTACGGCTAGAACAATACAGCAAATTGTACCGATGCAAGGGATATTTGCAATGCAGATTGCATGTGACACCACAAAATTTTAATGAATTCAAGGCAGCACTTAAACCCTGAGCCATAACTATGGCTTCTGGCACCTAGGGCAGGAAGCCAGAAAGGTGCTCCCATCCCTTGGCCCCAATTCAGCCCAGGATGTGACCTGTCCTGACGGGGGAGGGGGTGCCTCCCCTGCTGCTGGGCCAGAGCGGCTGGAGACCTGGCGGGGGGGCTTCCCCGGCCACTGGACGAGAGCAGCCAGGGACATTCGGGACAGGGTGGGAGGAACTCCCTCAGCCCTTGCCTGGCTCCCAAGAGGAGTGTGCCTAAGGCACATTCCTCTTCTGGGCTAGGCAGGGTCTGGTGGCCGCCCTTAAAATTTCCACCTGGGTCCACCCCGCCCTCGTTACAGCTCTGCTTATACCCAAACTACAAGAGAGAAACCATGTCAAGTCAAAATGCTCTTTCCATGTAGCATTAATCACCTTTTATTTGCATTACACAGGTAACAGTGTCAGAATAAGTAATTTCCAATTTCATTGATCATCTAATGTGCCCTGCAACAAGCAACAACAGAGTCTGGAAAACTGTGCTGATCCCTTGCAACTAGTGAGCAAACTATGCAGCAAACCTAATTCTCAGCCTGAGCCTTGAAGGCACCACATTTTGATTCAGAATCCAAATGGCACACACAATCACGAAGACATCTTCTAGGCTCTCACCTCCACCCCAACTACTGCCTGATGGCTTTAAAAAAATAACGAAAAGCATTGCCTTTTGCTTTCACAAACTTTTGCCCCATTTCCACGCATGTACGCTTATGGCCACTTGAGGCTAAGGTCAGGCCAAAGGTAGCAACACAGAGCCTTTAAAGAAAAAAATTAAAGGACTCAGATAACCTTTGCTTAATTCTAGGCTCTCACCCCCCACCCCAACTACTGCCTGACGGCTTAAAAAATAACGAAAAGCGTTGCCTTTTGCTTTCACAAACTTTTGCCCCATTTCCACGCATGTACGCTTACGGCCACTTGAGACTAAGGTCAGGCCATAGGTAGCAACACAGAGCCTTTAAAGAAAAAAATGAAAGGCGTCAGATAACCTTTGCTTAATTCTAGGCTCTCATCCCCCACCCCAACTACTGCCTGATGGCTTAAAAAAAATAACGAAAAGCATTGCCTTTGGTTTCACAAACTTTTGCCCCATTTCCACGCATGTACGCTTACGGCCACTTGAGGCTAAGGTCAGGCCATCGGTAGCAACACAGAGCCTTTAAAGACAAAAATGAAAGGACTCAGCTAACCTTTGCTTAACAGGCAGACGGTCCTGGGTTCAAACCCCAGGGGGCTGGCCTCGCTGATCTCCCAGGCCCCTTCCACCCCTGTGATGTTAGCCTAGAAATAATCCTACTACGAGGGGAAGCCCGTGCCTTCTTTCCTCAGCTCAACCTCCTCGCCAAGCCATGCTTGGAGGAGCAGGGCAGGATTTCACCTTTTCAACTTCTCCTCAGCCTCAGCGCCCCCCTTTGCTCGCGCGCCTCTTGCCCAAGGAGCCGCGCCCATTGCACGGCGCGGGGGTCCCCCCTGCCCCCCTGCACCCCCAAAGCTGGCCAGGGCAGCAGGACCCCTTTGCAAACCTCCCCTCTTTCCAGCCACGCCTCCTCCGAGAGAGAAGCGCTGGCTGCAGCGGGGAGCTGGCAGAGATTTCTCCCCCGGCCCCCGCCCCGCCGCGGCTTGGAACAGTCCGGGGGAGGCGGGGGCGCAGCCGGAGCGCTGTACAGCGCCGAGCGCGCGGCCCAATTACCTGGCGGCTGCGCGAGGCCGGGCGCGGCGGCGCTGAGCGGGCTGGGGAGGGGAGGGGAGGAGCTGGGCGGGCTGGTTCCGCGTGCAGCCGGAAAGCGGAGCGAGGGAGCAGGGCAGAGCAAAGGGAAAGAAAGGGGGGTGCATTTTGCGTCGGCTGCGTGTGCAAGAAGAGTTTCGTGCCCCAGGCGGGAGGGCAGCAAGGCGCGTGGGTGTTGCAAAGAATTTGATGGGGGGGGGAGAAGGGATTGTGTAAATGACAAAACCTTCCTTGCTTGAAGCGGCCTGCCTAAAATTAGGAATGCTGTTGATTTTTTTGGGTGAGGGCTTTATTTTGCTGTGGGCATGGGTTTCATGCTTAGAGAGGGGTCCAAAACTCAAATCGCCACAAGGGCTGCGTGAGGTATAGGGGAGCATGTGGGCTAGTATGTTAGCCCGAGGGCTGCACCAGTGAAGAATTTTCATACCACAATCTTGGTAGCAATAGTGTCATTGCAGGCTGCAGAAAATAGCTTTGGGGCTGCCCGCAGGACATGTGTTGGAGAGCCCTGGCTTAGAGCAAACATAAGGGTCAAGAGTAGGAGGGACTAGAGGGTGGCAGGGGACAGAAGGAGAAGCAGAGCCTGGCAAGGTGGAGGAGCCAAAGAGGCTCTCGCCACAGGTGGCCATTGCCCTACCTTTCATCAGCGTGAAGTCCAAGAGGGATTCTTCCTCCCTGCTACTGTCCGTCAGGAGGTTTCTATCCTCACAAGGCCCTGGAGAAGTAGTAAGGTGTCATTCCTGCTAAGGGAGAGCCAGCGTAAGAGTGGATTAAGGGCATATCTACACTGCAAAATGATGTTGGCCTAATTTATGGTGGGTGGCATGTAGCAGCGGCTGCAATAATTAAATTGCTTTCACCTGTCTGCACTATGCTCCTTGTGCTGGCAGTCTGTGTCCTGCCCTGGAGCACTCGCACCGTTTGTGCTCTTTCTGTGGCATGTCGTGGGACGGCTTGTGAAAGCTGGCAGTGGTAGATAGCAGAATCGCAGTGCCGATGTTGACACCACCTCAACCTACTTGCATCAACATTGACTCAATAGCTTTCAGCGAGGTGGAGTTATTAAGTCAGTCTAGGGAGGCAAGAGCAACATTTTAGTGTAGACCAGAAGTTCTCAGCCTTTTGTGGTGGTAACACACTTGGCAGCATATTTCGACTCTACAGGGCACACCAGCCCACTCGCTCCGGGCCCAATTCAGCCAGCTGTCTGGCTCTCTGCAGCACACTACCGTGTAGTGACATGGTAACGTGTCTTGACATAGTGGTTGAGAACCACTGGTGAAGGCATTACATAGTTTGCTCAATGTACACTGCCTTGTGTCCTAATTCTGTAGTCCAGACCAAGCCAAACTAACTTGCCCAGCATCACACAAAAAGTTTCTGGCTGAGCTAAGAATTAGACCCAGTTAAGTAGTGTCCCAGTCTAGTGCCCTAGCTGCTAGGCAATGCTTCTTTCAGCACCGTGTGGCTCATTTTGTCCAGAAAATGGCATGTGCTTTACTGGCTGAAGCAGTGTTTTGCCAGTCTGAAATATTTCTTGACTTAGAGGATTTTCTAGTACAGGTACACTGGCAAGCCCTTAGACGAGGCTTAAGGGAAGGAGAATAAGCAATTCCAGCATACAGCACCTTTCTATCTAGTTATAACTATGTCCACGCTTGAAATTGTACTAATATGACTATTTTGTTTTTCAAAAGGCCAAACCACTGAAATAGTTCTTCTACTAATGTAACTATGTAGACCAGGCCTAAATTTAAAATCATGAATTAGGAGCTCCAAATAACCTATTTTGGGTGGTCCTGTTTTTAACAGACCTGCGCATAAAAGTTGGGACTTTAAGAATAACAATATTATGAGATGTGTGATAGAATTGCAAGTGCTGGCAACCCTCATGTTGGTCACAATCTGCAACAGAAATTCTGACCATTTGTCTAAGTATAGTCTTTGAACATGGCTGTTCAATAAAGAGCGTGTTTGCCCATATTTTGGGGTTGTGTTCTCATTCTCTCAAGCACATTAAAATGAAATAATGCCGCTGTTTCAATTGCCTCTCTGCGTTCTGCTTGCTGTTTTGGATGATTCTGCCAGACGTTCCCATTTTTATGCTGTAGTTTTTAGTGTGTGTAGTGTTTAGTCCTGCTCATGCTATACTATAAACTGAAATGTCACTGCCATCACCAATCGGAGGCTGAGTCATAACTGAGACTATATAATAATTTATTTCAAATGGAAATAAAAATTCTAATGCATAAATATTATGGATAGCATCATCTGGTTTGAAATCTAACTACAGAGCAGCTTTAGTTTAGCTTGCTGTTGCTGTTCAGCACTCCCCTTTGGCTGTGTCTACAAATAGGTGTTATTCCAGGTTACGCTTCAAGCCGAGGGAGAATATTGCGATAAGTCTGGAGAGCATCTTTATATCTGCAGCAAGTGGTGCCCATGTGCAGGCACCTCAGTCCTATGGCTCTGCTTCAGCCCTCCGTCCATCCTCTCTCTGACGGCTCTAGTCCCTTTACTATGCTCAGCCCCAATCCTATTCCCGTCCTACTGCAGCAGCTCAGTTCTCTTTGTCCCATTCCTTGTAAGATCTCCAGTCTTGTCCCTCTGACTTACAGCTCCATCTTGATATACTTTTTTTTCCAGATTGAAAGCACTTGCTCCAATAAAAATATTACCTCACCTACCTTCTCTCTCATATCCTGGGGCCAGCCACTACCATCCCTGGGGGGAAAAATTGCCCTGAGCCCCATGATTCCACCGGCCACCCACTACCATGGTGCTTGCTCCTCTCCATCTCGCTGCCTTTGGCAGAAAGCAGAAGGCAAAGGTGTGGTAGGGGTGCAGAGCCTGGCCTCTGGGCCAGCACACTTCATCCCCAGGGTGAAGCAGCTGACCCACAGCAGGCAGGGCTGGAGAGCAGAGTCTGGCCTCTAGGCCGGCCTTCTCCTCCCCCATGGGGGCAACATGGCTACAGCTGCACTGCATGTATTTTCCATTCAGTCAGTCCACGCTGAGCCTCCTTGTCCTGAAGCAAAACACCGAATTCCCATCCTTACCCAATTAGCATGTCTGCTTGTCCTCTGTCTAGAGAAGGATTTTCCCAGACCCGTAGGCCAGATTCATGAAAGGGATCTTTCATGCCTATACTTTTAACAAATAAGTAGCACAAGTGTCTACTTTAATAGATAAGTAGCCTTTCAGATAACGGAGACGATGCATGTCTACGTTCATATTGAAAAGACAACGTTTTGTGGTGTGTATGTAGAGTAAGTAATTTAGGGAACAACCACTAAGGAGCTGGAAGTTGGTGGAATGAGGTGGACTCATGGAGGTTTAGCCAGCAATACTAGATTCCTGAGTTTTTCTTCACGGTTGTATACAAATGTGTAGATTGAAAAGTTAGAAACAGTATTCTGCAAACTCTTAAATTTAGCATGTATCAATGCTGGTTAATTCCACAGCAACAGAGGACAGTTTCCCAATGTGTAGCATAGATTAGGTGTATCTTTACAAGTCTCTGACATGCAGTAATTTGCTGAGCCCCCTTAGCATCAATAGGTAAACTTTGATCTTGAATCTAGTCCCATTATAGTAGTGCCTATTTGTAAAAAGGGAGTTTCCTCAAGGTAGATTAATGAGTTGGTTCTGATTGGAAGCATTTACCTGTCCTAAATCTTCAGTTGATCCAGGATTCTAACGTCAAGGGCTACAGAGCTCAGCAGGCCTCAGCAAAGGCTGGAGAAACGATCTGTTAAATTTATCTGCCTAAAAGTCAGGGTTTAAGGAGTATTGTGAAAGAAAGAAAGAAAGAAAAAGAAATTGCCCACCATTCTGAAAAACAAAATATTACAAAATTGTTCTCCTGACCAAACGATAGAAGTACTACCACAAAAAAAAAAAGATGGATGGGAAACTGGAAATATCTTAACCATCTGGCAGCTACTTCAGAGAAGAAAAGAAGACAAAAAGTCTTTGGAAAGAACTCCACACATCTGACTTCTATTATGAGCAAAACATTTCTGAATTTCAACCCTTCTAAGAAAAGTAGCTTCTCCTCGCAGAGTATTGCAATGGCAGCAGAGAAGACTTGTAGAGCAATTTCAGAAAAGCACAGAGAGCAACACACAACCACTTTGAGGAGTGGAAGAGAAGGAGAAGCTAATCTACAGAATTAGTCAGTTTTTCCACCAGGAAGAAAGAAGGAGGAAAGGTGGCCTGAAGAAAAATAATTGTGCCATGGGATTGTAATTTGGAGCCAGCTGCCTCGCTCCTCAAAGTCCTACATTTTATGGACAGGATCTTGAAGGGGCCAGCCTAACACACACCACTAGGGAGACCAAACCTACAAGCATTTAAATATATGAGTAACTTTACTCATGAGCATAGTCCCACGATTCCCTAATCTGTCCCTCACATCCTCTCGCCTTCAAATTCAACAGCCTCGCCTTCCAGAGTCTGTAAAACCCTGCCCCTTTCTAAGCCTCAGTTCTTACCTTCTTCTGCAGGCCAAGAGAAAAAGTGAGACCAGAACTCACATCTCTCAGTCCCAGTCCTTAGCTTTTCTAAAAGATACACTTGAGGAATTGTGTTGTTCTATGGTGTCTTTAACACAGGTCAGACTACAGCAACCTTTCTGTGAATCAGCCCACACTGCCAAAGCTGAGCATCACGTTTCCTTTCCAGTCACAAGGACTCTTTCTAGAGTTCACTGTCCAAGCTGTCTCTGAAGCACAGCATTATCAAACACATACATGCCTTCTTCTACTTCTCCATCTGTAGCAACACAATGTGATACTGTGTCACTTGTCTAAAACTTTACTATGCAGATTAAACACAAAATGCTCTTTTTTGCTACCCGAAAACCTTTCTCTGTGTTATCATTCTAATGTCCTATCCTCAACCCAGCCTTTCTTACGTGGGACCTGCCAGATTATATCAGGATGAGAGATGTGTATATTCAGTTTCCCACAGTGCCAACATAAAGCCAAAGGCAAAAATCTGAGTTCATTGGCAAGAAGATTAAACCATTTTGGCTTGTAAATCAGGATCAAAGTCTCCAGAGATGAGTCATAAAATAGTGATGCCTCAGCATCAAAAATCATGAAACTAAGTACTGAGGCTGCCGGTGAGATGTTTGCAAAATGTTAAGGTGATTTAACTACAACATTCAGGATAATCAAATGTAAGACCACGTGCTTAAAGACTTTGCTGAATTGGAGCCTCTGTTGTGAGATACGGAACTGGAAAGCAGTGTGTAAGAAAGTGTATTACAACTGCACTAGGTGTCATAAAGTTTATTTTAAACTTAAAAATGGCTAGTGCCCCTAGTAATACAATGTCCTTAAGCAATGAATTGGTCTAGCATTCACGAAGGGACCACTCCATTTAACAAAAACAAACCAGGCCTTTTCACTGAGCACTCAGATATGCCCTAACTGTGGAGATTGCTCTTGCAAAGCTGTATGGATACCTCAGTTGGTAGAAAAGCTTCCTTTTAATCTTGGGTTGTGGGTTCAAGACCTACAAAAGCTAAAATGAGGAGGAGGGATACTAATAAAATGAAGGAAAATGAAGTCTATCATAAATAAAATTACTGACAAGGACCAATTAAATAAAACCACTAAAGGGGCAGGTTTGAACTGGACAGAAACAATTTAGGACTTTTTAACCGTAAAAATGGAGTGCTGTGGAAAATGAAAAGTGAGTTAACTGGTTTTTTTTTCCTTTAACCTTTTAAGGTACTTGTCAAGTTTATATTTGAAAATTTAGTTTTTTAAGTTTAGTCTCATGAATATTAATGAAAGGGTCATGAAAAACTTTCGTTTAATGAAAATATCCAGTTTTCGGTAAATGAAAACATTTTGGTAATTTTCTTTATTTTGAAATAATTTAAAAATATGATATTGTGCGGTTTTAATGCTGCATTCATTAATCATTACCCATTTTCCATGACATAATATGGTAATAACAGTTATATTAATACTACATTTTCTCCACGTCCTCCAATGTCCTCCTTTTCAGACCTCCCTGTCCTTTCCATGCTTTGGTATCTGGTAACCCTAGATTGGGCAGTTAGAGGGAGGAAAGAAGGGGTTTGGCAAGACAGAAGTGGGGGACAGGGGTGTGCTGTGCGGAAACCAGTAGCAGGAAGATTACAAAAACTCAGTTCCCAGATTCAGCTCCCAAACAATCTGGGACATTCAGTGTGAGAGCCAGATTTCACAGCTGGCATTTATTCTCTGCACCAAAATCTCAGACCGAAACTTTGGAGTGGTTCATATCAGGATGAAGTCAGAGCTAGAAACCGATCTCAACCAGGGAATCTCTCATGAATGGTTAATTCTCTTTTGCTAAAAGCATTTCAAGTTTAGTGTCAGATTTTGTTTGAGTACAGAAATTGCATCTATCAAAGGATTTGAATCAAAGCTGATTGACAGGGGAGTCCATTTGCAATGTCACAAAAAAAAAAACCACATAGGTTTGTTCCAGTTGCATTCTTTCTGTGGCTTTTGGCTAAGATCAACTAAAATCCATTGAATACCTGAGATATCATCCTCTTCCCTGTGCTTATAGGAGGAATGACAATTATCTAGTGTGTCTTTTCCAAGTTTAATATGCCCATCTGAAATGAGAAATGAATAAAGATATCTAGAGTCATAATGAGGGCAATAGCTACCATTTCAATGGTTTGCTGTAAATGCGTCTATAGATGCTTTTAGCAAAGCTGATTGGATTTGTTCACATACAATGCAACCAACCCAAGTTATTTATCACAGGAGGAATTATTTTATTATTCAATGGCTTTTTCCTGTTGTGTTTCCTTCCACTTCTCACATGTGTGCGGCAGTGGAGCCAGAAAATCTGCTAATAATTTTAAGAACTGAAGTGGATTACGGTAATACACTACATTTGTATTCAACCCCGTAGATGGCAGAAATTTTCATGATTCACTTTTTCTGTAGTGAGGGAGTGATGAGTAGTCATTTTCATAGCAAAGCAATGCCTTCCTTTCTGTTCCCTCTAAGCTAATGATGCAACTCAGCAAGTTATGAAAGCACTTGGGGAGCCAATGGGCAGTGGGGAAAGTGCCTGGCCTGGGGTCGGGAACGGGAGGCAACTTGCTCAGCTGCGTCCATAACTTGTTCAGCTGCATCATCAGCTTAGAGGGAATACTGCTGACTGGCTGGCTTTTTGCAGCCTGCTAAATGATTTATCTGTTGCAGGGGTCAGAAACCGCAGCACCCATACCAAAAATGGCTTGGGGACCGAGACTGAGCAGCACGTGGTGTCACTCAGGAACAAAGAAGCTACCGCTTGCAGCTCCTGGCCCCTGCTGGGCAGGACTGGAGGGGAGTGGGGCAGCTCAGCCAGCCCAGAGCCAGCTCCAACCCTGGAGCTGAAAGCCACCTGCCAGCAGAAGCGAGAGCCGGCCACAGTTGGGACGCGGGAGGCCGCCTGCAGGGGGTGGCCCCAAACTGGAGGCCTGGCCCCACCCCTGGTATACGCTGAGGGTGCAGTGGGCAGGGCTGGCATGGGGGCTGGCAAAGATTGCTGACCCCCTGTTCTGTTGTATTTGTGTGGAGCAACAGTGACATTAACATTAACATTACACTCCCGTGCATTTATTTTCATCCCATTCTGTAAGTTTCCCTTCTTCAAAGCGTCTGACGAAGTGGGATTTTCTCCCATGAAAGCTCATGCGATAAATAAATCTGTTAGTCTTTAAGAGCCACAAGTCTCCTTGCTTTTTTAGTGACATTAACATGGCTTGTGCTGTTAATTACTGGTGTGGAATCTCTATATTAGAGCTATATTCAGAATAAAGGTAATAGTGTGAGAAACAGTTCAGCATACTTTCATTCTTTGCGAGCTGAAACTAATTTATGTACTTCACTTACCTAGGCCCTCAGGCAGCAATGACTTCATGTGAGCAAACCTCTTCCGCTCCCACAGGCAACCTTGCTGACTTCAATGGGGCTCTTCATAGGCCCAGGAGACCTCAAGCAAGGGTCTGATTTAAGAATTAGGGCCTTTCTAATCCTGCACCATTTAATGAAGCACATCACCTCACTGAAGTCATGGGTGTGCATGGAATGCAGCGTCAGACTTTCAGGCAGATATATGAAGAAGTGATGCCTATTGAATGGCAGAAATCCCAGCTGTCGAACCAAGAAATGAGATGTGATCAAAAAACCTGGAACCTCTCTTTGTGAACAACATCTACTTTGTACACTGTAGGAATTAACTGGAAGTATATATTTTGTCAAACCGATCTATGATTCTGCAAGAAATTAATTAAATGGATACAGACATTTTGAACAGTTGCCAAGAATGGCTGTTTTAGACCTACCAACCTTGGAAATGACCTCTTACATAATGAACTTGGAGAAAAATACTACCCACTCATTAAAATCGATGTTATCTACCAACGAAAGCTTACTGACAGGTATAGCAGATAAGGAATTAAAACATGAAATAAATGTACAGTATTACATGCTAGGGTTATTGGTTAGTATTTTCATATAGCACTAAAAGCATAAATCACATTGTTCCCCTGATGAATTTACAGTCTGTGGCCCCAACCTCGTGAAATATGCATTTCCACAGTTTTCATACTTATGTCTCTCTCTAAACAGTCAGGCCTCTGTGCTCAGATTCCCCACTGAAGTCAAAGGGGCACCGATCTGCACACAAGGAGCAGGTAGGATCACCAACTAAAAGACACTAAGAGATATTAAGACAGTTCAATTGCACACTTGTTATACTTTAGACAATAATAATTGTTTACTAAATAAAAGTCATCTATGTTGGTATGTGCGTGTGTGTGTCTTAGCATATATACCTGAAGAAAAATACACATTGGAGGCTGCAATGCTGTAAAGAAATTGTGTGACTTGAAATAAATTTCAGAGATTGGCTTCCAATTTTACTGGTGTAAATACAAAATAACTAATGACAGGATGTTAGTCCAATTTCGCACCAGTGTAAATTTTGCTCTAAAATTTGCCAGTAGGCCTCATCAGTCCATACTGCATAGAACTGGCATATTTAGCTTTCTTTTTAAATATGTTTTATTTCATTGTGCACCATTTCCTTTTAAAAACTGTCCTTGAAATCCACTACTTTTATATATGCTTCTTGCATTGATAAATTCAGCCCTTTATCTTTTGGTAAACATACTCAGCACACTACTGCACAATTCACCAGTCTCTCTTTACTATACTTACAATATTTCACAAAAGGTTACAAGCTTGTATTTGCATAGTATAGACTGGAGGAATCATTCTGGGATTTTCTGCATTGTGTCCAACTGCTAGGACATTCAACAAATGTTAAATGATAATGGATGCCCTGAATATGAAGGTTGTTGAAAAGTTCACTTAAAGCTTTTTAAATAAATAACAACTTCAGACCAATAATAAAAAGGGTGGGGAAAAAATAAAAGATCCAAACAAAATCCAAACAGTTTGCACTTCCCCTTAGATTAAAAATAAATGAGTTGTAAGAACAATATTTGAAGTAAAAGAATTCCAAAGACATAAAGTGTCCTGTGAACAATGAGACAAAACATGCATAAAAACACTCCCTTTGTAAATGTTTTCATGATTGGGGCCTTAATCAATGATGTCCGTAGTATTACTGTTACTTAATATATTATAATAATGTAATAAAATCATAGATATTATTATGTATCATTGTCTTTGCTCTCATTCACCAGTTCCAGACATGAAGCCATCAAGCTGTAGCACTATCAAGAAACGCAGAAAGACTGATATGTTTCCCTTGGCTCTTGGAGGTGGGTAAATTTTAAGTTCCAAAGGGGTAGCCATGTTAGTATAGTCCAACAAAACAAACAAGGACTCCTTTGGTGCTTTTAGAGACTAACAAATTTATTTATCAAATGAGCTTCAGTGGGAGAAAATCCCCTTTCTTTTGCTATCTTCTTAATCTCTAAGGTCCCTATTTTCAAGCATCTGATGAAGTGGGATTTTCCCAAGAAAGCTCTTGCAATAAAAAATTTGTTAGCCTTTAGAAGTGCCACATGGCTCCTGGTAAATTATACTGCCTTTGTACACTAACGATGTCAATTGTCATTTTACCATTAATATCAACAGGATCAGGGCTCAGGACCCTCAGTCACATGAACGTTCAGTATCAAACCTCCTTGGAATGTACAGTTTACTAAAATATTCCCATTGACTGACTTGTCAGATGGAATAAGTAAGTACATAATATGCAGATCTCTATGAGTGTACATACATGTGCATACAGTTATAACAGCGAGAGTACTGTGGCATCTTAAAGACTAAGGCTATGTCTACACTAGGAACAGTTAGCTTGAATTTGTTAATTCGAACTAGTAAGTTCGCGTTTAGTTTAGTTAATGTTAAGTCAAATTAGTCTACTTTGTTAATTTGAACTAACTGCCCTTAATCTGAATTTATTAAATTTGAGTTAAGGGTTAATCCTAGTCTACACTGTCCTTAGTTCGAACTAAGGATCGAACCCAGGGCTTACTTCAAACTAACCGGCAGGTCTTAATAATTTGAACTAACCATTCATTAGTTCAAATTAAGGAATTCCTTAATTCAAACCAATGAAAGCCTAGTGTAGACAGGTACTAAGTTAATTCAAATTAAGCCTCTTTAATTCAAACTAACTTGCCAGGGTAGACATACTCTAAGGGTACATCTGCACTTAGAATTTAATTTGAATTAATGAGCATTACTTCGAATTAAATAAATGCATGCTTACACAGGCTTTTATGAATTCAAACTAAGGAATGCCTTAGTTTGAATGGATGAAAGCTAACTTTGAAGTTATAAAACCTGGGCTAACTTCAAAGTGGCAGTGAATTCAAATTTATTAGTTCGAATTCATCCAGTGTAGCTGTGTTAATTTGAACTAACTTAATTCAAATTAATGTTTTTTGAACTTCTTCCTCCTAGAGTGCCTTTCTCTTTCTATATATTGGGTGGGGAGATGGCCCTTCTTGGGGCTATTTTGCCACACTTCCCATGGTGCCCCTCTCCTAATTCAAACAAGCAGGTCCTGTCCATGCATTTGAATTAAAAGTTATCAGTGCGACCTAATTAATTTGACTTTACTTAATTCAAATTAACAATCTATGTGTAGCCATAGCCTAACAGACTAACACCATAGGCTATGTCTACACTGGCAAGTTAGTTTGAATTAAGAAGGCTTAATCTGCACTAACTTTTTACCTGTCTACCTCAGGATTTCCTGAGTTCAGACTAATGAACACTTAATTTGAACTAGTAAAACCTGCTGGTTAGTTCAAACTATGTCCTTAGTTCGCTCGTTAATTCAAAGAAAGGACAGTAAAGATTAGGACTAACCCTTAGTTCAAACTTAATATGTTTGAACTAAGGGCAATTAGTTTGAATTAATGAAGTGGGCTAGTTCAAACTGACATTAGGTCAAACTACAGCATATATTTGCATATAAGCTGAGAATTTTCTTCCTTGAAATCCCCTTTGAAAAAGACACTCGGCTTATGTGTGGGTATATACAGTAGTTGGATCCTTCCCCCTTTCCAAGTATTAAGGGATTTCAATGAGCAGGGCAGGAGCCCCAGCATGTGGCATAGCCACCGGAGTGGCAAGGCAAGTGGGCCCTGGGTGTGGGGGGGTCAGCCCAGGAGAGCCAGTGACAGGGCAGTGGAGTTAGGGAGGGGATTGGGGCAACTCAGGGCAGTGTAGGGAGCTGGTAGCAGGGTGGGGGGGTTAAGGAAGGACTCAGGGAAAGCCAGTGGCAGAGTGCGTGGGGGTAGGGAGGGGCCCAGGGCAGCGGGGAGCAAGTCAGCCCCGATTTTGAACCTCAGCTTGTATGTGGGTCATGAGGTTTTTTGGGTTTCTTGGGTTAATAGGTGAGGGTTGGCTTATATGCAGATAGGCTTATAGGCAAGTATATATGTGGTTCACGTTGTTAGTTCAAACTAAGAAGTTTGAGGTTAGTTTGAACTAATCTTGAACTTAGTTTGAGCTAACAAATTCAAACCAACTTTTTCTAATGTAGATATAGCCTTACAGACTAATTAGTCTGCTCTACACAGACTAACACAGCTACCCCTCTGCAAATTTTCAGCATACAGTTATGCTTTACAAGAGGATCAGTTTTTACAATAAGGATTATAAGCACAAATTAGCAAAAATAAGAGAAGCAACCATGTGCTATTTTTAGCTGATTAACCATTTCCGTGGTGCATTTGTAACACATCTGAAGACTTAAAGAGAGAGAAGCCCCAGATGCTGGCCCTTAATCTGCCTTTCATTTTTTTTGTTCATTTTAGCAATAGAATATAACCTACAATCAACCCAGCTACTTTTCTGCTGAAGCTGAAGAGTTTTGGATCCTCTTATTCTTGTTTACCACAAGTCACACATATTTCCCTCTGCCAATGGCATTTCCCATTTCAGTTCCTCCATCTCACATTTGACCCATATTGGCTTGGCTTGTAATCCAGTATGGATAAAACAAACAAATGAATAAAACAACAGAAAAGATAGTGCACTGGAAGTAGCCAGTCAACATCCTACAGGGCTCATACTCATACGAAATACACAGAGCACAGGTGGGGGGGCTTATACAACATTAGAACTAAATAGAAAAACCAATCTATATTCACCCTCATTGAGGACTGAGACTGGGATGGGTAATTTGTTCCGAGTGGGAAAGAAGCACTACAGACTTCAGTGCTGCAGGCTGTTTTGGGTCCTTATTATTTAACTCAATGGGGTTTCTTCACATAACCTGACCTCCAATTGTTTTTGAACAAGAAGATAAATACTGCAAAACCACAAATGTGTACTGCATAACAGCTTTTATTTCAGCAAGCGTTGCATTAGCAGTTCATATTCATCCAGGTGATGCTAACAGAAGCAAAGCTGTGCTTTAATTTAAAACTGTGCAGGGTTTTGTTGTTATTTGGGTTGTTTTTATTTTTTTAATAGCAGAAACATTTTATTTAAAAGTGGATCTGGCAAAATTAGGGAGAGGCTAGAAAGTCCCAGTGACTCAGGCTCCTTTTGGCATGTTAAAAGGCGAGGGCCCATGGAATTTGCAAGCTGTAATTTGCTTTAGAGAAGAGTAGCTTATAGCCTATGATTTTAATGATTGTCCTACAACCAATCATTTTGTCAAGTACCAAATAATGTGTGGTTAAACGAAACCTTACTCTCTCATTCTTTAGTAGGATAGCATTTTATATAAGCAGTTCAGATAAGAGAGTTTTCACACGACGGTGATAGGCTTGGGGATGTTTACCAAGAGCTGTTTCAGCTCAAGGTTTTCAGTCTGAAAGACCAGGATATATAATTTTTTTGGAATAGTTCAATGTTTTCTTTATAAAACAAATAAATATGTAATTAAAACCAAAAAAAAAACTGGATTTGTGGCCACAGATCTATTCAGATCCTCAGTGCAACACAAGAGTCACTCCACCCTACCATAAATCAGGAATGACACCATAGTACCCAAGCATAGAAGAGATCAGAATCAACTCCCAGCTCTGTATTTTCTTATGGCAGGATCCTGCATCATTAAAAAATGGGGGGGGGGGTTAAACCTCTAACTTCAGTAGGATTAGGATCAGGAGTTTATTAGGGTTAAAAATGCACTAAATATTTTTCTTACAGGAAGCTGTAACAAAACAGGCAGCTCTTACATTGCAAGACTAAAGTTTAGAAGAGACTTTTATCATTTGAAAGACTCATTTCCTGTGTCTTAGGCCTTGTCTACACTAATACCCACGCCGGCAAATTTTTATTGCTCAGCGTAAGTGCATCTTTGACCTTGTTATTCTGGCAGGAGAGAGCTCTTGACAGTAGCTGCGCTGTCTCCCCCCAATATAGCACTGTCCACACAAATGCTTATGCTGTCAAAATCTATGTGGCTCAGGGATTTGTTTCTTGCACACCCTGAGTGACAATCATTTTTCAGCATAAGTGCTAGTGTGGACAAGGCCTTACTCACGCTGTACCAAAAGGAAGAATGGAAGTGTTGACAGAACAACTCCCCCTCAATACACAGAAGAAATAGCTGCCAGGAAACATGCTCTTCCACAGTCCTAGTGTTATAGTTTATTCAGTGTCACTGATATTTCCTTCCAAAGACTGCAAAACGCACCCTAAACTAGCAAAGTAAGTGTATCTAGTAGTTAAGCATGGACCAGTAAGTCAAGAGTACTTGGAACAGCAAGTCCAAGATTGTGGAAGAAGGATGTTTGTGTGATCCTCAATCAAAAGTACTTTTTGGCTCCTGTGAGCATAAAAACTTGAAAGCATGTCTCTTTCACAAGCAGAAGTTGGTCCAATAAAAGATGCTGCCCCACCCACTTTGTCTTTCTAATGAATGTTTGATAGTCTTTAATGTATTTGGGCATTTTCAATCAATGGGAGTTGGGCATCTAGACAGATTTACAAACCTGTCCCTTTATCATTACACAACTGTTTGAAATGGGCGTACAACAATGCGAACTAGGACACACCAGCAGGGTCTCTCTGGGGCAGTTAGAATACAACATATTAGTGCAGAGGTTCTCAAACTGGGGGGTCAGGACCCCTCAAGTTTGAGGGGTCATGAGGTTATTATGGACGGATCGTGGGCTGTTCCCCTCCTTCCCAATGTATACTATGGCTGCTGCCCGTCAAAGATGGGTGGCTGGAAGAGCAGTGGCTGCTGGCCAGATGTTCTGAAGGCAGTTCTACTGCAAAAGCACTACAGAAGCAAGGCTGGAGAAGGGCTTAGGGATGTGAGTGGCATGGCTTGCAAGGGTTGTCAAAACCTGAAATATTTTTAAAGGAGGTCCCAGAAAAAAATTTGAGAAGCCCTGTGTTAGTGTACTTTACAGATCACACACAGTTAGCATGCTTTCCCATGACAAAATGACGACTGCTTAATAAATCTTGTTTTTAGTGAGGCCAGTTTAGTCTAAAAAAGTAAAGTCACAATAAAGACTTTTCACAGTCCTGTTTAAAAAACAAACAGACTGATCACTGTCCTAATGAGTAAAAACTTTCCCTTCAAATTCATCTTGCAGAATTGTTGGAGCCAGTGCACACCATGGTGTCTCCTCATGGAGATATCTAATTAAATGAACCACATGAATTAAATGACCACATGGAAAGTCAGCAGTGGAAATATGCCATAACTGTGAAGCAAAAACATCATGAGACAGATTTCTGAAGTAAAGAAGGCAAGTGAAAGTTACAGCAACCAGAGACATATTTCTAAACTTTCTCCAAATTACAGTATGAACCACATTGCAAGTGGAAAGCCAATTAAGAAATATCCAGGGAAAGAAATTTTTTTTCTGCAGCAAACCTCTGCAACATTGGCACATGTGGACTGCCTAAGCAAAGTCACATAAATCAAAGTATTTTATCCTCTTCATCTCATCCCAGCTATAAGGTCTGTACAGCCTTCTGTGTTTGTCTTGTGCTGTATATTTCTGTTTGTCCCATTAAAATGTACAGTATGCTCTTCTGTGCAAAGTCTGCTTTTTTGTTTGGCACAAACACTCCTATTGAGTAAAACTAGATACACACAAAAGGACTACACTCCTACTCTGTTCCCCGAAGCAAGGTAAGTCAATCTGAAAACTGATAAAACGGTGCTACAGTTCTCACATAAATCCACAGAATCAAGGGCAGTTAAATGTAACTCACTGCAGAGCCTTAAGAACGTAACCTGGAACAGCACTTACAATGCATTGTTAGAAGTATAAATAGGAACATTTTATTCTGTTGCACTTGTTGTAGGGTCAGACTGGGGACTCCCTAGCCTGGCAATAGTTACTTACATGATAAGTCTCATTGATGGCAATGGAAACACTCATAATGTAGAGGTGTCAGAATGTGGTGTCTGGTTTGTATTACAAGTTTGGCATGTTCTTTGTATGGCTTTTAGGCCCAAACATCATGCACTCCTGTAGAACTTTCCATCCAAGGACTAAAAGTGCTTTGCAAACAATAAGCAGTTAAGTAGATCTGTGCCTGCAAGGCGTTCAGAACCATCGCAGTGAGCCTGATTTACCATGGCCTGGAGTAGTTTACACCTTCTCTGTTAAAAGGCCACCAAGGACATTGGGTCTGCCCTAACTTGTACTTGCGAGCCCGAGACGCTTAAGGGGCTTTTCAGGGGTGCAGATTTACTGGGGTTCAGAGCTGCCCCAGCCATAAGCTGCTCCCACAGCAGATCTGTCACCTTCGCATACCTTACCCCACCACTGCTCTCCCCATGCTCATTGTATCCTAGGGCTCCTATAGAGGAGGCACCGACCTGGATGGAGATGGGTCTGAGCCATTTGCAGGAGTCCCCTAGACTAGAGAAGTGCTTCTCAGCCTTTTGGAGGGTGTGACATGCTCAGCAGCATATAGCAAGCCTACAGGACACACCAGCCTTCCTCCCTCAGGGCAAATCCAGCCATTGTCCTGGCTCTCCATGACACACTCAGCACTGAGTGGCAACACAGTAATGTCTCCTGGTACAGTGGTTGAGAACCACTGCCCGAAGGGACCCATTACCATTGTGTCCAGTGCAGGGGTTCTCAACTTTTTTCTTGAACACCTCCTCACCTTAGATTATATTTTAACTTGGAGGTCTCCTCACCCTTGCATTCCCTCCCCCCAGAAAAAAATTGAGTAAATGGTATTGTGACCTGGTGCACACTGCTGCTCAAATTTAGCCTGGCTACCTCATCATATGTCATTATAGAGAGACAGCCAGGACAAATTTGAGCGAATGGCATTGTGATGCAGTGCTGGCCTCCTCCCTCCAGTTGAGTTATGAGATGGTTTGCTGTGACCCTCCTAGAAAGTTTGACATGCCCTCCTAGTTGAGAACTTCCAGCCCAGTGCAATGGCCTCTTGTGTTGTCATTTCCAACAGGTCAAGGGGGTGTAAAATACTACCAAATCAAAATGGCCTGTTATCTTCCCTCTGCACTGTTATGTGCAGAACAATGGCAAATTAGACTCATAGATTTCCAAGGCAGTTTAGCGGACTCGTCATGGAGCACACTCTATGCCTCACCTCATCCCTGTGTAAACCAAGTTTACTTGAGATGCATTTTGACATTCATATCTGTAAAATTCTTGGGCTGGAATTTGACCTTTGATTGATGGCTATGGGCCCACCAACTTCAGGATAAGTCATGAGCATGCATCAAAAAAGGAGATGCTGGAATGTAAACTGTTAGTACAATATGCATACTCATTTAGTATAAACTCTATGGGCCAACTACAATTGTAGCAAAAGTAGGTGCAACCCTATTAATTTCATTATACTTGCATCAACTCCCAGTAGACCTCATTTTGTCCATCAGCAGATTTTTCCCACCCTCAATTAAATGACAATTTAACTGATTTAATCTCTTTTTTAAACGGGTGCCAGCCTGACTCACTCATCCTGATGTAGAGCAGTGCATTCAAGATGTTATTAAACCTTATAATTGCAAGCACACTTGTGTGATTACAATTTAAATGAGAATTCAGGAGTTTTGAGTCCCACTTTACCTCCTAACACTTACTTTGGAAGCACACGTACTTTAATATTAAACAGAATAAATAAAATATGTCCATAGCTGAGGTTGGTAGTGGGAAAGCATGGCAGATTTAAAGAGAATCTTGTTTTTTTTTCATTAAGTGGTGGGCTAAAGGGGCAGTACATGTCTGGTAACCGGAGACACACTGTGTTTCCAGATGGCTAGAATGAAATTAGAAAAAGTGCTGAGATATGAAGAAGCAGAAGGGTTCCAAAAAAGACCATGGGGGGAATGTATATCATGTCAGTGCTTCTGTTCTCAGATGGTGATGAGGGTCATTTAGCAGTTTCACTGAGTCTTATTTCATTTTGGTGTTACCTCAGGATATTAACATTTTTTTATTTCATGTGGCCAACAGAGCTTTGAAGGCTAACAGTAATAGAATTGGCTTTTAAGCTTGTTACCACTTTAGCAGTTTGCCTGTGCTAGGCTTTAAGCAGAATGAAAGATCCTTCTGGACTTATACATACCTACAGATGTCATCATGTAATAGATTTTTTTTTAATGGTCTCATTCATTTTTATATTAAGTGATGGCGCACAGATCAAGACAACAAGTCAGCACCGAGTGGATGATTTTTTGAAGTGTGATGTCTAGTTTATACAGACACTTCCAAGGATATGAAGAGCTGTCAGAAAGCAGTGAAGAAATTTAGGGATTATTAGCTTAAGAGAAAACAGAGGACTTCTCATTGATAAGGATGTCATTTCTAGGAAGCCAGACAGATTCTTTAAAAAAAAATAGTATTCACAGCCCCAAGGGGAAAATTACAGCTTTTTAAAGAACTAGTAGAAAAAGTAGCAAGGGCAAAGAAAGTCAAATGACAACAGATGTACTCCTTGGTGGGTCATTTGAATTTTGCTTGAAGAGTAGTCCCAGTGGGGGTGGATATTTGCACTTCATTTAGCAGCATCCATAGCAGGGATAAGGAGATCTAATCACTTTATTAGTATACCACAGTCATTAAAGGAGAATTTGGGAATAGGGGAAGTAGTATGAAAGAGACTCAGATACTGCATCTCAGTGACCAACCTGGAATTGCAGCTGCTTATGGCTGCATCAAGAACATTGTACCTGGGTTCATGGTGGGCAAAAAGACTGGCCTGCTAAGAATAAAAGTATTAAAACATTAGTAGATCCCTAGTTAAAGAAAATTCCTTGTTGCCATGCAGAGGCACCTTCTGGGGTTGCCTAGGGCCCCCAAGCCATAAGAGGGCCCCATAGCAGCCACCTGCTTCGCTTAGGCCTCTGCTGATGGGGCAGTGGGGAAGCAGAGGGCAGCAAACCACCAGGACCAGAAGCTTTGCTGCCTCCCTGCCAGACCAGCCTCTCTCCAGCGGGAGCGGAGCAGCGCTCCCCGTCTACTCCGAGCCTGCGGGAGTAACCAGGGGGAGAGAGGAGAGCCGCCGGCGCAGTGCCATGAGTTGCCAGCCGTGGGGCTCCAAAGAGTTCCCGCTGCTTCCAGGCCTGGGGTGAAGCAGCCGAACTCTTCGGAGTGGGTTGCTCCAGGGGCCCCACTCCCGGCAAGCCGCAGTGCCGTGCCAGCTGGTCCCCTCCCTCCCCCTGGGGAGGCACAGCCGGCTGGGCGTAGGCGGAGAGCACTGCTCCACCCCTGCCGGAGAGAGGCTGGTCTAGTAGGAAGGCAGCAAAGCTTTTGGACCTAGCAGTCTGCAGCACCTCCACTTCTCCCCTCTCCCCCATGGGAGTTGGGATGTGGGGGGTAGCTAGGGTGGTGAGGGGGGCCCAGAGCCCCGGTGAGGATGGCATTGGGGGCTCCTAGGGGACCCCATAAAGAGCCTTTGCCTAGGGTCCCCAATTGCCTAAGGCAGCCTCTGTTGCCAGGGCTGGCCTGACTATATCAGTGAACTAGCCTGTCGCCTAGGGTGTCAGGTTTTAAGGGGCACCAAATTATATGGAAGTGAATTGTTTTTTCTGTATTTAAAAAAATTAATATGTAAGTATCCCCCTCTGATAGGGGTGCCAAAGTCATAGTTCTCCTAGGGCACCAAAAACCTTTGGACCAGCCCTGTTTATTTCATGTAAAAAAAAAAAATCTGGAAAACCTTATAAACACATGCAGTAACTGCATAATAGGTCCTAAGCGTCTGCAGTAATCAGGTTTAGCTAATTATCTTTTGTTGTTTTTAAAATGTTTTGCCAGAGTCTAATCCTTGCCTGTGGACATCAATATTTTTAAGGATACCTTCTATCTGGATCATGCAAGGAGCACCAGGCAGGCAGAGGTTTCCACCCCTAAGGAAACTCTGTGACTTCACAATCTTTGGGTTTAAGAGGTAGGTAAACAAGCTACAGATTAGAGTTCTTTATCATTAATGGGAGCGTTACAATAAAATGTTCCAAGCAAACAGCAGTATTTTACCAATTAACTGAAAGACAGCTTTTGTATTTTCTTTTATCCTCGCCTCCCACATAACCACCCACATCTGTTACTGAAGCTGTACAGTGTCACTTGTTTTATTTACAGTAAGTTTCGTCAGATGTTACATATACAGTTGCCTGGGCTGAGTAAGAAAAGGGAGCATGGCACGATTTCCAAAATTGCATTCCTAACCAGAAGAACTTTCCTCTAATTGCTTCTATAGAGTGATTATAACATCTTGGGATCAAGAGCCCAAATGTCATCAAATCTGTCCTCGGTTTTATTCTGGGCTACATGCCATTTTTCAAAGCGAAGAGCTCATAACACTGGTTTGGAGCACATGAGAAGAGTAAGAGCTTGGACTGCCACCCACGTGAATAGCATTGTTCCCAAAGTGGAAAAAAGCGAGAATGTTAAGGACTCTTTTCAACATTGTCAATCTACAAACAAGCATGCCTCATGACTAGTTGTCTAGAGAGCTGTACTTTCTTGTCAAAAAATTTTAAGGTGTCTCAATCCTCCACCCTCCAAAATCAGTCATGGGGCAGCCTCCTGTCATGTATAAATAATTTGGTTCTTTGGTGCCATGCATTTTGTGGGGTATGTATGTCTCACGATTGCATTCTAAGTGCAGAAAAGGAGAAATAGTTGTCCTCTATGACCTATAAGAGTTAGCGCTAGAAATCATGAGGCAGTGACAGGAGATCCATGATATGTGCAGTGAAATTGTATCCAAAAACATATAACATGGATATAGAAGGAAATTTAGGAAAGATGCTTTTCAGGAAATATAAGGAAAGATTGTCTTGTGGTTACAGTAGCTTAGGAGTTGAGATACCTAAGTTCTGTACTCTGGTCTGACACAGATTTCCTGTGTCATCTTGAGGAGTCACTTAATTTCTCTGTACCTCAGCTTCCCATGTCATACAGGTGTGTAACAGGGATAAAAAGCACTACAAAGATCTATGTGATCAGAAACAATAGAATTGGGGACCTAAGAGAGAGACACCTCCAGGGTGACTAGTGCTCATTTTTGCCTATGCATCATCATGAGCCATGCCTTAGTCTGCCTTGAAGCTCCCATGATCTTCCAGGAAGCCATGTATAAGCACCTCTTGGCATATGGAGAGGTATAAATTGCCGCCCACTTGTGATGGGGGTGAGGGGAGGTTGGGATAACAGTGGGCTGTGGGGACAGTCAATCACAAGGTTGTGGGACAATGACCACTGCACAAAATGGATTTGCACTATACATGGATGCTGTTCCAGTTGGGATGGGGTTATTCGAGCTCCACACTCCTGCTCCATCCCAGGGGGTGAGGTGGGCCAGCCAGCTGGGCTCCACTCTCTCGCAGTGGGGGACAGCGGTGCCAACCCTGTGAGCTCACAGAAATGTGGGTCTCAGGACAGTTGCCTCACTTGCCACCCCCCCCACCAAAAACCCAGCCCTGTCTATGCTCCTGGAGACTCTCTGGGATAGGGTCTGAGCAATCAGGGCCTTTGCTGTTCTACTCAAGGAACTACCCACCCTCATGCAAGCCCTTTGATGGTGAGTGTCAGTTTAATTCAAAGAATGTGCTTAAATCAATCCCTTTTCAGGAAAGCACTTAGGCACTCACCTGACTTTAATGTGCTAACCTTGAAAGCAATTGATTTAAACTTTTGCTTAAAGTTAAGCATGGGCCTCAGGGCTTTGCTAATCAGGACCTAAATGTATGGCAAAGCAGACATTTAATGGAATATTAGCAGTAAAAACAATACATTCATTAGATTAGATTAGTTTGACCTCTTCGGGGCAGAAGTACTATTATACAGGGAGCATACAAGTCTTTTAAAAGTCCACACGTGTTATGGGATCAGATGATTTTTTCCCATATGTAAAGGCTTTGGCCATTAGTAAATAATATTATTGTGTTTTAGTATTATTATAATTAAAGTTGGGTTTGGCCTGCATAACAATAATAGTGTTATCTGAGTGTGCAAGTCTTTTTAACGAATAACAGGTAAATAACTTAAAATATGACACTGTGGTGTGATTTACTTTCTGATTACATAATTCATGCAAAACAACAATACTGTTTATAAAACCAATATTTGGTTGCCTGATACATGATCAGCTTCAAGCTGTCAGTGTGAGTTTCCTCACCTAGACTTACCTACTGCTCCTCTTTAATCACATTAATATTAGCAGTAGCAATTTCAACTGGGAAAAACATGCTAACCAATTTTTTCAAGTTCATTCTTATTCTAAACTCTGCAGTTCTTTCAAAACCCTTGAACATCCAATCAAGATGACTCACATAACAATCTTGGACTCATTCACACATATAGTTTTATCATGTCCAAGTGTCTGACAGAACCTTTACATCATGATATCTCACACAAAGCTTACTCTGGGCCAGTGTTACTCAACAGACTGTCTAAATGTAATGGAAAGGGCCTGCTCTGTATAGGCCTATGCTAATGCTGTAACTCCTAGTAGTCTGGGACTGCAGAGTGGCTAGCATTATTAAAAGATCAGGTGCAGCTTTTTGGATGTTTCTTCTCTTCTCACTTGCATTCTCCATAGACCTGTTCAGTGATGTTGCTTTTTCAGGGCTCTGACACTTCAAAAAACTTTTTAAGCCAAAATCGTACAGACACTAAAATTTCAGCATGAAGAAAACTTTCAGCAATATCCATCTGTCTATATACCGGTAAATCATCTGATATCTCTTGAGAAGTCTTTTCCATAGCAGCTCCTCCAGCACTTGCAGTTCTTTACATTTGCACTCTCTCAGATGAGTTTGATTCCCTCTCAATATAGTTGCCCCTTCTAGAACAGGCAAGGTGCAAATTACACCCAGTGTATCAGCAGACGTAAATCAGTCCCTGAGCCTGTCGTCAGTCTCCTTATCTCTTCTTGTAAAAACTCCCCGTGCTAACCACAAGATCTACTGCCATCATTTTACAGTCTCTTAAACATTCCAGTGTTGGAGATGATACTTTTGTGTCTCTCATAAGAAAAGAATGAGAAAGTATTATACAGTCAAATTCATTTTACATCCCCAGACACATGTACATGTAACTAGATCGGAGCACCTGAGAAGCAAAGCAGGTCAGTTAATCACAGCTTAGCTGATTATTTCGTAACTTCATTGACTTTTTACAACTCTAGTCCTACATTACCCCCCTCTAACTCATAGCCCCATCGTGATGCCATCTATTGTCTCCTCTTTATAACGCCAGTTTAACTTGGGCACAGTTCAATCATTGTATAATCAATGTCACTCACTGCTGATATTGCATGCATCACCACACAAAATAACAAAAACAATAACATAAACAGTAATATGCTTCACATGGGAGTGGTAAGGAATTCTATTTTTGTCTTATTTGTTAGCCTCAGCAATAGATTATCCTTATTACATTTCACTAGCCAAATGACACCACTGTTTTTGAAATTCTCCAGGATGTAATTAATATAAACTGGGTCACTGTTAGTCAAATTTTCATAGAATCACAGGTTCATGGGTTTTAAGGTCAGAAAGGACCAATATGATCATCTAGTATGACCACTTGCACAATGCAGGCCACAGAACCTCCCACCCACTCCTGCAATAGACACTTAAATTCTTATTGAGTCACTGAAGTCCCCAAATCATGAATTAAAGTCTGCAAGGTACAGAGAAACCACCAGCAAGTGACCCATGCCCCTCACTACAGGAAAAAGCAAAAAAAAAACTCCCAGGGCCCCTGCCAGAAAATCCTTTCCTGCACTCAGTGGAATCAACCTCATTGACATCAACCAGGGTTGGACTAGCTGAAATGTCCCTTCCAAACCTAATCTGCCATGATCCAAGAGAAACTGTGAGGATGCCTGCACAAAAGCAGCAGGATCAGGGCATTATGTAGGTGCTGATTTTAATATCTCTTCTTGGCCTACATAACTTGCACCAGGCACCCAAACTATAACACCCATAAAGCTCTGTGGTAGTATTTCTGTATCAATTTTTTTGGTTTTCATCTGAAAAAAAAATTGGATTCTTTTCACTAAAAGTCAGAATTTCTGGCAGAAAGCAAATCCAATTTTCCATTGAAAATTTCAATCAATAAATTTTTCACCAATCCAGCTTGCCCAAGATCATAGCCAAAGCTTATGGCAATGCTGTGACAGGCACTCAGATCTCCTGACATGTATTTCTATGTCTTAGCTAAACAAACTATAGTATCAGAACAGAGAGAGGTCTTAAAGTGGATAATGGTAAATCTCTCAAGACATTTATTGAAATCAGGGGAAAAAAATCCATATTCCATACCAAAGAACAACAAGAGACAGGTCTGATTTAGTAAATCCAATTTGACTTGCTTATTTTATTGTAGATACCTCTGACTAACATCTTGCAATTTCCTGATACCAATTTGAAATGTGCTAAAGAAGGGTACATGTTCAGAACATCTTATTTACTGAATCTGAATTATTTTCAAAAAAGCTGAATATAGAACAAGCAGTGTCTTGCTGTAATTTACAGCTGGCCTCCTGTTTACCCATTGATATTTGTAAAATGTACAGAAAATCTCTCATTTCAAGCAACCCAAAAGCAACTCTGAAAGATCTCATCAACCAATTTTCCATCATGCTTGCCTAATGTATTATTCCACATCCATAGGAAATAAAAGATTGCAGGTCAAGTTAATTCATGCAGAGATGTGTAAAATGTGTCACATTAGTAGGCAGGAATGACGCCATTATTTTATGTCACCACTGTATATAACAATGTTATTTTAACCTTTTTCCAACAGTAGTTAGGATTTTCTTTACCATAACATCCTCCTGGCTCTTGAACATCAGAATATTGTTCAAATGATTTTGCTTCCAAGCTTGTTACTCCCTCCCTCCCTTTAAGCATGTAATGGTTAAGCCTTCTACAAGATTTGCTGTTGTCAAAGCTAGACCAATCAACTGCATTTTTACTATAGAGTTATGACTGGCACCCACATATTACACACACACACACACACTCATTTTTAAAGCATGCACATATAGGCTGGAGCCAGATTATGCTCAGGCCTTATACGAGATGAGAAGAGGAAGCAAGGAAACAATTTACCCACTTGAATACATGCACAAAATGCCAGCCATATTTGTAGAACCTGCATTTTGCTGAGCACAACATAACTAACTGTCTATTAGTGCTTCATAGAGTGATTCCAGAGTGGTAGAGAAGAGGCAAGACCGTGACCTCATCCTGTTAGTGCCAGGAAGCAGTACTGGATAGTGATCGAGGTCAGCGTATTGAAGCTAGCATATAAGAAAACTATTCATTAATGATGTAATGCAAGCAGAAAACCAATGGGATCAAGGCCTATAAGGAGAGGATGGCTTAACATAACGAAGACCTATCAATGCTTAACAAAATAAGATGACAGGCAAGCGATCACAAGCCACAAGATGCTTGCCCTTCAGTAAATAAGATGTGCTAAGCACTGATGGATGTGACGTAAAAAAACCACAAACATTGATTACTGATTTTTTAGGCAATATGTATAACTGACTCGCACAAGATTTGACAGCACTGATACTATGGCAAGCAGGTGACACAAATTCTAATGAGTTTAATGTAAATGATTAATTAACTTGCAAGAATTGGGGGACCTCAACTGACATGGGAGGTGGAAATTCAGATAAGTAAAAAGCAGCCAAAACCCTCATGAGTACATATAAGATACAGGGGCCATTAATATAACACATTATAAAGAAGTTACCTGGCCCTTATCCATGCCATGGAAGATGCTAGGATTATAACCACTGGGGATAAGGATTTTAATACTTCAGGTTTCCCTGTAAGGGGTAATGTGAGTAGTGTAAGTGCTGGATGTGTTGTATTCTCTCAGTCTGGTAGGTTATGCTGTGGGGTTTGTGGTGCTGCTCTTAAAATTGTTGATGATTCCAAGGTTACTTCCAGCTGGTGAGTGGTTTTTGTGTGCTCAGTGAGGTTCCCACACTAATGACAATTCTGATGCTGTATCTGATCCAGCTGAACCCTGACATTGGACTATTTTATGTTAGGCAATCAGTTATGATCTATATCTACTGATAAATATCAGATTTGACTACAGCATTCTCCGTCCTCCTCAGAATGCATGCACCACACAACTGACGTCATTCACTGCTGATATTGCCGCAGCACTTGCAATATATACAAAAATGTCACACATGCACAAAGAGAATAGTCAATGGGTACAGCTGCAGGTGTGCCTCCCACATTCGCCAGGCAATTCTTGAAGTACTGCACCTCCTAGAGATCTCCCTGCCATGATGTGCCTTCTTTGTGCCCAACACTGGCCAGGTCTGTCCCCATTGTATAGGAAGGTGTTCATTTAGTACAGATTATTGCACTGATTATGTAACTAGAATTGTCTTTGTTGCTCATCTTTTCAGCCCTTAACTTCACAAATGACCTGTTCTGAAAGGAAGGATTTGAAGGGAGACTTGAAGGCTATATCACAAACAAGAATGCAGTTCAAAGCATAGTGAGTACCATGAACTTCCATCTTTGTTGTCATTACTTGCATAATTCTGCAAACATGACCCGTCACCTTCTGTATATCTCAAGATATTATCTGTGCCAGAGTTACTGTATAGTGGCACAACGGGGTCTGCTGTGAAAATTTTGTACAATGTAAGGTTTACAATATAGAGAGAGAAAGAGAGGGGGGGGAAAAGACCAATTTCTTCACCTCCAGGGGCAAAATTGGAGTTCACATGTGTGATGGATTGAATAACACTTCATCACAAGAGCCAATTTTCTACCTTCCCCCCTGCAGCTCTTAGAACATGGATTTAGATTTGATAAATGGTTTTTCTCTCTCTTGCTCTCTCTTTTTTAAATGTAAATTTTGTGATTTCCTGTACTTGCCAGAAGCTGGCAATATATTTTTTTTTTTTTTAAGAAAAAGTCATTGTTCTCTCTAAATTGCTTAATTATTGTTTTGAAGTGAGAGAAGTAGAATTATTTCCTTGGTGGATATGAAAGGTTGACAGGAAAGAGAACATCATGAAAAGATGAATTTGATATATTATTATTAGTATTATTATTACTATTAGTTGTCTAATTGTAGCATCAAGGAGCCTCAATCACAGATCGAAACCTCAATGTGCTTGGTGCTGTGTAAATACAGAAGAAAAAAGATTAACCTGGCCCCAAAGCTCCTACTTGTTCAACTACAGAAGAATGGCTATATTGAGTCCAACCAATGCATCCTGTCCTCTTACAGTAGCCGATGCCAGAAGCTTCAGAAGGAATGAAAAAACAGGGCAATTTGTCTAGTGAGCCATTTCCCACCATCCAGCCCCAGGTTCTGACAGCTGGAGGGTTAAGGACACTGAGAGCATGGGGTTGCATCCCTAGCCACCTAAGCCAGCAGCCACTAATGGACCTATCTTCCATGAACTTATGTAATTCTTCTTTGAACCCAGTGATAGCTTTGACCTTCACAACATCCCCTGGCAACTGGTTCCAGAGGTTAACTGAACAGTGTGTGAAGAAATACTTCCTTAAGTTGATTTAAAACATTCTGTCTCTTAATTTTGTCAGGTGATGCCAGGTTCTTGTGCTATGACAAGGGGTAAATAACACCTACCAGTCCCTATCTTAATGGCTTCTAATATTCTGTCAGCCTTTTTGACTGTAGTGGAAATAGTAAGCAGATAAGCAAAATGGGAGAGAAATAAACGGAGGGAAGAAACACATAATTGAAAGCCCCGAATCAGGGTATGTCAAGAGTTCGAGCTGGGGTGTGGTTCCCAGTTCAAGGGAACATATCTGGGGTGAGGGCCTGGTGACGGCCCGCTCAGCAGCATTCTGGTCCATCTCACCACTCCCCCAACCTCCCCAGTCCTGAACAGACCCTCTCCATGGCCTCCAGTACCCCACATGCAAGCCAACCCCACCCCTGGAGAGCAGCAGCCACAGCCAGACATTGGCCAACTCTGCCTCCTGGGGCAGGGCACAGCAGCCGGCTGGGGAAAGGTGGCCTGGACCACTGCTCCACAGCAGAGCAAGGGTGGGCTCTAGTCCCAGGCCCCCCAGTGCTGAATGGCCTCCTCCAGCACTGGGGGCCACAGCCACCTCACCACCAGTCTGGTCAAAGGTGGGGCACTAGAAGGCACCCTGAAAATGGGCAGCCCAGGCCAGCTTGACTGGGGCCCCTCTAATCTGGCCCTAGTGCAGGGCTGGCCCAGCACCCCTCCTGCAGCTTAGCAGCAGCTGTTCAACACCTGGGACCAAGTCACATTTGCCTACCCCTGTCTTGTGCCCTGTCCTCCCCTACCCCGTGCAGCTGGGACCCTTCCTGCCCTGTGTGTGTGGGGGGGAGGGGTGTGCGCAGAGTTGGGGGGGACTGGGACAGAAGGTGGTAGGAGGCAAATGTGATTTGACCCCTGGATGCTAAATGGCCTTGGTACAGCACTGGGTGGTCTAACACTCATAAGTTCATTAGGCACATAGTTGGAGCAGCTAGCTTGCATACTCAATGGTATTCCAGTTTTAGCATGTTAGCTCATAGAATCATAGGGTTGGAAGGGACCTCATAGGTCATCTATTCAAACCCCTTGCCAGAGGCAGGACCACTCCCACTAAACCATCCCAATCATGGTTTTGTCCAGCCGGGCCTTAAACACCTCCAAAGATGGAGACTCCACCACCTCCCTAGGCCGCTCATTCCAATGCTTCACCACTCGCCTAGTAAAAAAGTTTTTTCTAATATCCAGCCTCGACCTCCCTAACTGTAACTTGAGACCATTGCTCCTTGTTCTGTCCTCCGTTACTACCAAGAATAGTTGAGCTCCATCTTCCTTGGAGCATCCCTTCAAGTAGTTGAAGGTTGCTATCAAATCCCCCCCTCAATCTTCTCTTCTGCAGACTAAATAAGCCTAATGCTTTCAGTCTTTCCTCATAGGGCTTGTGCTCCAGCCCTTTTATCATTTTGGTTGCCCTCCGCTGGACTCTCTCTAGCATGTCCCTGTCCTTTTTGTAGTGGGGAGCCCAAAACTGAACACAGTATTCCAGATGTGGCCTCACCAGTGCAGAATAGAGGGGAATGATCACATCCCTTGATCTGCTGGTAATACTTCTTTTGATGCAGCCCAGTATGCCACTGGCCTTTTTGGCCGCAAAAGCACACTGCTGACTCATATCCAGCTTCCCATCCACCATGACCCCCAGGTCCTTTTCTACACTGCTGCAACTCAGCTGAATGTTCCCCAGCCTCTAGCAGTGCATGGCGTTTTTCTGTCCCACGTGCAGGATTTTACACTTGTCCTTATTGAACCTCATAAGATTTCTATTGGCCCACTGTTCCAATTTATCTAGGTCTCCCTGAATGCTGCCCTTGCCCTCCAACATGTCTGCTGTTCCCCCCAGCTTGGTGTCATCCGTAAACTTACTGAGAGTGCAGTCTATTCCATCATCCAGATCATTGATGAAAATGTTGAACAGAACTGGCCCCAGGACCGACCCCTGGGGCACACCACTCGTTACTGGTTGCCAGCTAGACATGGAACCATTGATTCCTACACGCTGAAACCGTTGATCTAGCCAGTTTTCTATCCACCTTATAGTCCACCTATCCAACCCATTCTTCCTTAATTTGCCAGTGAGAATGCTGTGGGAAACTGTATCAAAAGCCTTGCTAAAATCAAGGTATATCACATCAACAGTTCTTCCTGCATCCAGAAAACCAGTCATCTGATCATAGAAGGAAATGAGATTGGTCAGGCATGATTTACCCTTGGTAAATCCATGCTGACTGTTCCTGATCACTTTATTTTCCTCTAAGTGTTTGAGGATGGATTCTTTGAGAACCTGCTCCATAATTTTTCCAGGGATTGAGGTGAGGCTGACTGGTCTGTAATTCCCCAGATCCTCCTTTTTCTCTTTCTTGAAAATAGGCACTACATTTGCTTTTTTCCAATCCTCTGGCACCTCCCCCATTCTCCATGAGTTTTGAAAGATAATGGCCAGCGGTGCTGCTATCTCATTGGCCAATTCCCTTAGCACCCTTGGATGCAGTTTGTCCGGCCCCATGGACTTGTGCACATCCAGCTTCTTTAAGCAGTCCCTAACCTGACCTTCCGTCACTAAGGGCCTCTCTTCTTCTCTCCAGTCTGCCATACCCATGGTAGTGGGCTGGGAGTTGACCCTGCCTGTGAAAACTGAAGCAAAAAAGCATTGACCACTTCAGCTTTTCCCTCATCCTCTGTCACAAGGATGCCTGCCCCATTCAGCAAGGGGCCTACACCATCCCTGATCCTCTTCTTGTTATTAACATACTTGTAGAACCCCTTCTTGTTATCCTTTACATCCCTCGCTAGCCGCAACTCCATTTGTCCTTTGGCCTTTCTGATTTTATCCCTGCAGTCCCTAGCTATATCTTTATATGCCTCCTTGGTCATCTGACCAAGCTTCCACTTCCTGTAAGCTTCCTTTTTATGTTTAAGCTCAGAGCAGAGTTCTCGGCTAAGCCATTCTGGCTGCCTCACATGTTTGTTCTTTCTCCTAATTGGAATGGCAACTTCCTGTGCCCTTAGCAGGGTTTCTTTAAAATATAACCAACTCTCTTGGACTCCTTTCCCCTTCAGATTAGTTTCCCAAGGGATCCTGCCCATCAGTTCCCTGAGGGAGCCAAAATCTGCTTTTTTGAAGTCCAGGGTTTGTGTTTTGCTTCTTTCCTTCCTTCGTTTAATAAGCATCCTGAACTCAGCCATGTCATGGTCACTACTGCCTAGCTTGCCATTTACCTCTACGTCCCTGATCAATTCTTCCCTGTTTGTGAGCAGCAGGTCGAGAGGTGCAAGGCCCCTAGTTGGTTCCTCTAGCATTTGTACTAAAAAGTTGTCCCCAACACTCTCTAAAAATTTCCTGGATTGCCCATGCACTGCTGTATTGGCCTCCCAGCAAATGTCAGAGTAATTGAAGTCCCCCATCAGCACCAGGGCCTGTGATCTAGAAGCTTCCGCTAGTTGTCCATAGAACACCTCATCCACCTCCTGCTTCTGGTCTGGTGGTCTATAGCAGACACCCACCACAACATCCCCCTTGTTGCTTTCCCCTCTCAATGTAACCCACAGACTTTCTACAGGCACGCTTCCACTTCCATAATGGAGCTCTGAGCAGTCATAGAGCTCTTTTACATATAGTGCTACTCCTCCCCCTCTTCTTCCCTGCCTGTCTTTCCTGAACAGTTTATACCCATCCATGGCAGAACTCCAGTCATGCAGACTATCTCACCAAGTCTCCATTATTCCTATGATATCATAGTTCCTTGTCTGCGCTAGTACTACCAATTCTTCTTGCTTATTTCCCAGACTCCTCACATTAGTGTATAGGCACCTAAGATACCCGACCGATTGCCCTACTTTGTCATTTTGATTTTCAATTCTATTACATATAGCGCCTTGCATTTTTTCTTGGAGTTCTCCTTCCCCACTCTCCTCACGTATTGGGGCTTCTGTGGAACATTTAAGACAATTATTTGACCCCCCCCCATGTTCCAACTACCTTCTCTTTTATTCCTGGTGTTACAGTCCCAGCAACCCCCAAGTTCCATCCCTTCCCCCAGATCTCCCATATTCTCACTTACCTGTGGGCTTTGGTCTCCTTCCCCCTTTGAACCTAGTTTAAAGCCCTCCTCATGAGGTCAGCCAGTCTGTGCCCAAATATGCTCTTCCCCTTCCCGGACAGATGAAGGCCATCTCTGCCTATCGATCCTCCTTCCTGAAACCTGTCAGAGCTTGCACATCTCCTTGAACTGGGAGTTAGCTCTAAGTGTACACGTATCCTGAGTGAAGTACTTAAACATGTCCATAATGAGAAGCATTTGAGTTGTCCCATTGACTTCACCACATTGTCTGGCAGTGCAGTTATCTGTTAATCCTGGGGCTCTCAAACATTTCCCAGTTATGCACCATATTTTTGGAAACAGAATCCAATCATGGACCTTCCCCTTCTCATAACTGATCCCTCACTTTCCTTGCTATAATTATATTGCTTTGTTACCTGGAAAAATAATGTTAGTGTAGAGAGAAGATGAAAATGAAATTGTTTTAATGCCAATAGAGTTGTCTGCTTGGCTGTGTCTGCTAACTTTAATAACCAGAATTATTTAAAAATTCCTCAGATCTGGTCAGATTGACCGGGACTAATTACCTGCAGTGTCTGAGTATTGAAGTCTGTATCCAACTCTGTCTGACGCAAACTCCAAAGTCTCCATGCCACTTCCTTCCTTGGTTTGACAGGCTAAATATGCTTTTCATGATTAATCTAAGCAGCCTGAATGTTTCTGAAAGAATTAAAAATGAATTTGCTTATGTTAATACCATGTGCATTCAATCCAAAAAGGAGCTAGGATGTCTGACTAGCATTAGAAAACACAATTATGCACTTGATGCCATAGGATGAAAGATATCTATTAAGTAAATGCCAACTGATGCAAAGGGGACCCTTGACTGAGAAGCTCAAATTAGGGAGATTTTGATAACACCTTTGAAGAGTAGCCTTTCTGTTTTGCCTTTGTTTGGGCCTAAAAATCAGTTTAAAAACAACTAGGCTTGATCTGAAGCGTCTAGCACAGTGGTCTCAACCTTTTGCGGGTCATGACACTCTTGGCAACGTATTGTTATCTTACAAAACTCACCAGCTAACCTTCTTAAGGACAAATCCAGCCACCTTCACAGCGCACTCCGACACACTTACTCCTGTGTGGTGAAACAATAATGTGTCCCAACACAGTGGTGGACAACCACTGGTTTGTTACCAGATCCATAACCTGAATTCATCCATATGACTGATAATGGGGAGTGACAAACACAGTTCCCAATATAATACTGCAAACAGACTTACTGTTATGCTGTGTCTGCAGACCTGTAAGCAAATGTTTTGGTAAGCCCTTATCTGGTTTTGGTATTTTCAATCTCTTTCACAAACCATGCTCCTGGAGAAGTGAAGACTCATCTATGCTTCTGCCAAAGGTGTTGACTTGGAGCATCAATCAATGAAGTGGAACTGGGCGAAGACAAGAGTTCTAAAAATGATTTATGGTCATTTTAATGTCATATTTAAATTGGTCTCAGGTGGCCCTGACCCTTACCCTAGCCAGAGCTGCTATTTTTAATATATTTAACACTAGCCAGATGTGCTTTTCATAGGGTCGAGGACCTTGGTGAGAGGCACGTTTGAAATCATTAAAATTACCCTTTTATTTAAGCCCCACTTGCAGTATCTTTTTTTAATTCCACTCACAAAACAACAAGAAAGTTGGTCATATATATTTTGAGAGAATGCAGTCGTCATCATGAATAAATCGGATTATGATCAGGAGGCTTATAAACAACTCTACAACACAACATTCTTCAAACCACTTTCCTCTGACCCCCAGTGAAGAATGCCAGAATGAATTAGGACACCTACTCAAGAAACTCCCTAAGACAGCACAGGAACAAATAAAGACAGAAAGACCACCAGAACCCCGACCAGGGATATTCTATCTATACCCAAAATCCATATAAAAGAAAATCCTGGACGTCCTATCATCTCAGGCATTGGCACTGATACTGCTGGCTTATCTGGATGTGTGGACTCCCTTCTCAGACCCTATGCTATCAACATCCCTAGCCATCTTCGAGATACCGTGGACTTCCTGAGGAAAATTCAATCCATTGGTGAGCTTCCAGAAAACACTATTCTGGTCACTATGGATGTAGAAGCTCTTTACACCAACATCCCACACAAGGATGGATTACAAGCTATTAGAAGAACCATCCCAGATGATGCTACAGCACAGCTTGTGATGAGACTTTGTGCTCACCCACAACAATTTCAGATTTGAGGATAATTTATACCTCTAAGACAGTGGCACTGCTATGTGTACCCGCATGGCCCAAGAATATGCCAACATTTTTATGGGCGATTTAGGACGTTTTCTCAAGTCTCATCCCAAAGCACCTCTCCTCGACTTACACTACATTGATGACATCTTCATCATGTGGACCCATGGCAGGGATGCTCTTAAAGATTTCCACAGAGATTTCATCAATTTCCATTCCACAATCAAACTTAGCCTGGAACTTTCCACACAGGAGATCCACTTTCTGGACACTACAGTTCAAATTAGGGATGGACACATCAACACCACCCTATACCAAGAAGCTACTGATCAGTATAGTTGCCTACATCCCTCGAGCCTACATCCAAAACGCACTACACAATCCATTGTCTACAGCCAAGCCGTAAGATATAACCACATTTGATCTGATCCCTCAGACAGAGACAGCATCTTGAAGATCTCTATCAAGCATTCTTAAAACTACAGTACCCGCCTAGGGAAGTAAGAAAACAAATTGATAGAGCCAGATGGGTACCCTGAAGTCATCTACTGCAGGAGAGGCCCCAAAGAGAAAACAATAGAATGCCACTAGTCACCACATACAACCCTCAAGTCAGACCCCTGCAACAAATCATTAAGGACCTACAGCCTATTCTAACAAATAATCCCGCACTCTCTCAAGCCTTGGGAGACAGGCCTCTCCTTGCCTACAGACGGCCATCCAGCCTTAAACAGACACTCATCAGCAACTACAAACCTAACACCAGAAACATTAAAACAGGCACACATCCCTGCAACAAACTAAGTTGCCAACTTTGCCCACAGATCTGCACAAAAGATACCATCATAGGTCCTAATCAAGCCAGCTACTCCATCAAAGGCTCATTTGCCTGCTCATCTACTAATGTGATCTATGCCATCATGTGCCAGAAAGGCCACAAGACCTTACCCATTGGTCAAACATGACAATCCCTGCACGAAAGAATAAATGAACACACAATTGACATTAGAAATCACAGAACAGAAAAACCAGTTGCTGAGCAGTTCTGTCTTTCTAATCACACTATAAATGATTTGTTAATGACCATACTCAGGGATGTCAGTAAAACAGCAAGACTTCAAAGAGAAACAGCTGAATTTGAATTAATATGCAAATTAGATTATGTGAAGGCAGGATTAAATCGAGACTGTGGCTTCTTTTCCCATTACAACAGGTAATTTGACTTCAGTCTTAACAACTGCTCTGATTTGCTGTTACTGTATGACCTGATCCCATGTTTTACACTCCCTTGCATTTATTTTCATTCCATTCTGTAAGTTCCCCCATCTTCAAAGCATCTGATGAAGTAAGATTTTTATCCCACAAAAGCTCATGTGAAAAATAAATCTGTTAGTCTTTAAGTGCCACAGTGCTCCTTGTTTGTTTGTTTTTTAAATCTTTCTCCAGCCAGCCTCCAAGGCCCCAGTTCTTGAAGTATATACTTAACTTTACTCAAGCAAAACTACTGCTGAATTCAAAGTTTTGCCTGACTAACACATGACAAAAGATTTCATGTTTTGGCTCTATATGGAGGCAACTGAGACAAGGTGAAATGTACCTCCCTCTGCAGAGGGCCAGCCAGTCAATGAGTCACATTTATACCTATTGTGAAATCGTAAGTGGTACCTATTAATTCTTTGGACTTCAGTTATGCCAGCAGCATCAGTCATAGACCAGGATCCCATTGTGCTACAGAATAGGTCTTGTTCTGGCCCATTGCACAATTTTTTTTTTAAACCTAGAGAGAACAGTTGTTTTTCTTATCTGCAAATGGATTCTTGATTATCAGTCAATTAAGGACTCTGTCTTGGAATCTATTAACATGTTGCTATGGAATTCTTCATCTTTGGAGTTTGATACCGCTTAACTCTGTCATAAGCATATTGCTCCACTTCATTTTATTGACAGACACTCCAGGGCACCTTTTTCTTTTATTACTACCCATATACCATGGTGATACCATTCCAAAAATCTGCGCTGCTTTGGACTCTTAAATGCTGTTACCTCTGATTTAGTTGGTGTGGCTGCCGTTTTCTGAGGAGAAAGCAGCAGAGGAAAGGCAGAGATAAAATTCTACAAACTCCAGGGTCTGTCAGTACACAGCTTTGCTGTAGGGATCTGCATATGAGAGACAAGAATGTCATTTCTTCTCTGGAATCTTATTCCTTCTACTTAATAAATAATAAGGAATCTGTCTGACTGTCTTTATAATCAATGAGGGTTTTGCCATTAAAGTCAAGGATTGCTGTTTGCCAGAGGCAGAGAATGGCTGATGGGATGGATCACTTGATGATTATCTGTTCTATTCACTCCCTCAGACGCACCTTGCATTGGCCACTGTAGAAGACAGGATACTCACCTCGATGGACTATTTGTTTCTCCCAGTATGGCCATTTTTCTGTTCTTTAGTCAATGGGAACTGGAGTGGGTTTTTCATTTCAGAGAGTGCATTTCTAGTAGAATCACTGCTGCTGTCTTCTAGGCCTGTTAATGCTTGATAGATGTTGCCACAGTCTTATAAACAATACAAATTACATTCTCTCATGTGTCTAGCAGCTCTGCTGGTTGGTTCATGAGGGATGGAAGAAAGCAAAGCAATGGGCCTGCCTCCTCTGTGTTTGGGGCACCTATGACCCTCCAGTGCCCTACAATTTGGGGCACCTGTGATCCTAGGAGAGTAGGGAGGGATCAGGGACTGGAATTCTGACATAAAGACCGACCAGATGCCAACTCTTTGATTGAAAAGCTGGCTCCATTAAAGTTGGTAAGGCTATGTCTACAGTAGGAAAAGTTAGCTTGAATTTGTTAACTCAGACTAATAGGTTTGAGTTTAGTTTGAACTAAACTCGAATTTATTAGTTCAAATTAACAAAGGGAACTAATTTGACTTAACGTTAAGTCGAACTAGTCCACTTTGTTAAGTTGAACTAACTGCCCTTAATTTGAATTTATGAAGTTGAAACTAAGGGTTAATCCTAGTCTACGCTGTCCTTAGTTCGAACTAAGGATTGAACTAAGGACCTAGTTTGAATTAACAGGCTGGTTTTACTAATTCAAACTAAGGTTTTGTTAGTTCAGATTAAGGAATTCCTTAATTCGAACTAAGGAAAGCCTAGTGTAGACAGGTACTAAGTTAGTTCAAAGTAAGTCTCCTTAATTCAAACTAACTTGCAGCTGTGGACATAACCTAAGAGATTTACTATCAGTCATGCCCGTAGATTTTGCCAACCGGCCCCTTTGATTATTTCTGGATAGTTACAAGAAAGTTTGCCAAAGGTCTGATACCTTCTACAAATGATCTATATAACATAGTATCACTGTCAGCTGCTCTTGAGGCTCTCTCTTTAGAGGTCCCAACATTCTTCCAACTGGTCTCCCTTTATTCATCCCAAATTAGCCCCGTCCATTAGCGTAACCTTACATGGATCCACCAATCTTTAAACACCAGGGCTTGCAGTCTTCCTTTGACTCATTGTCAGCATCTTAGAAGCAGCCCAGCATGGGGCTGTTCCTCTCCCTACCCCAGGCCTCTCTGCCTCCTCAGCTCTTTATATTCATCTTCATTTATAGCTGGGCTTGTTCTTCTTATCAGCTCCAGCTATACCTCCAGGACTGGCAGGTCTGTCACTTCTGGGGTATGGTCACCTTAGTTGCCTGTAAGCAAGGAAGACTCTAGTCTCCTTCTGTCTGTGCTTGGTATGGGGCCCATAAACCTCATTGCAAGTACAGACCCCTTCATTCACAATCCAAGCCCTAATATACTAGGAGTTGAAAGGTAGGAACACATAACAAAAGATGTCCTCTGCTGTAGAGAGATTATATCCATTTCCATCTCATGACTAAATCTGGAAGAAATGGGGAATTTAGTTTGAAGGGCTTTCAGTGGGCAGGCTCCACATAGTCTTGGATCACTAAAATCCTACCTGTTTTGCAGGAAGAGCATTTCATTTTAGAGACATTCACTTTTCAATCAGCAGAACTCATCTATGCAGGAAACCCTCAGTGGATCAGGTGGAATATTAAGGCAGGAGCATACAGCCGAGGGCCTACATTTTCCAAAATGACTGGTAGATTTTGTGTGTCCAACATGAGTGATCTTAAAGGAATCTGATATGTAGGAGATGGGCACTCAGCACTTTTTGAATGTCAGATCCCACTTCCAACTATCTCAGGTTGGATACTGAAAAACTGAAATATCCTCAGCCCTTAGTCACTTGCAAAAATTGTCATCCTGTGATGCTGCCACTTTGGGACATGAAATGTTCTCCCTCTGAGATATACCATAGCTTTTGTTTTGAGAGAGAGCTTGGAGGCCTTTATCATTTCTAATGAGTTTTGAGCATAGCACAGAGCTTTAGGTTTTAATTCTTTACACAATTTTATCTTGTCATCTCTTATCTGTTGTTTCTTTTTAATGATGTATGGTGTTAATAAAGTTGTTTTTGAGGCAAACTAGAAGGTTACGGCTGATGGGCTCTATTCAAATAAATAACATGCCCAAAAATTAATCAACAGCTGAAACCTACGATACAGCTAAGCTCCCATCCTCTAACGGATTTACATGATTAATTCCACTTCTGGAGATGATGAAGCCAGGATTGAGAGAATGGTAGATAAATGCCTTTGCAAAATGATACCTCGGTTTCTGCAAGGTGTTGACAATAGTGTTGTTGTTTTCAAGTGTATTATTTATTTTTTTATTACCGTAGCACCAAGGAGGCCAAGTCATGGACAGGATCCCACCATGGTAAATACTATAAAAAAAGATGGTTCCTGCCCCAAGGAACTTACAATCTAAGTGCAAGACAGGAAACAACAGATGGGTACAAAGAGATGAGGGAATTCTGTACTAAGAAACAGTTTAATACTGTGTTATATATGCATGGACATAAACAAAAGGACTACACAGGCATAGCAACTCTAAGGTCCAGCCCCTTATCCTCAGGATGAAATGGCATCTGTAGCTTATCTCCTGTTTGTTCTCCTGCTTTCTAAGAGGTGGGATGTTTTGGGGGAGTAGGCTCCTGGCGAGTATGCTTCTAAAGTTACATCAAAAAAACATAAAACAATCATCTCTGATCTATTAGTTCTAGTGCATCTGATATCATAGTAATTGGGCACCAACAGGGCCTGGTTACACATTTGCTTTTCCTAAGTTCCAGATCTTCCCCTTTTACAATAGATTTGCAATTTTTAGACTGTATTACTGCAGTGCATTGTACATAATGCGGCTTGGAAGCTGCAGATGGTGCAGAATATAGCCGTCTGTCTGCGAGATGGTATTGGTCACATAGAGGATAGTATGCTAATTCTTTGACATCTGCATTAGCTTCCTATATGCTTCTGGATGCAACTGAAGGTCTAGATTTTGAGCTGTTCTTTGGAGTCTGGATAGCAGAGGGAAATTGCTTCTGTCCTGCTGAGTGGCCATGATCACTATTGCTTGACAGCTAATGGTTCCTAGACTTAATAGTCTGGGGATCAATGCCAAAACACTTACTTGGGGACCAAGTCTTCACTTCCTCTAATGCTCCTGCCAGAAGCCAGACTTCCTAGGTTCTAGGCCACAAGCTCCACTTCTGACCTACACTGGCTGTGCAGACTGGTGTTAATTTACTCAGAGGGTTGTTTGTGGAAACACTGGTTTTTCAAAATAACAAAACTCAAAGCAGCCCAAGCTATATAATTGTGTTTAGCACGTAACTTAGTACAAAGGCTAGATTGTCAAGACCCAAAGGGGCAGCCATGTCAGAGTAGTTCAGTAAAATGAACAAACAAACAAGGAGTCCCTTGGCACTTCAAGACTAACACATTTATTTTTTGCATGAGCTTTCGTGGTAGAAAAATCACACTTCAGCATCTGATGAAGTGGGATTTTCTCCCACGAAAGCTCATGCAAAAAATAAATTTGTTAGGCTAGATTGTGATGCTCTTGCTTTAGGTGGTTGCAAGGAGGTCTGTGACCAAAGACTATGGACCACATTTAGACCTGATGCTGCTGCTATGACACCATTATGACGTTGATCAGTCCCTCTGAGTCCTGCTCGTATACTGTTCTGGCAGCGTCAATATTCTTCTACTGCAGGTTTGACCCTGGTATTCTCAAGCACCTGTATCTGCTTGCTGGTATCCAAAATATCAGGAGGAGATATCTACCTTTTCCAGTAATACATATAAATGTCTGTCTCTGGCAACAAGTACAGAGAATAATATAGCTTTTGCCAAGTCAGTGCAATTGCAGACATTTGACTGTGAGCTCATTTTAGCGCTTTGCTTAAACTGTTTGTTTCTGTACAAATCCACAGCTTGCCTGGCTCCTCAATGGCTACGAGGCTGCATATCCAGCTTGGGAACTCTGTGACTTGAGGAATGATTATTTATACATTTGCTTTATTGCTTCCATTATTTCTTCCTCATAATGCAACAACTACTCCACAAAGCAGGTGCTCTGCTGTCTGAATCATTTCATTTCTTTCTAGTATAATATGCCTGGGAAACAGTACAGGCCTTCCAAAACATCTTGGTAATCTCGCAGCAGCTTTGCTATAGAGATGCCACAGCGTATTGTCAGCTTGGGCTGTGTTGCTTTCATTTTGCTTGTGTGTTGGAATCGTTTGTCTCACTATGTTTTGTCTCACTATGTTAGGTGAAAGCAGTGGTTTCTGAGTTGTTTTACTTGAAATTTCATCATATGTACTTTTCCTTGCTGTTTTGCTTGCAGTTTACATTGTCCTAGTGGTTTATGTGTTTATACTGTCTTTTTAAAGTTGGCTTTACCCAGTCACAATGTAATTTTCTTTTCTTGCATGGGACTGAAGAAATCTTCATAGTGTAGCACATTCCGTGATGCACAACTGTCTATGTGGTGTTTGGTTTCCTGTCTGCAGGCTGCTGCCTTGTCTTTACATATGGTGCTAGTCTGAGCTTTACCAATCATTTGTTTTTTGCTGTTTTGCATTGCATTAATGTCAAATACAAGCAAAAAACTCATCTTCCGAGTCACTGCTTGCTCTCTCAATACGGTGTATTTTTTACTGTTTTTCTTGTCTGCAAGCATTAGCATGATGATTTCTCTTGCCAGAATTAGTGCAAATAACCTTCACAAGCAGGATGCTTCCGAACAGCATGACTTTTTTCTATAGGTCTTCCCTGCATTTTATTTGTCTCTTCTGCTTTATAGCTGTGTCTTTGTTTTTGCACCAGTTTTTCTCTGTATTTTCATGCTTCTCCTATGCTGCTTGTTCGCTAGCTTTGTTCATTAGATGCATCGTGGTAGAGTTAGTGTGAGGTTTCTGAACAATATCATTCAAGTGCCTGCATCTTTTGTACCTGATACTAATCTATCACAAACATTTCATCTTTTAAGATCTGATAACTGCCTGATTTAGCTGTTTTTCGCCATTTGCCAATGCACAGATTGCTTCTTTCTCCAGAGTTTTCCCCTACACTTTAGGAAAAGATACCTTTTGTACATGGCATTTGTTGTGGGCTGAAAATGTTTTTGAAGCATGTGTAGGATTTTACACAGGTTTCCCTGGCCTGCTGCTGACATACCTCTACTTAGAGCAGGTGGCACCATGTTCTGTGTGAGAACAAAGGTAGTGCAGTGTTCAGACGTTATTTTTTCCTCACTTATCAAGCACTTACTGAATGTAGAATTTTTTAAATTCCTAAGCAGGACTCCATGCCTAATTACACTGAAAAGCCCACTCTTTGGAAGCTATTTAACATTGTATTGCTGGGTCCTGTGACCACATACACTAGCAACAATGTTACCTGACCAGCATGAGACTTACTCTTAGTTTGTCTCTTCTTTTTTGTCTTGTGTCCTGCCTTTCCTGGTGACACATTTGATAGTTGATTAGCTTGTGCAGCACCAGATCTGACCGTTATGTCTTCTTCACTGGAGGCCATTTTCACTCATTCTGAGCCACTTCACGAATGCAGGAGTGCTTATTTTTCTGCGCTTCTTCTTAACTTAGAGTCCCTTTCGGCTTTATTCTCAGGCATCTCCAAAACAGAACATCCTGCTGTTGATGTCAACGAATGGACAAGTGCCACAAAGTTATTTTCCTTTACAAGTCAAACGTGCAAGGGAATTTTTGTTGTTCATTCTATTTCCATTGAAGACATAAATATAATATCCTTGTTGCTTTCCCAGCTAGTGGAGCAAATGTCATATTCACAGAAGCAGAGTTGATTTTGAAAAGCTATTGATTTTTTCCTTTCACTTTCTGAAGCTTTGCTAGAGTCCACTAAAGCCTTTCTCTTGTTCAGAGGCTCTGAACTGAGACACAACAGGGACAGAAGTGACATTAGGTGATGCTGGCAGACTGGTTGGGAATGAAAAAAAAAGCATCACTTTTTCTGCAGAAGCTGAAACATGTTTGTTTTATTCCCAGCAATACTGTCAAGGACCCTTGGTGATCAGAACAAAAAGAGAGGGAAAATGTACTATTTGTTATGTGACCATATTTGTATGCACCCATTCCTCCCCACCCCGATTCTTCATGTGAATAGCAAGGATCTCGGTTTCTTTTTGTATTTCATTCTGACTCAGTGAGTCAACAGTGTTTCTTGACCTTTAGAGGACCAGGGAACACCTAAAGCTCTTAATTACCTTACGCAGAATACCTGACGAAAATTTTCTTGAAAAAGCCAGCATATTCCAGCTGTAACATTTATAATATCTGCAATCTACACATTTCCGCAAAAACAATTCTGGAACCAGAATTAAATACAATTTTAATATAGCACACATTCATGTCTAAAAAAGAGATACATAATGATGATGTGCACAACTTGAAACTGAATGTATTACTCAAATAATACTGGTAATTTTGGGCTTGCATGTTCAAAGAAAGTTCATCTATTCTCACAGTAAGCCCTGTCAAAGAAAGTCTTACCATGGAAGTTATGTCCAAGGGATATTGATGTCAGCATAAGCAGTAGCAGTGATGGGAAATGTAAAATGTCCCAGACACATCAAAGGAGCAAGGTGGCAGCAGATCTTAACATGTACCTGGAATTTTTGCTGTGGCTGGGGCATTTTAAATCTTGGAGGCACACTTTGCCTCACGGTGTTGCTCCTTACCCCCTCCCCACTCCACCTTCCCATGGAGAGGGTCAGGGTTGATCATGGACCTCCTTCGCTATGTCCACAGAGCACTGGTGATGGGCCCCAGAGCATCAGTTAAGAAATGCTGAACTAGAATGACTAGGTGGTATTTTAAGATGTTCCTTCTGAAGATGTAGCTGCCTTTTGGTGACAAGGACGTTTGTATTCAGAGTGTCTCCCTCATTCCCCAGCAATGTATAGCTCTGCCTAAGTTTCTCTGAACACACATCTCCACCATGAATAAACTGAAGTGGGGGCAAGGGAGACCAGAGTATTTCCCCCTCCCTAAGCCTCTGGTATGTTGTGGCAGGGTATAACATCTGGATCTTGGTTTCAAATCTCATCCAAAAGATGGCATCTGCAGCAGTGCACTGTCCTCAACACATTCTTCTGTGGACCTAGCTACAGGTTTTTGGGGAGGTGGATTACTTACACCAACAGGAGAATCTGTGCTGTTAGCATCAGTAATGTTGACTCTGAGCTACTGCAGCAGGGCAGCTTTGCCATTGTAAGCCTTAAGTTGTTAAATAATGATTTCAAATTACCTGCGTTCAGTTCTTGCTTTTTGTAAAATTACCACCTAACTTATGTGATCCACAGCAGGACAGGGAAAGAGATCAGACAAGAACAAGGAGGAAAATTTACTCCTGTTATGGGCAGTGAGACGGAGTCCCAGGCCCTTCCTTACTATGCTTTACCAGAAACAAATTATTCAAAATATTCCTTCTTATTTAGATCTGTTTCTAACAAACCAGAACTTTCTAATTGATTGAACCTGAGGGGACCCCAAGGTTTCAGGGTCAGTGACTCTGCAGCAGCCCCCAGGTCCCAGGAACCAATTTCCAGGACATGGTGTTTCGGGGGGGGTGGGGGGGAAATAATCCTTCAGAATTTCCAGTTCATGGGAAATTTTTTGCCAGCTCTGCTTTCGTTCCCTTCCTCCATTCAGTCCTTTCTTCACAGTCAGTTTGTTTTGTGAAACAGGAATCCACACAAACCCCTGCAGCTTGTCAGGTATTCTGAGTAGAAGAGGGCCAGGAAAGAAGGTCTCATTTAACATCTTTGGAAACCTATTTTCTCAAAAACAATAAGAGAGTTCAGCTGACTAGAGCCCATTATGAGCAACTCATTAAAGGGGAATAGGGCAGAAAGTAAGTTTTGAAAGCCAACTCCATAATGAATAAAGAGAAAACATTGGATAGTCGATAAGGATAACAGGAGTAGCTTTTTCTTTCCTCTCAGGTTTGCTTAGTGACATTCCTTCCACTGACCTACATTTTGAGCATCAGTACGGCTGCAGCTGGTGATTACACTTGTCAATAAACTTCAGCCTCACCCAACACAATCATGGCGGGAGCTCCTTTTTTTTTCCTACCAGCTTGTACTTGTCAGTGCAATTTTACAGTCTCTTCCTCTGAGAGCAGGAGGGTACCTGAAAACAATGACACACACTATGCGGCGGAAGGAAAATGTTATGGATACTCTTTGCTCCATAAGGCCCCCAGCACAGCAAGCAGTAAATACATGGTAGCTTTTTCAGTGCCCTGGGTCAGCCTTTACTTTACACGGTCATCTGTGAAATGTATAAGGGTGCGCCTTCAACCACTGCTGCTGTGTCACCAATCCGGGTGTCAACACGTATCTGTTTTCATTACACGCCTTCCCCCTGCTATTTTCTCTGACAAGCCTGGGTGTTGCCAGATGCATTCCTAGACCTTTGTTGCAGACCATCATCAGCTGCACTGCCTGTGGAAAGCTGCAGGGTGGGTTCGTTTTCACAAAAGGCATAGAGAAAACCTGCCTTATCAGTTGCTACCTAGTTTGCTCACACTGGACAGCTTCGATTTACAGACCATGCCTAGGGTTCTCCCTCATGCAGCCTCAGAGTTTCTCCAATCCATCAACAGTAACTAAAACCAAAAGTTACTTTACTAGTACTTTAGACTATTGTTTATCAGTTTTATTATTCCAGTTCTCATGTTCCTAAAACTCTCTCAAAGAAAGCAGGAGGAACTGGACCTGAAGAGCCAGATCCCTGGTACCAGATCTCTGTTACCTGACCCCTAGTGCCAGTAAGGCTGTCTTATGTCACTCTGACAAAGCCCAGCAACTTTAAACTTGACCTACCAAGCTATCTTTTAGGGACTTTCATGGCACTAGGTGTAACTGGTTCTTTACAACTCCAGTTCAGTTCACATGCGCCCTTATGTTCCAAACATCCTAGTTGCTGAAGTGAGGCCTTGTGCAATTTTTGCTGCAAATGCAGCTAAGAGCAACTCTAAATTTCAGCTGGGCTATGGAAAGGTCCCAGTGGCTTGTGGATAAGGTATCAGGAAAGCTGACAATCATTTATGTAGGCGTCTGTCCCCTACCTTCAGCAGGCACCAAGACATCAAACAGCCAGTTCTGAGAATCTAGATTAAGGTGTTTTGGTGTTGTTGCTTTTCTTTTCCTTTTTGCAAAAAGACAGGTTAGAATGGCAGATATTTCTTTTGTATATGTTAAATTTTATCCATTAGAACTATGTCACTGGAGAAAAACAAAACCCACCACCACCACTCTAGCATCCTTCTGTAAGGGAGGAGATCTTTAAAAAAGACCGTTCACACTGGAGAAAATATGGAGACTGAAAAAATTACTGAAAAAACAATTTAGTTGGCCAATATTTTCTTGTGTTTCCTTTGTTTTGTGTTTTAATAAGGACTTCCATTCTCTCTGGCATGTTTCTCTGCTTGCTTTTGGCCTAAATTCATAATCTAGTATTTATTTCATTGCACATTTCAGGATAATTCCTGCTTGTCCTAAGACGTTCTGCTGCAAAGGCTGAGCAGGATTTGCAGGCTGTAAATCTGTAATGTAGCTCAAAGGGGGATAACTCAGTGTGTTTTTGTTGTTTGCTTTCCATGCCCCCTGTGCATTCTGGGGGATGGAAATGGGGAAGACTGGAAGACAGCAAGACTGCCGGCTCTGCAGCTTTGAAGAGCCTCTTGCCAACTGTCAGCTCAGACATTGGCCATGAAGACTACAGGAGCTGTGAGGCTGGACTAGTTGCCAGAAGTTGGTTCTCTTGCCATCCCAACTCTGCAGCCTTAGAGAAGCGTCTCCCAACCAGTGTGCCATGGCACACAGGTGTGCCGTCAGATCTGAGAAGGTATGCCGTACAATTTTTTGAAAAACTGCTTAGAGAGCTCTGGATTGGCACATTGACTCATAAATTCATTTAGAAATGTACGGTGGTATGCCTCAAATTAATTAAAGCTAACAAGGTGTGCCACAGCGGAATAAACATTGGGAACCACTGCCTTCGAAGGAGGAATCTTCCCTCACAGGCTCTGGGGACATTACTTGTATGCATCTTTGCTTATGTATGGATACTAGAATTAGGCCCATAGCTGGAGTTAGTTTAGGTTCCTGTATACTCACACACCTAATAATGTAAGCATGAAAGAAGAGGTCCATTATGAAAGTCTCTTTTCTTAAAGCTTTGTAATGCTGGAAGAGTTGTAGAAACCTGCAGAATGATTTCTGCTGGGTATGTTTTAAAACTAGACAAAAGTTACCTACACAATGATTGATAATTTATAGGAGCCCCAGTCATGAGTCAGGGCACTGTCATGCTAAGTGCTATATAAACAGAATGACGAGTTTCCAACAATCTCGCTCCTGTACCACTGCTGAATAACTTTCTTAAACTGCTCCAAACCCTTATACAGCACTTCCTTATAGCCAAAGGAAGTCATCAGATCCTGGCTCAAGCCATCCAGGGATCAGTGTCATTTGATCTGACAAGTTCTCACAAAGATCACCTTGACAGCACCAAATTCTCCTTGAAACCAGAAGAATGTTAGCTTGAGAGCCTCCTAGGATTGTCATGGACACTGGAATCATATGAGGGAAGAGGTGCTCTTCCAAATAGACAGGACCAAAGGCTTTTGTGGGTGAAGACCACAAATCAGCTGGTAACCAGTGCACATCCTACAACATGGGTGTTTGCTGTTCTTTATGGGGAATCCTGATGAATTAGTGAGCAGCTGCATGCTGCCCTACCTCCCTTTTTTGAATAGTCTTAAGATAAAGCCCACTGTAGAACCCATTGCAGCAGTCTGATCCTGAGGCACTAGGCGAATCTGACAAGATCTACAGCTAAAAGAAAAAACCCAAACCTTCTGAGCAACCAGTGAAAAGCACCCTTGTCAACTGCTGCTATTCAGGTATTTTGTATCAGTTGGGGACTTATAACAGCCCTTCCCGAGAATGTGAGCCTCCAGAACAAAGGACACGCTCATTCACAATCTCGTCACACTGCTTCTGCTCACCTTCAGAACATCAGCTCACTGTTATCAAGGTTGATCTTCAAAGGGCTCGCTCTCATTACAGGTGTTTTAGATCCTCAGCCACACTGGGTGCAGCAGAAGAGAGGAAGATGTCACTCCCATTTTGAAGCCAGCACAGCTCATATTCCTTCACTGATCTACCAGAGAGACCTATATAGGGGCCAGATCCTCAGGGCCATTTAACTGGATTTATGGCAGCTGAGTATCTGGTCTCGTACATTGCACTGGAGGGGTGACCAATGAGCATCTTACAGAGCCCCACATGAAGGAGGCAAGGGGGTGGATGAGCAATAGACCTGTACGAAGATCTCCAAGAAAGAAAGCAGTTGAGCTACTCAAGAGACGCCCAGACCACCAGTCCATGTTAAGGTGCCATCGACTTGCCAACATCTCAGGATCAGTGGTAAAGATGGCAGTTTACGTATTGAAGAGAATCAGCATGGACAGATCTACACTCAGCTCCATGTGCAGCTAAATCACCTGATTCACCCAGTGCCTGAAACCAGAGAGGGAGAATTCCACAACATGATCTTCAGAGTAACAGAGCGATTACTGTTCCTTGCATTAGTCTGAAAAACTTTCAGTTCTGGAGATTAGCAAAGGGGCTCGCAGGAAGTGCAGTCTGGGCCCCTTTTGGACACCTGAAACACACGAGTTCTGCTGAAGCCAATACCTTCTGTGACACTAATGAGTTAAAAATGGGCCACAAATCAACAGCCATATCCAGACCACCTCACTGTTATTTAATTTGTTTATATTTAGGTGTAAAATCGTAATCCAGTTATGGATCCAAGTTTAATTTGCTGACCCATACTTCTGTACTGGGAAAAAAACAAACAAACTCTGGATCTAAACATCCCTGAGCTTGAAAGCAATAATATCCATATAAAGAATTAAAAGATGCAGATCAGTTCTTCATGAGCACTAAGTTACAGTCTGCTGATTGGGAATATGGCTGTTGACTCAAATGACATTGACCTATTATGAAAATTCAGGCCAATGTCAGCCTGCTAAGAGGCAGTCTCCAATGTCAGTGCATCCTTTTGGTAACCTCAACGTAGCTTCCCAGTGCAGCTTTCACAAGGCAACAGAGAGCCAGATGGGAGGCCAATGGAAGCTGCAATGTTTGCATTCCACTGTGATGAATGATTGGTTTAGATCGTAATGTTTTTTTACTCGACTACTGTACTCCAAAGAGACTTACAGTAACACACTTCTTTAAGTGTATGTGTGGAGCTCAGCCTAATAATGCTCTATGAGTGTACTGTCATTGATGCAAAATGAGGCCAACATTTTTGCTGTCGAGGTAGAACAAGTACAGTCCAATTTTCTGGTTTCATTGCAGCATGTCTGTAAGAAGCTGGTGTGGGGGTAGGAGAGGGGGAAAGGAAGATTAACACAAATTCTATTTCAGAAGCTAAGTACCTCAGCATTAAGGAGGAAATCAAGAAGTCTCCTATTTCCTAGAAGCACTCTTCATTTAATTACCAAACACTAAACGAAGCTATTAACATGGCAATTAAATATGCTGTACAATCTCCTTACCTCATCTCATCAGAAAATGTCACATGTAAATCAGAGCTCCTTAATGCACCACAAGAGTCAGTGCATTTCTTCAGTGATATTGCCAAGGCCTGCTTCTTGCCGGCGCAGCTGGTCGTCCAGTCAACGTGAGTTGAGAGAGCATGCCTATGCCAATCATGTAACTGACATGATTCCACCATAAAGCAGCGACAATGCTATCTGGTATTTGGCAGAAGAAGCTGAAAATAAAGTTTTTCAGATATCCAAAAAAAACCAAAGAAGTCACTAGAACAGAAGATGTGTCTGTGAAAACCAAACCATCTTTTGGAACAAGACGACCCCAGGTTATTAGTGAAATGGACAGATCCCTGTGGAGAAATGTGAAAGCAAAAATAAAGAAGTGACGAACACAGAGTCTTGAGCCAAGGGACTGTCTTTTCAATCATAGTATTGCTTCATGCAAAGACTACTCAGACTGATATCTTGAATAAGTATCTTTCATTCAAAAGTTCTCCACTTCTGTATTTTCAATTTATTCTGGGAAAGCGTCTCACCAGGAATAACTGCTTTGTTCTCTTAGCAGAGGACTGAGGGACTCCCTGGAAGATTATCTGAACCTACAAGTTCTATGAGAAGCCAGTCAGAGGCTCTGACTGCTGTTCCCTGAAAACCAGAGTTTTCTAGCTGTCTATCAGTGCTTGCACCTCTGACCCTTTTAACTGGCAAACCAGTTCACAGAACTAGAGTTCAACAGTATGTACTTCTGCTTGGTAGAGATCACGTCAACCTTCACCTCAGGTAGGCAGATGCCTTTCTTAGTGATCTCTCCCCTAGCTTTTGTTGTCACAGGGGGATAATAAAAGTACAAACATTTGTTCATTTTGCATACCCGTGACCTGAAGTGGAGCAAACCTTTGTCAGGTTCGCTTTGTCTTTCCCTCCCCATATCCTCTGAATCCAATCTGGAGTTCAGAGATTTCAACCAAGGCAGATATTAAAAAACCAACCAAACAAAACAAAGTTACACGACTCTCCCTCTAAGAACTAAAACTATCAAGTTTTGAAGAGCTCTACTTATGTAGTAAGTTGATTTATCAGGGCACGGCTGCTGCATTAGCTGTCTGTCAGAGTACAATTTACAATTATCTAAACCAAGTATTGCTCCAGAGACTCTCTCAGAGCTGCTTGTGAGCTTAAATATGTGTCACCTGGATGTTAGGGACCACATAGAAGGCTAAAAATACAATGCACAAAACCATCTACAACTTGGCATGGATTCAGCTCTTGCATGGTTTCATGCTCAACAGAAATGGGTTAAAGTAGTGCTCTCTCACAAAGCCGGTTAACTGTGACATTGTAACTAGAGGCTGCTAACCTGACAAATACATTTGATATGCTACTTAATAATACTAAATCCCTCTTTCCTTTTGGGCAATTTTCCCAATGTAAATCTTACCTCTTACAATGCATCCAAAAGGCCCCACATGGTCATTCTGCACTTGACTCCCCTCATACTCTTTAGTCAATAGTTTGCTGAACACAGTCTCACTCCGAGCTAGCAAATCAGGAACATCAAAAATCTGATGCCACTACCTCATCAATGGCTGCTAGCAACCCGTTACAGTCTTGTACATTGAGTCAGTGTCTTAGTCACTCTGCTCGCCTGCTGGGAACTGCTTCTACTCCTACCCCTTGTATTCCACATCAACATGCTGGGACTTTTTCTCCACTTCCTTCACCCTTTTGTGGCTATTTACACAAGCCAGGGAGGAGCCAGGCCTGCTAGGAAAGGGCAGATAAACTCCAGCTGACTGAGAAGACCAAGACCCAGGGTCTGTAGCAGGTACTGTCAAACACTGATGATGGCACCAGATTGCTTTTTGCATGTTCTCCTCAGAGCTCTCTCTTCCATGTGCCGATTGGCTGTTCACTCCAACCTGCTTTAGCAACCTCACTCACATGCCCTTCAACTTGTCACCTTCTTGCTTCCTCCTCTTTTCTCTTCCCTCCCTCCCTGCTATGCTTCTGCTGTGTTCCTTTGTTGTTCCATTTAACCCTCTCCTCATGAAAACACACACAAGAATTTAAAAAAAAAAATTATTGCCCTGACATGACTGCAAACTGCCACCATTTCTGTGTCCCCTCTATTTAGCTTGTAAGATCTTCAGGACAGGGAGTATCCATTATTCCGAGATTGGTGCTTTGATGCTACAATAATAATAAATAATAATAATAAAGTGGGTGCAGTTGCTACCATTCTGACATGTTATGACTTACACACTGAGTAAAACAGACTAGCTTTGGCTTTTCTATGACCCCATTATTGTAGTGGCTTAGTATTTCACAATCTTTATTATATTTAGGCTCACAACCGCCCTATGATATAGGGAGATTGAGAACTGAGGAACAAGTGACTTGCCAAAACTCATATGCAAAAACTCTGGCGGAGTAGGTAATTTCTTGCAGATCTCCCACCAACCACACACATCCTGATCAATGGGCCATCATTCCTCTCAGGTGAGAATGACAACACACAGTGCAAAGCAGTGGAAAATCAGGCCTGGTGTACCTAGCATGTTTGTATTAAGTCATTCCTTTAACTATTCGGGGTGAGACCCCGGTCCCGGTGAAGTCAATGGGAATTTTACCATTCTTGTCTGTTGGGGCTCTGCTATTAAGTGGAACTATTCATAACAGTCCTCTTGCCAAAACCCGTTTATATATTTTCTTTATGTAATCTATTCATAGGGCCTCATATTTTTGGCTGTGACCTGTTCCACATTCATTTAGAGCCTACTCCAGTTCTTCCTAATACTAAGGGTATAAGGATGTGCATAGTAGCCACTGCTGGGGTTGGGGATGTATGTGCATTAGCTTACAGCCCCTCACTTTTTAGCTATGAGCTGTTCTGTGTCCTTCCCTATAGAACTGCATTTCTACACTATTTCAAAGGGGGAAAATTCCCCTTTTGTGCAGGTAAAGCTGCCGATGGCTGTGAATTGGCTGACATGCACTATTCAATTTCAGCTCCAGCCAAACCTGCTCACAATGCTTTGTGGCACAGTGGAGAGTGGTAAATCCCCCTCTATGCCTTGGCCACCAGGCACTCAAGGAGCTGGGCTGCAGTGAAGCAGTTCCAAGGGATCCTGACTAAGAGGTTAATGGGGCAGCAGCTGGTCATCCTATGGAGCCTAAGTCAAAGCTGGGAAGTAATGAAGGAAATAGTGGCTTCCTGGGAGGGATAAAGTGGCTGCCTTAGGAGGGAAAAAGCCAGCTTTAGAGACCTGAAACAAGGGAGGCAAAGTTTAGCCTTAAGCAGATGAAGACCGAAGAACTCGGCCTGCAGTAGCCAGGGGAAGGAGAACAACCATGAGCATCCAGAGGCCCTAAGTACACCAGGAGAATGGTGGGCTAGAACTAGGCCAGACTGAAACTGCTGGTAAGAAGGATCTGTAGCATGCACTGTAAATAAAACAGCATGGATGGCTAAAACCACAAAAGGACTCCAGATGTGTCTATTTAACAGGGAGAAAAAACTAGACCCGGGGGCAGGAGGGAGAGGGAGCTGCAGTTCCCATTTACATGCGGCCATGACAGATGCCTATACATCAAAGAAACAATGAGTCCTGTGGCACTTAAAGACTAACAGATTTCTTTATCACGTGAGCTTTCGTGGGAGAAAAGTCCACTTTGTCAGACGTTTTGAAGATGGGCAAACTTAAAGAATGGGATGAAAATAAATGTAAGGGTGTGTAAGACATGGGATAAGGTCATACCGTAACAACAAAGCAGAGCAGTTGTTAAGATTCAGACACTGGGAAACAGCACATAGAGAAGGCTGAAGTCAAATCACCTGTTGTAATGGGGAAAGAAGCCATAGTCATGATTTAATCCTGCTTTCATACAATCTAATCTGCATATCAATTCCAATTCAGACATTACTCTTTGAAGTCTTGATGTCCCACTGACTTTCTTGAGCACAGTCATTAAGAAGTCATTCACAGAGTGATTAGAAAGAAGGAAGTGCTCAGCAACTGTTTTTTTGCGTGTTTTAATTTCTGATGTCAGTTTTGTGCCCATTTATTCTTTTGCGGAGGGTTTGTCCAATGTATAAGGTGTGTGAACATTTCTGGCATATGACGACATAAATCACATTAGCGGATGAGCAGGTAAGTGAGCCCTTGATGGAGTAAGCTGGCTTGATTAGGTCCTATGATGGTGTCTTTTGTGCAGATATGGGGGCAAAGTTGGCAATGTGATTTGTTGCAGGGGTGTGTGCCTGCTTTAATGTTTCTGTTATTAGGGCTGTAGTTGCTGGTGAGTATCTGTTTAAGGTTAAGGGGCTGTCTGTAGACAAGAAAGTCAATGGGACATCAAGATTTTCTCCCACGGGAGCTTATGCAATAAATAAATCTGTTAGTTTTTAAGTGCCGCAGGACTCCTTGCTTCTTTTGCTGAACTAGACTAACACGGCTGCCCCTTTGGAATTTATAAATCACAGGTGAGTATTTCACCAGTTTGTGTGCCTGTCCCAGACTTGGCAATTCACCCATGAGCACTCCTTCTACCCTCTTCTGTGCAGATTACTCTGACCGCAAGCAAGTGATATAAGATGAACTATGGGCACCCCCAATACTGTGCTCTTGAACGCTGTTGTTAAAGTGCTCATGTACGCCTCTTTGAGAACATTTGTGTGCTGAATTATAATTTGTCCCATTATTACTACTAATTTGAACAGAAAACATAAATATATTTCTGCCAGAACCAAAAGCTTTTTCTTTCTCAAAAATAAGTGTTAGTGGTTGGTTGTATATTCTAGTTTTTTGCAGTACTGTTGGTGGTGTAGTTATTCCCTATAGACTGCAGGAAATGAATTGAAAAGACTTAAAGGAGCACGGTGACAGGACTCCTTCCTAATCTTTACATTAGGGCCTGCCAGGGAAACACGCTAGTTATGGAGCATAGAAAAGCCTGAAAACAGTTCTGGTCACCCCATTTCCCAAAAGCATGTGGCAGAAACAGAAGGGAATCAAGGACAGAAAATGAGAATGTTTAAAGGCATGAAAAAGGCTCTCATGTAACTAGCAATTGAAAGGGTTAGGAGTGGTACCTTAGAGAGGAGGTGAAGTGGGGGCATGACAAAGGCATATAAAATAAGGAATGGTTCAAGGAAGATTAATTCTTCTGCTCTTTCTGAACAAGGGGATATTTGACAAAACTGAAATGTGGCCAATATAAAATAGAAAAGAAAATATTTTTCCCCACAATGTGCTCATTACCCTGTGGAACTTGTTAGAATAAGTTACTATTGAAACGGAGAACCTGAGCATATCTGAAAAAGAAAAGAACCAGTGTGTACATGGATATTAAGAGCATTCCACATTATAAGAGTAAGGATTGAAAAACCCCAAGAGATTAAAAAAAGATATAAACACTCCTGCTTTAGGGCAGAAGCCAACCTCTGACTAATGGAGGACAAGGGATGATAGAAGGAAACTTTCTCTGCCAGGCTCTTCCGTAACTGCTGACTGCTTGAGTGTTTGCAGCCTCCTCCAAGCAGCTGGTCCTGATTGCTGATGGAAGTAGGATATTAGCTTAGATGGTTCACTGATCTCACCCAATATAGCAATTCTCATAGTCTTATGTTTTCTGTAGGTAAGTAGAAGAATTTGGTCTCTAAGTCTTAGCAAAGACTTTTATATAGCCCCCCCACAAAATTCATAGCAAAGAGAAAGAAATATTTTTGGATACCGCTGGGTACAGAGCTATACAAAAACAAGGAAAACCAAAAGTCAAATTAAATAAGACAAGACAAGTGCTAAAAATAAGAAATGAAATAAACAGACAATGAAACCTTAAAAATAAGAGTTTACAAAGATGTGCAAGACAACAGGAATAGTGATGATAGAGGAGTTGAGGAAGAACATAACTGCATATATCACAAAAATATATTTTTTAAAAAAATTAACAGCTTCAAAGAAGTAAAAAGAAAGGAAAATAAAACATGACTGGAATGTTATCACTGTCAAGAGAAGAATAAAACTGAGAATTAAAAAAGTGTATAACTAGCACTATTCTAGAAGAATTATTTAATGAGGTTGATAAGGAAAATATTTCATCACCATCCTCTCCTTCCTCCTGCCCTTGCCTCCACCCCCACATCCCCTGAGAGCACACTTGTTGAATGGACCTGGAAGAGCCAGAAAAAAATGACCAATTAAGGAATTTGGATTCTGTAGTAGAGTGAGGTAAGCCAGAGTGCTGTTAGCTGTGTTGAAGACTGCATAAAGGGTTTATATTTCTTTATAAAGCTATGAGTAAAAAGAGAAATAAATAAATTATTCTAAAATGACAATTTAAAATTTTATAATTATTCTAACACATCAACACAATACCAAAAGGTAAGTAACAAATATGCTTGAGAAAGGGAACAGAGAGATCAAGGAGTAGTATAGAATCATAGAAACTAGAAGGGATCATGAGAGGTCATCGAGTACAGTTCTCTGGACTCAAGGCAGGACCGCGTACCCTCTTACATCATCCCTGACAGGTATTTGTCTAACCTGCTCTTAAAAACTTCCAATGATGGAGATTCCACAACCTGGCTAGGCCACTTATTCCTGTGGTTAATCACCCTGACAGCTAGGAATTTTTTTCCTAATGTCCAACCTAAAACTCCCTTGCTGTAATGTAAGTCCATTGCTTCTTGTCCTATCATCAGCAGTTAAGGACAAGGTTTTCTCCCTCCTCCTTGTGATAACCTCTTAGATACTTGAAAACTGTTACCATGTAAATTTCCAAAGGGATAACCATGTTAGTCTAGTCCACCAAAAAGACAAAAACACACAAACCAAGGAGTCATGTGGCACTTAAAAGACTAACAGATTTATGTTTCGCATGAGCTTTCGTGGGAGAAAATCCCACTTTGTCAGATGCTTCGAAGATGGGGGAACTTACAGAATGGAATGAAAATAAATGCAAAGGGGTGTAAAACATAGGATCAGGTCATACAGTAACAGCAAATCAGAGCAGTTGTTAAGTTCAAACCCTGGGAAGCCTGAAGTCAAATGACCTTTTGTAATGGGAAAAGAACCCATAGTCTCAATTCAATCCTGTTTTCACAGAATTTAATTTGCATATGGTTTGTTAACGACCATTGTCAGAGATGTGACTGGGACATCAAGACTTCAAAGAGAAACAGCTGAACTCGAACTAATATGCAAATTAAATTCTGTGAAAGCAGGATTGAATCAAGACTTTGGGTTCTTTTCCCATTACAAAAAGTAATTTGACTTCAGGCTTCCCAGGGTTTGAACCTAACCACTGCTCTGATTTGCTGTTACTGTATGACCTTATCCTATGTTTTACACCCCTTTGCATTTATTTTCATTCCATTCTGTAAGTTCCCCCATCTTCGAAGCATCTGACAAAGTGGGATTTTCTCCCACAAAAGCTCATGCGAAAAATAAATCTGTTAGTCTTTAAGTGCCATACAACTCCTTTTTTTTTTTTTTTTTGTTACCATGTAACCTCTCAGTCTCCTCTTTTCCAGACTAAACAAACCCAGCTCTTTCAGTCTTCCCTCATAAGTCAAGTGTTTCAGACATCTAAGCATTTGTCTTGCTATTCTCTGGACTTTCACCAATTTGTCTGCATCTTTCCTTAAATGAGACTCCCAGAACTAGACACAATACTCCAAATGAGGCCTAATCAAGGCAGAGTAGAGCGGAAGAATTACTTCTTGTGTCTTTCTTACAATACTCCAGTTAATATATCCCAGAATGGAGTTTGCTTTTTTTGCAACAGCATTACACTGTTGACTCATATTTAGCTTGGGGTCCACTATGACACCCAGATCCCTTTCCTCAGTACTCCTTTCTAGGCCGTCATTGCCCATTTTGTATATGTGCAATGGATTGTTCTTTCCTAAAAGGAATACTTTGCACTTGTCTTTATTAACTTTTATTCTGTTTACCTCAGACCAGTTCACCAGTTTGTCCACATCATTTTGAATTGTGACCTATCCTCCAAAGCACTTGCAAATCCTCTCAACTTGGTATCATTGGCAAACTTTATAAGTGTACTCTCTATGTAATCATCTAAATCATTGATGAAAATATTGAACAGAACCACTCCCTCTCATTATACCTGCTCATTATACCCTTCCAGCATGACGATGAGCTATTGATAACTACTGTCTGGGAGTGGTTATCCAACCAATTTTTCACTCATCTTACAGTAGCTCCTTCCAGGCTGTACTTCTCTAGTTCGTTAATGAGAAGGTGATGCTAGACCCTATCAAAAGCCATACCAAAGTCTAGATATACTACATCTACCACTTCCCCTCTATCCACAAACCTTGTTACCCCATCATAGAAAGCTATCAAGTTGGTTTGACATGATTTGTTCTTGACATATCCATGCTGACTATCACTTAACACCTTATTCTCTTCTAGGTGCTTGCTAATGGATTCCTTAATTTTTTGATCCATTATTTTTCCTGGCACAGAGGTTAAGATGACTGTTCTCTAATTCCCTGGCTTGTCCATATTTCCCTTTTTATAGATGGACACTGTATTTCCTCTTTTCCAGTCTTCCGGGACCTCTCCAGTCTTCCGTGCTTTTTCAAAGATAATAGCCTATGGTCAGATATCTCCTGAATCAGCTCCTTGAGTATTCTAGGGTAGATATCATCAGGCCCTGGTGACTTGGAGACATCTAAGTTGTCTGAGTAATTTTTAACTTGTTCTTTCCCTATTTTAGCTTCTGATCCTATCCCATTTTTACTGCTATCCCCTACATCGGGCATCCAGTGACAACCGAAACAAAGAAATCATTTAGTTCCTGGGCCATTTCCACATTGTCTGCTATTGTTTTTCCCTCTTTGTTGACTAATGGTCCTACGCTGCCCTTGGTCTTTCTCTTGTCTTTAATGTATTTAAAAATGGGGAGTGGGGTTGTTACTCTTTAGGCCTTCAGCTAGTCTGATCTCAGTTTGTGGCTAGGCATTTCTTATTTACCCAGTTACCTAATCACTGGAGGCCGTTTCTCACTCAGCAGTCAATGGAGGAATGAACATGATTGACTGACAAGTCTCTTGACTCAGTCACTCCTGGCACTATAGGTGCCTAGTCTCCTGGTGCCCCTACCCAAAGTCAGAATGCCAGCATTTGGTAAGACAGAAAAGCAAAAGATGACTTGCTGTCTTTCCTCCATATATACCACTTTTTGATTCCCTGGTGGGCACAGCAAGTCAAACACACATGTGAATCAGCAGTCCACATTCTCTTCACCTTTCTTCAAAAAGATGACATGGCACAGTAAATCCAGCAGTTGAGAAAGGGAGGATAAAGTATAATGATATTGGGTTGCAAATTAGTAGACATCAGAACTTAGTGCCAGAGGGTAATGCTTTTTGGACATTGCTTACCTTATCTGATTTGAACATATGCCCTTGAAACAGAAGCCCCTGTATCCCATTTTACATTACCTGAGGCATCTTGGTTCCATTTTTCAGAAGTCCAGATTTTGATCTTGCATATACTAGTGCTAATTCAGAGAACTGCCACCAATTTCAATGGACTTGCTCCAGATTCACGCTAGTGTAAATGAGAGAAAAATTTTCCCCATGGTGTTCATATCATCAGAGCCACTCAGGCACACTTATCACACCAGTGGATCTGCCCTATGATGGAAAACAAAAAGGTTTTACAGCTATACCTTGTATCTTCAGTCAATCAACCAAAGTTTTCATGAAACCCACAGAAGTCGAAACAGATTCCTGGCCCAATCATTTTCTCAATGAGGTCAGTAGTGATTACAGTTTTGCTCCTGTTTAAACTAATGGGAAATTTGCTAAGCTTTTTATTTGCCAGAAAGCAAATAAAAGGAATTTACATTTATAGTTTTTTGAAATCTCATGATTTTTAAGGCAGATTTCATGATGGGGAGGAGAGGAGACTGATGCAAGATTTTTCAACGCTTGGGATTATCAGTTCTGTGTGATATATTGGCATCAATGTATACTTGTAACTACTTCTTTGACTCTAAATTTACATCACTGTAACAGTAAGTAGGATTTAACTGAACTATATGTCCTTCTGTTCAAATTAGGAGATGGAAACAAAGGGTGAACAAACAACAATAAAATATTTTGGGTTAGGTCTTTAGATGTGGGAGAATGTTACAGTCTTAATGGCTATGTCTACACTACAGGGCTTTATTAAAATGGATTAATATAGTCTACTTTAAACTGGCTTAGAGTAGACATTATTAAGTCAGTTTAGAGCGTCCACACTCAAAAATGCCAGGAGACTGCCCACGTCCACACTGCCAACTGCTAGGTCACCCTAGGAGTGGTCTATTTTGGGTAACTGTCCCATAGTGCACCACAGCAGAAGTGCCCCTCTCTCCCGGCCACTCCTTTACTACAGGAAGTGAGTGACCACACCATCCTCCATACCATGTGTGGCAACACAGAGCCCAGGGAGCCTGACCTGGCCCAGCAACGTGCCAGCATAGCACTCCACACCCTCCCTGTGTTGCCCAGACCCCTCCGGCTCTGGACCAGGTGCTGCAGGGCAGCTGCCAGCACAGGGCCAGGGAGCAGCAGTCGTTAAGACTCAAACACCTGGAAACAGCATATAGTGGAAGGTGAAGTCAAATCACCTGTTGTAATGGGAAAAAAATCCATAGTCACAATTTAATCCTGTGTTCATACAATCTAATCTAAAAGAAAATAGCAACTTTCCTTCTTTCTTATGTGCTGCTTCCCAGTCTTTGAAATTTAACAACTGTTTTGATTTGTTGTTACAGCATGACTTGATCCTGTCTTACGCTCCCCTGCATTTATTTTCTTCCCATTCTGTAAGCTCCCCTGCATCTTCAAACTGTCTGACAAAGTGGGATTTTCTCCCATGAAACCTCATCCAACAAATAAATCTGTTAGTATTAAACAGTGCCACAGGGATCCTTGTTTGTTTTACAACAGTATCTGGGGGTCAGGCTGAGAAGGGGAGAGCCACACAGGGTCAGACTGGAGACAGGCAAGGGGGAGACTGGCAGGGTCGGGCTGGAGAAGAGGGGAGATGCTGGATCAGGTTGGGGGAAGGAGAAAGATGCAGGGTCGGATTGAAGAGGGAGAGAGATGCAGGGTTGGGCTGAGAAAGGGAAAAGATGCTGGATCAGGTCAGGGGAAGGCAACATGGATTGTAGTGCTAGTGTAGCCTGAGATTTTTGCCATCTCTTTAGTATCACAGAAAAATTAAATAAATAAATAAATAAATAAATGACACATATGGGTAGAAAATAGTGCAAGGCAATCTAGCAGGAGTTTTATGCCCAAGCTGGAAAACATCATAATATGTAATAATCAGTGGTAAAGAATTCATAAATCATCACGTATCAATGTTTAAAACAAAGTTGCTATTCAGAGGGTATTCAGCAAGTGAAATGGAGAGATCATAGGCTTAGCAGATTCCATAGGTATATCTCTATCAGCAGATTCAACAGATATGCTTTTTGGAAAAGTAGGTCAAGATGGAGGAAGATTCTGAACTTTTGAACTCACTCAGTCCCCCTCCCATCAAGTATTCTAAGGTGTCCACCCCCTGTCAAAGGACCCATCAAAGTATTGATTTTTGGTCAGGTGGCAGGTGAAATCACCCTTTTTCCAATTGGGTGGAGATGAAATCACACCTTTGAGATTGGTCAAGGAGAAGATGGGAGTGGCAGAAGAACTTTGGAGATCTCTCCCACTCCTTACTGGGTTCCACTGGCCTCTGGCTATGTTCCCGCTGCACTAAGGAGTCTCACTCACACTCACCCCTAGAGAGAGTGACAACGTCTCTAGTGGGAGCCTGGGAGCTGGGTCCTCGGACTCTGTCTCTGAAAGGCACCGGGTTGGATCTCTGAGCGGTGACTCAGGATCCAGTCCTTGAGCTGGGTTTTTAACTCAGTCTCAGAAGGGCTTCCAATAAAACTCACAAGTAGGTAGCTAACTCAGTCCTACGTAGAGCTTGTGAGCAACGGCTGATACGTCGTGGCTCTGGTCTCCAGGCAACTGCACCTGCAAGCTGCTGAATATTCTAAGCCGCGCCTAAGTTGCAGTTTCCACGGCAACCAGACCAGAGCTAACCGGCAGCCGGGAATCAGCAGAGTCTCAGCCTGCAGCTGTCAGCGAAAGAAAAGATACTTTGTTTCATCCACTTCTGGGGTAAGAAAAGGGTCCCAAGGAGGGGAGGAACGTTAGCAACAAGCCCTAAGATCTTTAAATTATTTTAGTACTGCCAGGAAGCCTAAGCTTTACAATGTAACTTTATAAGTCAACTGCCTAGGAAGAGTGAGACAAGAAACCCAGATAAGATTTAAAGGCGTAATAGTAAGAGTTGAGATCTCTCCATCCAGGAAGTGCCTGCTCCCCACTTGCTGAATGTTCTTTTGTGTACCCAAGTTTTGTGTCCATGTTATAATTGTATAGAATAGTTTTAATGTGTTATGTTATTGTTAAGCTATCTGTAAAGCAAATATAAGTTCCTGTCAGTTTCCAGAGTAGATATTACAATAAGTCTGAGTTTTGCCTTTGATCAACCATTGGCTTCATGTCTTTTATTGCTTCTGGTCTGTGCTTGATCGGTGGGCTGTAGCCGTATCCCCCACTTGGGACATTTACCCTGGGGTTCCGGTATCTGTCCATTTAGGTGAAAACGGGACCCCGTTGCCCCTGAGGGTTTTCCAAATTAAACCCCAGACTGCGGGACGGTCTGGAAATTAGTAAATTAACTGATTCGATTTTATTTTTGGGGGGGGGTAACACTAGGATGCAGGACTGTGGGGCTGGGGCTAAGACGTGGGAGGGTTTTGATGTGTTGCATAAAGCTGGGAATGCTCCCTACTGTCTTGTGCCTTCTCTTCAGCCCCCATCCCCATGTTTCAGATAGCTAGGAAGCCAGTTAAGTTGACTTAAGCCAACTCCTGAGCTACATTGGCTTAAGTCGACTTAATAAAGTTGACTTAACTGCTGAGTCAACTTTATAAGTGGGAGTTATTAAGCTGACTTAAGCAAATGCCAGGGCTTTGTTTAAGTCAACTTAAGGGGCTTTAAGCTGACTTAAACCTGTAGTGTAGCCATACCCATTGATTTCAACTAAGCTACAATTTACGCATGGAACTGGCCCATACTGAATGGATGTAAAAATGTCTTTAAGCACAATTTTTGTTTAATTTCAATATTAAAAAATACAGTTTAGTCAACACACATCGTAACAACGTCATTGCTGAGATTTTTGTGCCTGTCAGAATGTCATTAATGTTAGATGGCCTTTGTTGTTTGGACAATCATACAAATGGCGGCAAGCGCATTTTACAGCACAGCTAGCTATCGGATTGTATTCTTAAAATCACCAGTTAATAATTGCACTTGCAGTTATTTGAGGGGTGAAAAACTGGACGGTGAGATGAGCCAAGATAAACATCCAGGGCCTGAGGGCTATGAGGTTTTACTACAGCTCTGGATCTGGCCCCAATAGTAGGAAATGCAGAATCAGGTGTCAAATCCACATTAGTACTGAATACATGCACTTATCCTCAAACTGTATCCACAGACAATGAACAGATAATATTCTCTGTTTACAGGTCTTGACCGTGTGTGATTTACAGCCTATGAATATAATTGATGTTTATGATGACCCAGACAAAAATGTATTTAGACATACTTTGACAAATTAATTTGTATATCATTCTCAAAACTCCTATGCTATTTTGTCTTCATTTAAAGTACTATTTTTAGTTACCATATGAACAATCTGAGTATACTTCCACTTAAATCAACAGAAGTTTCCTCATTGATGTGGCAGGGGGAAAGAGATTAGGCCCTGAGTGGGCCTTAATTTACCATTTTAAACATTAGATTTACTTTTGCCAGTAAATAAAATACAGTAAATATTCCAAATAAACTTTATTTTCTCATATGTGTATAAATTGTCAGGGCCTGTTTGGTTCCTAAAGACAATGAAGATTGAGTTAGATGCACATCAACATTTTGGAAGTTAGTCATCCATCAGTCCATGTTAATTTTACATATTTTTTCCTCCAAACTTATTTCATCAGTTACTCAGTACTTTTTAACATTCTTACCCTGCACCATGTCTTTAAATCAAGTTTTCACTGGATCTGCCAATATGAAATCAATTATGCAACTGCATTAATAACAAAACCCAAGACAAAGGAAGGTCATGCACTGCTGTTGGTTAATTCATTGATTCTTCTATATTGCTCTATTGAACCCTTTATCAAATGCAGCTAATTTCTAACTTGCATACAAATACAGTGAAGTATCAAAACTAAATCTAATCAGACAGCTTAACAAAAAGAATCAACTTCAGCAGTGTGTGTGTTTCAAGTACCCAGATTTCTTTGAAGACCTCAGAAGAACATCTGAATCACATAGTCTTATCATTTCAAGTGGAAAAGAGGCATAACACAATAGTTAGTTTCCTGAATCAGAACAAAACAAAAAGCTCAAAACAATTGGTGCAATTGACAAGATGGCTGAAGAATCATAACACAACCTCAGCAAGGAATTTATGTAATTCCATTAATTTGTGTAGGAATATATTTCTGCAATAACCAAATTTCTAATATTCACTTACATTAAAAAAAACAATGGTTCATAACAACTCATTATCAGAAAAGAAGGAGTAAGGGGCAGGGGAAATGCCAAAACTCTGAAATAATACCACAGCAGAAAAGAAGTCACTAACATTAAAGGACTACCATGATGTTTGACAGCTTCCTAACAATTTCCATTCTCTTTTGTCTCCACAGAATATTTCAGTGAAACTCACAAGAGAAATCCCAGCAATTTCTATGTGCTGGTGTCCAAAGTGGCAACATGTTTTTTGTTTGTTGCCTTTTTTGCCATATTTTTATTGCATATCAATATTTATCTGAGTTTCAATAAACCAAAAATACACATTAAGTGCATTCAAAAATTGATTCTTAATAACTTTTGCACTAACCCTGGTGTTTTCCTACAGAAGAATATGTTTAGCTAACTTAGTTCCACTCACACACTGTAAGTCTTCACCAGACACAGTATACAATATATGACCAGCTGAGATAGCATTAAGCAAAATGTATTCCAGTTTGTTATATTCCCTAAGCAATGTCAGCACAGCTTTCTTTGTGTATAAACTATGCATCCAGGATAACATATAAAGTAGTATGTGTCTATAGTTTTAATAAAAAATGAATGGGGGAAAAAGACATTAATTCCATAGGGTTTTTTCCCCTCAAAATACTCAGTATTTTTTTCTTTCAAAGTCTCTGAATATATTTACAAAAATAGGAAAGCAGTGAATATAAGTTTTTCATATTTTTGCTGAACTTCCAAATACTGACCAATATCCTAATTGCATTGTAAATCTGCTCCAAGGAACAATACAAGATACAAAATAAAATAAAATAAAATAAAATAAAATATTTTTGGCAGGGGATGGGAAATAGACACATATATCTTTTTAAAGCAACAAAATTAAATTCCTTAAAGCATAATCATCAAAAATAATCCAAAATGTTTCTTATATTTGAGAGTATGTTTCAGCCTTAAAAACAGTGTGTGATGTTCCTTACTGTTATAAAATGTGGGACGTCCTCTTACTTTCAGAAAACTAGCTGCTGTATTGTAATTATAATGGAACAACTCAAGTTGTATTCATAGTAGCTTCATCACATGAATATTTTAACAGAAAAAAGTTATAAAATTTGCATTACTGCCTTCATCTTTCACATTTGTGTCTGACAAAAAGAAAAGGTGTAGTGTCATGCTTGGTTTACCTCAATCATTTATTTCTGAACTAAGAAAAGTAAACAATTACCAAATATTGTATATATAGATATATAGATAGATATGGCCAGCATTATATTATAGTAGAAAGTTATTTTGGTTTTGATAAAGTTAAGAAAAGCACAAGAAATCATATTTTGTCTATACCTTGTTTTATGGCCATCCAGGATTTGTTTCTTTGTTTCGTTTCATCAACATAGCAAAATACAATCTTCCTATTAAACAAAATTATCAGATGGCAGACAATTCTTTTTATTGGTTTACATTGGCAGGTCACAGTCTAAAAGCACAACCACATCAGGCAGAAATTGCACATAGACCATCCTGGATTTTGAAGACTTCAATCTTTATGCTTCTACCACAAATGTTCCTTTTAAAACTGGGGATAGTAAATCTATATTATATTAATTGTTAGTAAATTTTTTATTAGTTTAACTAAAGAACATGGGTAACTTTCTAGTACTCACTTTATGGATGTTTAATCACGCTCTGAACATGAACCAGGTGAGTTTCATTTCATGGAATTATATACTACCTGATCCCTGACTTTTCCAAATTTGATTTACGTATTTTTAATTATTATTTCTGGCTGAAAATTTATGACAAGTGTGTCACTAATGGTAATTAATGAAGCACTGCAAAAGCATACATTCACAATGTCGAGATTTTTAGAAGGAACTGTTTTAGATAGGGCTGGCCTATAAATACACAGTTGTATTATACGTAGAAGGCATATGCATGTCTTCAAAAACCAGACCGGCCTTAAGAAATGACTCTTTATTTGAGACAGTTACCATTACTTCATTAAAAAAATGACAAAACAGCAATAAACATTTTAGCTCTTTAATGAGCAAAGATCAGGTTCTCTTAGCATTGGAATAATATTCGTTATCCAGATTATGTTTATTTCACTCTGTGACCAATAACATGGCCAAAAGTACAAAGTAATTTTCCATCAAGTAGTATACAATTTTTGTGTGTGTAATAAGCTTTCATTCTTGAAAAAGAGTAACTGAAAAGAAATGTTTCTGTTACTGCAGTTAGTTTGTCAGAGAGAGTTCTTTGCATTATCTTACAAACTATCAAAATTGCTAGTAATTTGAAAAAATGTAAAAAAAAAATCACATAACTTTAGTCTAATAGAAATATAGTACAGGTAAGAGAAAGTATTTATCAGGGATGTGCTCTTAAGTCCATCTCATTTTTTTTTATATAAATGTACATCTGATTACATATACAAACATTGTGAAAGGACTGTGATATACCATTTCTGAAAACAATAGGGGAATGAAGAGTTTCTTGTGATTTTAGAACATTCATTTAAAATCACACAAACAAATGTAAGATTCAAATTTAAACTTTTCCATTTGTTGACTCTCTTCACCCTTATGGATCCATTATATCTACATTTGCACTCTATAGAGATCTCATCCAGTGAATTCACTTGAATGGCAAAGATAATGTATAGCAAAAAGGGAAATAACTTTGTCACATGCACCATGAATTAAAAACAATAATAGAGCTGTAATCAGAGTTGTAATTTGGGGCATCTTTATACTGCAAAATATCCTTGCAATGAAATCTTTGGACACACTTTACCTTACCAATATGAACTAAATATATTGTAACTAAACCACAACAAATCATAAATCCTTCAGCAAAGAGGTTCCATTAGGGTTATAGTTCTATAAATTATTTTGGTGAAAATGAAAGAGAACAGTAAAAACACAGAAAAACTTTTTTCCCCTCTGGGATTCAAATCAGTGAGTGTTCACCACTATATAACTAGAGTACCATCAAATACCTTTAAGAACTATTGTAATTCCTTCTATTATTGAAGCTTCTGTGAATTATTTTACTGTAATTACTTCTGCCCCTTTAAAAAAATCTTCTTTAGTTTGTGCCAATTGATGGAGGAAGCTTCTATTAAAAACTCCAATGGGATGAGAAGAATTTTAATTACGGCTTAATCAGCAGCACAGCCACCAAGCATATAAATTATCATGCACATCGTGCTAAAAATATCCAGTTTCCTTTATTCCCACAACTTTTATACTGACAGCACTTATGTGATAATGTTGTACCTGCCAGGCTTTAAAACTTCTTTGACTGGCAGATTTCAGCATGAGCCCCTTACTAAGGCCTTAACAGCACTGGTGCTTTGTGTACTTATCCAAATATGTAAATATGGACTACACAATAAAACAGTTCCAAATAAAAATTGGTGAAATTATTTGACATTCCATTAGTGTGTCCCTTGTGCATATTTATAGATTTTTTTAAATTTCAGTCAGTTCTTTTCTGTTTGTGTTGCACATGCCTAATTCCATTATGTAACTCAAATCTTCAGAAAATTAATAGTTGAATGTGATTGAAAAAGTATCATTCAGGACAATTGCTTCAAGCAACTGCAAAGTTGATGTTTTGTTTTGTGGTCATTTCTATATATGTACAATTCATTTTTTTGAAAACCCCAAAAGTTCTTGATATGTATATTCACATAATATTCCTTCATATTTAAATAGTAAGTGTCTTGTAAGTTGAAAGCCAAGTAATCTTCAATAATGTCACCTACTATAATCCATCAAAAAATAAAGTTTGTTTCATCTTCTCTGGCTATACCCTGGTTGTTGAATGTGAATGGGGATGAGGATGAGGATGGGGCAGAGTATTATTCTGTCCTCCAGTAAAGGTATTGAATGTGTGTAGGGGCTGAATCCCTGGTATAGTGTTGGGAATCATTGTAATGGTATTGGGGGTCATTAACGGAATATCATCAGGAGACCTTCTCATAGCTAAAGTGTAGTCTGGGGGACAGGCGGTCCTAAGAACCACCTCATGTGGATGGATGGACTCACATTCATGATCCAAGTCAGTGTGCTTCATTTGGAGGGACATTATCTCCTCTTCTTGTGCATGGGCAAGATCATTGGTAGTAGTACGCTGTGGGCTACATCTCCTATGAACATCATGTCTCCTCTTGTCCTTTTTGTAGTACAATGCTGCAAAGGCCAAAATGTTTAGGAATAGCAAAGAGGCTCCCACTGCAATAGTCACGCTCAACTCTGTGGAATAATCCCTTTGATCCACTGCAAATGGGCTAGGCTGTTGTTTAGGATCATCTTGCTTGGCTGTAGGAAAGGCTGAAGTAACAGGTACAGAGTTTTTCCTGGTTGGTCTAAAAGTAATATCGGTTGATGGCACTTTAGTTGTGGTCGAGGTATACTGTGAAATGTCGTTAAGATTGTGCAGATGAGGTACCAGTTCCAGCCACAGGTTTACTTTATTGGCCCTGTAATGTTCCTTCACTCGTGGCTTTAATCCAATGTGAAGATACAGTTGGTCTTTCTGAGAGTATCTGGTCCATGCTACTTCTTCAAAACGATTGGGTTTAGTATGAATGAATTTTGTATCTTGCGGGACTGGCTGATTTGGGTCACTAGAAAAAAAAAAAGGTGACATGTAAAGTCTGCATTTCAAAAGCAATTATAAAATTAAGTTTTGATATTGCATTTTTAAACTTTATTAGGAGAGGGAAGAGAAGGGGAATGAAAGTAACATTCATAGAATTGCAGGCCTAACAGCAGGTAGAGCCAACACAAAGCAAGTGGACTGCTTCCCCAATGCCCTTTATACCCCAATCAGCAACCAGCATTCTAGTTCTTTTCTCTTGAGGAAAGACTGTCAATAATATTGCACTTTGGTACTAATGGTATAATTAATGTTTACTAGAGACTAGGACAAGAGGTCACACGATACAGTTTTACCTGTAACTTAAATCACAGTGTCTGAATTCAGGTCTTCAGAGGTGAAAGGGCATTGTGTTAACTGAGTCTAGCACACAGTCACTGAAAGCTCAATTCTATGAGTAATTGAGTCCAGAGAAGCAATACGAGGTCAGTGGGAGTTGAGAGGCCTTGGGTACCTCTCTAGAGCTGGTCCATGTACCTTACATTCTCAAATGCCTATTCATTTGAATAAGTGGACATCATTAAGAGACACAAGATTCCATATGCTGTGATGTGGGTGGCATTTCCCACTCTATACACTTAAAATACGCCTCGCACTGGAGTACAATCAGATGTTGTGGTTTTGTTAAATGATGATTGGTTTTTAATGATGTACCCTTTATAGCAGCTATATGTGATCTCAGTATGTTCCCTATTCACTGTAATAAGCATCACAATTTCTTACACAGTGGCAGGCTTAAAAAATTGAATGTATTACCACTTCCAGCAGAATTCCCCATTTTATGTACAGAGAATCTCTGTCAACACATCAGAATCTTACAAAGCAAAAGGAACTTTTAAGGCCAACTACTGTATTGTGGGTAAGCTGAACATTAGGTTAAAAAGGATGAAAATACCCTTTTAGTTGCTTTCTGCAGCCCTTCTTTTTAATGTATGAAATATTTACCACACTGTTATGTGCAGATACTCATGGATAAGTTCTCCATTATATTAACAGAACGTACAATCTTTAATTGAACTGTGAGGCATTACAAAAATACAGCTCCTGGTCTAATTCGGCAACCCTTATTCACATGAATGCTCTTTCCTGGCCCTATATGTCACTGAAAACCATGAGAAAAGATTGCAGGCTCACATTCTCAAATTATATGCAAGATTACTCTCCATCTACTACTCACCCAGTTTTTGCAAAGTTCGTCCAGTATGTCATCACCACGGCACTTAGCATGACATCATTTTTGGAGAAATTACAGGGAAATAATTCAGTAGGACCAATCATGGGGATTCCCAATACATAAGGAACCTCATCCCCATGGGCCGCATCAGCCCAGGCAGGTACCTGGTCTGTTTGGCAATGATGGTAGAAGGCATAAAAGTATGTAGGCGATCCAAAATTTGAGTGAAGATCTGCTGTTGCCACTGCTGGTGCAACCCACTGGTGGTCAGTAAACAAAGCTAGCAGTGTTTTCCTTCTTGTCTCTGGATTGTGTCGGTCTGCCCAGTCAGTGTACATAAATTTAATTGTTTCTCTCAATATATCCTTGCCTTCAGGATATCCATATAAGTTATCGACAAAATTTGAAACAGCAAAGTCAAAATCACTAGCTGATATGCCATCTTCACTATCAACTATATTTTCAACAAATTTTAAACCTTCCCCTTGGTTAACTCCCAACATTATGTCATAGTTGAGGAATTCTCCTTGTTCCATCAATATCTGAGGATCATCTGGTATCACATCACCATCAATGACTGGTCCAAAGGCTATGTGGTATCTTGCTGGCTGAATGTCCTGGTCCACAAGTTCTCTATAAGGCTTCTTCTGCAGACATTCTACCAATTCTACGGTGTCTGACATGTTGCAACCAACTTTTGTAGCTAACATCCTGGCATATTTTGCAGGTTGGAAACTAACCGCCCAGCTGGAGAGAGCTGTTCCACTTTGAGCTATTGCTCTTTGAAAAAGTCCTGTGGGGGAAAAAAATATTTTAAAAGAACTGAGGTGAGATTTCTCAGCATTGTAGCTGTTTGATTTTAGATTAGGTTTGTGGGATAATAGGAAACATTTTAATGTTGTTTTTAAAATTACTGATCAATAAATACAGACCAGAAGATAAAATCTGCTTGTGCTGCATCCATATCTGATGTACACAAAATAAATGTATATATGTATATAAACCGTAGACCACAAGAGAAGTAAAACTCATGCAAATACCAACTGATAATAGCAAAGGATCTGGCTCTCAGTAACACAGGAAGCTGAAAAAACAGGAGAAATTGTTTAATCTATTCTTTGTTTAAGATAACACTGGTTTGGGGTTTTTTTGCTTCATAATGCTAACATTAATTTATCATTTTGGCAGAAAAGCCATCCATGCCCTGCAATTGACTGATTTCTTAGACACTGTTTAAGTCATTAGCAGGTTGCACATGTATGATCAATGTTTTAAATTGAAGACTGAATAGCACCTCATATAGTGTTTTGATAGCCTATGTTTAAGAATGAACTTGGCTTGAGATGTACAGTCAGTCCCTCTCAGCTGGGAACTATAACAAATTTTATATTCTGAAACTATAGACGACAAGGTACTGGGCAGCATTCCTTAACTGATTTATCTCAGAGTCAAGATAAAGGGTCCTATTTTTAATTAAGGTTTACGGTGATCACATTTAAATAAAAAAGGAAAATGTCACATTTTACACTGAATATTTTAAAATATTGCTTGTGACTTAGACATTTAAATATATGCCTAAATATTTTTTTATGACTGACGAGGTGGAGGGGGCAGATTCTCCTCTTACCTACACTTTTGTAAACTTCAGGCAAGTCCAGTAACTGCAATGCAAGTACTCTGGATTTAGCTGATGCTAGAGGAAAGCTCTGCTCACAAATATAAGGAGCATTGGTTGAAAGTGATCCTTTTACAACCTCCAAGCATTTATGTCCACATCATCGGTGAAATCCTGGCGGCACTGAAGTTAACAGGAGTTTTGCCACTGATTTCAGTTCAGACGGGATTTCATCCCATGACTCAAAGCCATGGTGCCTGTCCTAAGTACGTGAGAAAGGGCCTTACAAGGAATTCTGGCTGATACCAGCATAGCTGCTCCCATACTTTTAGTGCTCCCCTCTGTGTGCGGCCACGGCATTATTTCACCCCCTCTCATAACGTTGAGGGAGGCTACTGCTACTTCCAACGGGGAATTGGAGTCTGGTCCCATGCAATAAAGTGAAAAAGGATCCTTTCATCCATACTCCTGGCCAGCCATAATTTGTTCCATATTAGGTAACATATTTTACCCTACTTGCTAATGAACTTCTTAAAACTTATTTTTGCTGCATCACAGAAGTGCTACAAATGAAAGAGAATAAATGATTCGCAATTTTGCAGTGTCTCTGTGTAATGTATTGGAAAATATTTTTAATACGGCCTATATTTCATAGTTAACTATATACAAATATGCCCTCTGACATATACAGATTATACTAATGTGAAGCATATTAGACCAAAATTTGCTTTTATTTACATCAGTACAAATCTAGAGTAATTCCAGTGACATCAGTGGAGTTTCTGAAGATTTGCAGTGGGGTAATTGAAGGGAATTTCTGAAGACAACATGTGGCCCTCTGCGGGTGACTTACACAAACATAATGTGTTTGGGGTATGCTCTGCTGAAGATCCAGTACCTCCCACTTCAGTGAACAGGAATTGCAGGTGCTTGGCTCATCTCAGAATTTAATTCTTTAAAAACACAAACTATGGTGCTCATCCTGCAATGGGATGAGCATGGATGCACTCAGGCACCGCACAGAGCTCTAGTTAGAGGCCTACCTGCATGAAGTATCAGGACTACACTCAAAAGGCTAGTTAGAATGAACTGCCTGCATGAAAACATTTTTAAAAAGGTCCTCTGGGGAGATTTAAAATCCTGTAAGATTATTACAGGACCAAAACTTGAGGTCCTTATTTAGTCTCTACTATGCCTGTACTCATGCAAAGCTTTCATTGAAGTAACCTGGACATTGATGGGAATTTGCGACTCAAGCCCATCTCTAGGTCAGTGGTTCCCAAACTTTTCAGTAACACAGCACACTTCAGTGAGACAAACAATTCCATGGCACACCCACTTTTTTCAGCTGAATTAATTGTTCATAAATCTTGCATTTCCTTACATTTAGTATGGTGACAGTCTTACTAAAGTGCTTTGCAATAGTGCCTACCACAAGCTAAAGAAGGATCAAATGCATTGATATTTCAAATCTCCAAGAAAAATTTTGCCCTTTGGCCATCTGCATGTTGAATTTTTATGTTTTAGAATTAAAAGACCAACAACCCACTTTTAATTTGATGATTGCTATTCACGAGTTTTATGAGTAGTAATTTTGGTTGGATAAGATATTGTCTAAGATGAAACAATATTTGTTTTACATTGATTTTCATTACCTTTGTACAAAATTTCACAGCACACCTGAACAGTTCTCATGGCACACCAGGGTGCCAAGGAACACTGGTTGAAAACCGCTGCTCTAGATTCATTAAATGAGTCATAATCCTGTTTTGCCTGCATAAGAACTGAATAAAACCCCGTAAGAACCTCAGAATTAGAGCCACAGAAAATGTATATTTATGGGGCTAGATATTCAACTGGTTTAAATCACCTTGAAGTCAATAGATCTACACTGATTTACACCACCTGAGAATCTGGACAGTAGAATTAAGGCCGGGTTAAGGGAGGCCAGGCTGCCCACTTTCATTGGGCCCCTGGCTCCTGCCACCATAGCCTGAGGGCAAGGCAGGTCGTTGGCGTGTGGCCAGAGGCCGCAGCACTCCCATCCCCAGATCAGATGTCCTAGCCGAGAAGGCAAGCCCAGCTGGTGTGTGGCCGCTGTACTCTGTGGGTGGGGCCAGCCAGAGCACAAAATGGCCTCCAGAGTGGTCCTCCAGGCCTCACAGTGCTGGGGTCCTGCAGCTCAGGCTGGTGTGTCTAGCACTCTGAGTGCCCCAGTGTGGCTTGATAGCACTGTGGGACCTGGAGGGCTGTGCTGGAGGCCCCTCTGTGTGCCAGCCAGCCCCATCCGCAGTGCACAGTGGCCACACGCCAGTCGGTCACACCCCCTGGGGCAGACCAGCCTGCATGGACGTGGGGTGGCAGCACCACAGACTGTTCCGGTTTCTGGCCCCAGGGCCCAACCCCCAGTCCCACCAACGCTGTGTCAGCAGGGCCAGATAATCAAGAGTGCAAATTTAGGGGCTGCAGTGCAAGGCCCCCTTCAGGCCAGCAGCCGGGACTGCAGCCCCTATATCCTCTGTGTTAATCCAGCCCTGAGTAACTGAGTAGAACATATGCACCAGAATACAAAATGGGGATTTTCACTAGTATTTAATTCTTAATCCAACATAGCTTTACTATGTGTGCGTACTGTATGAAATCTCTTTTTTTTATTGTGTAGAATTTTATAAACCAGTAAGAGAAAGAGTCAGTTATACAGTAAGAATGTGCTGATATAAACACTGTAGCTTGTTAAATGACACATAAAAGGCCAGATTTCATTAAAAGTGGTCAAGTCCTCTGGACATAAAGCTCAATTCGGTTACTTCAAAAAAAATATTTCTATTGAACTGGGTTAGTGAAAAACGGATGACAGTGAGAAAAGTAATTTTCATACTGTAACTGATTTCTGCCAGCAACAATGTACACTAAAGGAAGTGAACGACACTTCTATAAGGAAATGTTCACTCTCAGGGCTCAAGGGGCTATAGGCTCATATAAAAATGATATTAATGCATAATGGACCATACTTTGCTATCATTTGTATGTCAAGGTCCCAGTCAAGTAAATAATAATTTGCATTTATTCGTCTACAGATTTCAAAGTACTTTACCAAGATGAATAAGTACTACAGTTCCCATTCTGCATATGGGGCAGATGAAGCAGATTGCTTAAAAGCTCTGTCTGCCAATGTGCTGAGTGTTCCTGGCCCCTGTAGAAATCTGTTCTCTAGGAGATGAGAGCAGTCAAGTAGGCACTCAACATATAGTAAATGGGCTTGCGCTTTTTACAAAATTTTACTGTGTTACAACATGACTATGTAGAGCTAGCTGATAAGATGTCGATCGTGGCTGACTGGTCATTGCACATAAAGGCAGATAGTGTTCACCATCATATCACCTACTTGTAATTAAACCAAAGACCAAATGGTCCATCACTGGTAGAGAATAGAAACCGGATTTCCTGATTCTTCACTCCATACTCAATCCACTATGCCACTCAAATGATCTTCTGCTGAAAAACTGATGGCATGACATGACCTAAAGATTACATATGGTTATGGGTCCTGTGCTTACACTAAGTTCTGACAGATCAAATACCTGCTTAAAAATGTCATTTTTTGAAATATGGAGTTTAACATACAAAAAATGTAAATAATTGAGAGTCAAATTTATACATGGATTCTACATATACACTTCAAAGTATTTCAAGTAGAAAAGTGTCTGACTGGAAATGGCTAAAAATTATAATTTAAAAATTATTTTAAATGATTTTTTTTAACTTTGTAAATATGAAACTCGTAGTCCTAGGTGTCTATTTTCCACTGTTGTGTTGTTTCCATAATGGAAAACTGGCCTAATTTTATTCCCATTTACATAACCATAATGCCTATAATGATCCAAAAGCCCACTGAGATTTAGTGGGATCTTTCCACTGATTTCATAAACTTTGGATCAGGCGCCACATCAGAAGTAAATTCTACTGATGTCAGTTGAGTTACTCCAGTACAAGTGTACATTCAGGCCCTCCAGGGAGCAGTGGAAATCAAAGGAAAATCAAGCCCTCTGAGTTCCTCCAGACTATATCAACAAGGATTTTCTGTCATCTGCTTTGCTACTTCTACACAATACAGCATGCATATATATATTATATATATATATATATGGAATGGATAATGACAGGCTGGAGTAACATAAAAATAATGTGATCAATAAGCAGTGGCAAATGGGAAAAAAATGTGTGAAACTCTGGTGCCAAAATTGAAGGAAAAATGTTTTTTTGGCCTCATACAACATGTTTGTAATTTCCTGCTGTCTGCCTTAACTAGAAAAAAGGTTCTATCTCTGGAATAGGAAAAAATATATGAGCAAAAAAATAAAAAATTCAATTTGTGACCTTGATGCTTTGACAATTTTGGCTCATGCATGCGAAACATTCAAACATTCTTTTCTCAGAAGACAGCAATTGAAATTCATGCAGCTTCAGACAAAAGATTTCCGAACTAGGCACTTTTTTCCTTCCCACTATATAATAGCATTAAGCATCTTAGCCATGAGCTTGCAAACAGGAACCATGTCGTTTTATTTTCTTTAAATCCTGCTCCTCATGAGAAACTAAACATGCCTTTGATAACTATAGTCAACCTCATTGACTGTGAGCATCAGTGACCGGTTTTCCAAAGAGGACACCTTTAGGTAGGAAAGAAAAGAGACAAAAATGTTGTACTGTGCATGTACTGTTCAGAAGTCTGCTGCAAAAAGTGTTTCTACAAAGCTTTCACAGGAAACAGAACAAAAACCACCCAAAATGTAAACGTGCAAAGAAGAGTTGAGGTAGAAGGCAGCCATTGCAGCCTTTAAGAAGCCTGTTTATTACTGAGTTGAACTCAGCAGTCCATAGGAACAGAGAGAAATACAGAGAATCACATAGTACTAATGATGGTGGCATGCAGACACCAAAATTGTCAAAATTTGCAACCTGCATAATACCTTTGGTTGAATTGCTCCAACGGTTACCTTCAGAATAATGGGACAAAGTCAATAGATTGACGCATGAACCGCCTGCACCAGATCCAAAAACAGTTATTCTCAATGGGTCACCACCGAAGAACCCAATATTTTCACTAGTCCATCGTAGAGCCTGGATTAGATCAAGGAGGCCATAGTTTCCTTTTGCTGCTTGATCCCCAGTGCTCAAGAAACCTGCAAATGTAAAGGAAAAACTGAAATTAGCAAGCACTCCTCAGATCATGTTGCCCTGTTATCTTGTCAGTAATGCTTCGGACATAAATGAAGCTAAACAACATGTAAATACAACATTTTCTATATGCACTTGGCAATACTTTACAAGCCATACTTTCCACAGTAAATCCTTCAGTCTTCACAGTAAACATAAATTAATGTGAGGACTGTGTAGGTAGAATACAGGATAATGTGCTCATTGCAGTATGAGCAAGACCAGGAATAAATAAGTAAAGATCTATGATGACTTTTAAATGTAATTCAATTCTTTGAGGAAAGGACTAGATCTGTATGTGAGCAATTTCTTTTTCATCGTGGCCACTATTGGAGTGCAACTTAAGATAAGTAAAAACACATGCATTTGAATGGAACTCCACAAAGTCTGCAAGGTCAAATGTTCAGCATCCCAATGTGTGTTAAAAAGATTGTGTTTGTAAAACTTGGCTCGTGCTTGTTTAGCAGCAATTTATGTAAGCAAAGGAGTCACCTGGGCACTTGGCCACCCAATTTGCATATGCAGATATAGGCTTGGTGCATGCCAAATAGATGACTGTTAACTTCTGCATTCCACTGCTTGTGGTGCAGATACCCCCATCTTACCACATTGCCTCTTTTTCTCCTCTTTTCTCTTCCATTGGCTTTGCTCCCAAAAAGATTCAATTTATGTCAGAGGACAGGTTGGGTTGTACAACTTGAGTGACTCTCCTGCTCCCTGAGTTCCAACCCACATCCATTAACCTGGGTTAACTGAGTTTGCATTAAAGGATATACAATGCAATTTGAGCTGCTCTACTAACCTCCAGAATTAACTAGATGGGAGCTTAGAGGTAAATGAGGGAGAATGACTTGTTTCTCACGGTCAGATTGATGGTGGAATAGGGGATTGCATCAGGTAGAGAAATGAGTGCCTTTACTGTAGTCAGAAAGGAGCTTTGCTTTTTTGTTTATAAAATACTTAGTGTTCTCATTAGGTAGCTGATGATAAGAGCTGAATAACAAACACTTCAGAGAAAAGCCCCTCTTGGTTTTGATCTTGGCCTCCTGGACCCTGTGGCCTCATGTCCAACTTACAGAATCTTCTGAGCAAAGGTTTAAATAACATCAGTATTTTTAATAAAACCAAAAGCTTCCACTTGTGTATGAAACTGATTTCACAAGCACAATATGGACAATGTAACAGGCTTGCAATGAGAGCCCCATAGAGAAGTACCACCATTAAAACAATTATCTCTGGATGAACTAAATATGAGTATGTTCACTGTTCTACTTAAATTTACACTAATTTAACCATGCTTTAGATAACCAAAAAAGTTTACAGTGGTTTTTCCAAAAGAAAGCATATAATTCTCTTACAAACCTCATCACTCACACTGTCACATCAACAGCAATACATGTAGCTCTTAAGGCCTAAATTGAGAACAACAACTGTGTATGATATTCGTCGATCAGGAAGAGCAAAGATTCCTCATTTTTAGCACTAGTTACTGTGGCCTTTGAAAAAATACCCCTTTTGTTACTCCAAATACCAACGAACAAACAGGAAGAAACTGAGTTACAGGGTCTGTTGCCTGGACAGAGGGAGAGGACCATTAATTCTAGGACTCAAGAGGTCAGCAACTGCAAAAATACAGAACATAATGCATAGTAAGAAACAACCAGGGAAGATCAGGATTTCTTGTAACTGATGCACCCTTGCAGCAAGAAGTGAATAGAATTCAAGAGGAGAAAAGTTTCTGAATATTTCTTATCTTAATCCATAGCAACATTAAGGCCACAATTTCAAGCTTGGTGACAAAGTGCTTGAATCAACACCCACCAAAGTCAATTAAAAAGACTCCCACTATCTTCAGTGGAATTGGATCAAGGCCAGAGTTAAGCACCTAAATAAAAGCATCCTCATGTTCAGAGGGACTTCAGCACATTCAACTCTTAGGCTACGTCTATACTGATGGCGGCAAAATCACCATCATCAGCGCAGCGTTCCGGGAGCTCTTAGGAGCAAGCATGAACTCGCTGCTTCACTCCCAGAAGTTGGCGCCAGAAGTCCTGGCCCCCAGGAGACATAGGGGAAAGCCGATGGTAAGACATTTGCAGTTGGCTTCCCGAGTGTGTCCCAGCAGCTTAGGAAGTCGCTGACATACACAAGGCATTTTACCTGCCTTGTGTAAATGCCAGTCAACTGCTGCCGAAAACCTGGCTGAGTGTAGTCTACGGCTTACTGAAGTAAACTTGAGCTGTGTATGCCCAAAATCTCAGAAAAAAAGGGTCATCTTGAGATCTGCATGTGAGGTCAGTATGCCCCTTTGCATACCAGCCATAGAAGATGTGCATGTGTTAAAGGCCTGGCTACATAATGTGCTTCTTAAATCAAGCTGGAATGTTTCATGCTTTTAGCACGACTGCTCTCTGGTTAAATCCCCAACGTCAGCCAGCTAGGGTTACAGAATTTGGATCATTCCGCAGACTCTCTCTCTACCACCACTTTTGTCAGTATAAGTTATGTCACTAAGAAGTGAGGAAAAACCACAAATCTGAGCAACGCTAAGTTACACTGTCAAGCGTGGACAGTGCTATGTTGACAGAACTTTTTTCCACTGACATAGCTACAGTCACTTTTGGAAGGCAGGTGGTTGTCTATCCCAATGGCATAATACAGGTATACGTGAAATCATAGATCTGCGCAGTTGTATTGGTATGGCTGTGCCACTGTAAATTCTCTAATGTAGGCATGGCCTTAGTCTACTCTTGAAAAGTTTGATTTTGATACTACAAACAAACTTTGGGCAAATCTTCACTGTCTTCCACATCAACTGATCAGGTCTGTGAAGACCTGCTCAGCCAATCACGAAGCTGATCTTGTAAGACCCCCTCTGCAGAAGGAGTAGCACTGAGTTGGAGGAGCAGCATGTGCCTTTGACACTGTGCATTGAAGCCAGCATGGTAAGTAGGTGGCAGGCCGTTGGGGGAGAGATATGCAAGTATTTTAAGTACTTTGAATATCTCTCTTCAACTGCCACTGAAATCACATGTAAGTGTAGACCAGCCCTTTGTTTAAGAGAGACAGATGTGACTATAGGCTTGCAAATGAAGATCTTCACCTGCTAGACCAATAGTGAAAGGAGACACGCAATCAAATTCAACTATATAACCTTCCTAGAAGTCTGCAGTCTACTATTTTTTATTACTATTATTTTTTAGAATGCAAACCAAGTAACCCTTCTATTTAAAATGAGTAATTCTGTTCAGACTAGATTTAATTACGCAAAACGGGAAAGAACATTTATTTCTGATTGGCTTCGCTGAAATTTCCAGTCAGCTTTTGCTAATCAAATGGAGTTGTTCTGTCTGCACCACCTTTTTCATAATGTGGGATGACAGCAGCAAGTTATTAAAATGTAATAGGAAAAGAAATACTAAACTAAATTCTCAGTTATACCACAATAAATCTGAAGTCACTCTGATGACCTCATGGCTAGTGATTGAGGGCTGACTTTGGACCACTGTATCTAACTAATATGTTCTCTTTTGTGAGATTACGCCTAACCTCTGTTATTAGTTTGTATTACTAACATTCTGCATAATGAATATTTATAATACACACGACTGTTGTTTATTGCTCTAGTCTTCTAATTTGACTGCATATGAATAGCACTTAGTTAGTATTCAGTCAAATACTCTCACATTCATTCTAACAGCTTCCCCCACAGAAAACTGCCTGGAAAGCTAATTGGCCTTACTGCATAGAGATGTGAGCTATGCTACATTTACGGCTATATTTTGTTTGTTTTAGGTCAGTGCTGATCTTTATTACCCAGGGAGGGAACTGGCTAGCAGTATAAAGTGCGAGGCTAGCAGTTTGCCAGCGTTAAGACCTAATATACCACATCTAATTGGCATATTTTGTTCAGTGTAGTTATAATGGATTCCTCTTCACATATTAAACTTTAAATCAACGTGCATTCCGCTTTTTGAAAACCCTCATACTTAGAACATTTAGCTGCATGACCCAGAAGAACATTGCTAGATACCAAGAAAGGGCAATGTTTATCTAGAAGACTTCAGATGTTCATGGAGAGGGCTTGGGAGGGAGAAATAATTTATATTAATTCATGATTGTTTTGTGTCGTAACTCATTACAACTCTGTATGCGTACAGGACGGAATGAATTGCTACTGGTGCTATGATCTGACTCTCTCAAACCTCCCCAGTGGTGTAAGAGCTAAACTGAACTGGTGACTGAAAGTACATGCAAAGTCCCCACACGTCAGCAAAATTTTGGGCCCTGCAGAGAATTTGCTTTAGGAATACTAAGGTGGTGTGGAAATGAAGGTAGTAGAAAAGAAAGGTGCATAATGGTCTGCAACGAGCTGTGCTTTCCTTGTAAACTGCTACAAGCCTAGAAACAGAAAAACCTGGGAAGCATCCATGATTTCAAGGAAATTTAATTCCTGTGTTTAAGGAAATTATAGAGTCTATGGTTGAAGGTTCTGGGACGTTATTCCCATCCCATCCCCTCTTTTGACTGAATTACAGTCAGTTTATGAGCTGTCTGTCTAGCACAGGGAATACGAGAATGACCTGCATAGGCTATGGGGATCACAGGCAAACTGGACAAAGGCCTTCCTTGAATGCCAGAAGCCTTGAGACAAGAAAACATTTTAAATTACAGTCTATACTTCGGGCTAATTAATGAGTTTTTTCTCTTTTTTCATGAACATGCTTCAGTCTTTATGGTTCCATTCTGGTTCTGATGTGGAACAGACCAGCAAAACTGGTTCAGAAAGGTTTTGCTGCATCCAAGTGATCCCAGACCAGTTTCTAGGAAAATGGATGGTTGGCTCAAATTGGAGGAAGTATGATTCTGATGAGGCGGCAGGCCAGATTCAGGTGCTAAAACCTCAGCTTGTGGAACCCCATGCAGTACCCTGGATTTATTGCACAACAAAATGAGAGGCAGACAAGCCACTCTCCATAAGAATAGGTGCTGAACTGCAGAAGATCACTACACTAGCTGACGCAATTCACTTGTGCTATGAGAATGCACACCACTCTCTGAACCTCATTCCAAAATACAAAATTTCTGGAAAAATAAAGCAGCATTCATTTTCTTGTGTTAAAGAATCCTTTGCAAAAGACTCCCACAGAAAGTACAAGAAGAAATATCTACTGTCCACCATAAGAGGAACATTAGAACAAGGGGAACAAGGGCAACATGTTTAGGTCAGGTAGCTGGAGGATGAGAGCTTTCAGTTGAAAAAGAAAAGGGGAAGAATAAGTATTAACTATTTAATAATTTTGCCTCCATTCAGATGGATTAGATAAATCATGATGTACGTCCCAAGCACTGGATCGAATGGAGAAAAAAACAATCTTACCCTTTCTCAGCCAGAGACATATTGGTTGACTTCCATACCTACACAAGATGAATAGATATTGATGTTGACTTTCATTACATGAAACATTTCAACCTCATTTTAAAGAACCATAAGATGCCTGTTAATGTCACCAGCTGTTCATACATTTTTGCTTGTACGCACCATTACCAGCATGGCTCAGAAGTATGCAAACTGAGAGAAAGTCAGAGAAATGACTGATAAGACACAGGAGGCATTTTTTTATTTTTAGTGAAGCATGGCTCAAGGTGATTAAACTGATCTCTTTCTATGGCCCTATTCACAGTATCTGTTTTCTAGAAATACTTTAAAACAGCATGGAATGGGCCAAATTCAGACCTTTGTTGCAAGTGGGTGAAAACTGCATTTGTTTCAATTTACTAAGTATACCAAGTCTCAATATGTCTTTAATGTTTTTCATCCTCTGTATCCCAAAAAGAAATAAGATAGATAAGATTAGTACAGTGACTGTGTAGGAAAATATCTAATCTATCAATCTGTCCATGATATTTCTAGGGTGCTGTTTGCTATCATATGTAAGTACCAAGTAAAGAAATTTAGAGTTTTAGTGTTCTCCATAGTGAACTCTGCTTTTCATCTCCTACATTTGTCAGCTTTTCCATACTTTGAAATTAAGGAATCAATAACATACCATGTTTAAAAATAGTGTAGAAACGTGTTAGCAAACAGGTGAGTTTTGGATTATATCCTGAAAATGGTCACATCTGGGCTCATTCTGAATTTCTCAGATATGTTGTTCCACATTTTAAGATCCTCCCACTTAGCATGCCTCCTCCCTGCCTTCAGCATCAAGAGTCCTGGACACTGTCAGCCTATGCAGTCACTGGGTTCTGGACAGAGTATCTATGCTTGGATCTGTTGCCTTTAATGAAGTCAGAGCTCAGAGTGGCCTTCTGTGCTTAGCAGGGAGGTTCATTAAACCTGTGCAGCCTCCTGTGACATACAAAGCAGCTAGACAAATGGGCACAACCAAGCACTAAGCCTTGGGAATTGCCTAATACTCTATTTCAGACAGACTTACTATTCTGATGTTCTGCTCAAACAAAAACTTTTACACTGCTCTGTAAAGTCTAAGGGTGGGCAGATTCAGTGTTCACCATGCCACTTTTTTTTTTTTGTTTGACTCTCATTAACCAGCTGTTGATGGTGCTGGTTTGTCTTAGTTTTGAGTTTGTTTATCTGTTAAATGCTGCAATGATTGGCCAGCTTCCCCCCACCCCCAACCTCTTGGGGAGGGGCCGTAAACATTTTTTGCTCTTCCAGCTCTCATTTTGTAAATGAGGTTTTTAACATGTTTGGGGAAAAAGGGTAAGATAATAAGACACTGAGAAGTTGAAAAGTGCTTTATAAGCACAATGAATTACTAGAGTGCATTAGTCTCAACTTTGACTTGTTCTGCATATTGCAAATTAACACTATTAGGAGGGGCTGGGTGACAAGCCTTCCAAAGAAATGGACTAAAACTCCCCTAACTGGATGACCCACTGATAACAAGTCTGGCCTCTGGGTGAGAAGATGTGTATGTACCATTTCATTTTTTATTTGCATGCCTCTTGGTAGGGAATCAAGACTGGCAATCCTGTGTCTCCCTGAAGATTTCTGAGAGCAAGTGAAAGACCAATATAACCCAACAAGCTATCTAACAATGGCAACAAATGGCAAAAGTATCAAAGTCTTACTGGATGGCAGTAGCTATCTGGAACAGCCATACAAGGTAGACACATTGCAACAAAAATATAAGAAGAAAAAAACAGTTGCCCCTACTGCTTGGAGTGTTAAAAGGAATTAAACTTTAGCATTCTGACTTACAATTGCCCTCCAGCTATTTATATGTATTATAAACAGATGTACAGTGTCATGTTATTGGTCATATATCTCCATTTAGTAAAATGTTATGCTTTTATCCAGTGAAAGCAAATATTAACTACAGATGAGCAGAAACATAATGGGGGGGGGTTACGACCACACATCAAATTACCCTCTGCACAGCCTGTGGGTTATTAGCTTGTTTGGTGGAAAGATTTTGGCTTTGGTACCTCTTATCAAAATTTAATAGCAACTACAAAAATGTGTGCATTGCCCTTAGAAGTGCAGTACCAAGTTGGCAGTATGTGTGAAATAAGCAAAATGTATGTGATGGGATGAAATTTAAACAACACATTTGTTTTTACTGTGGACCTTTATCTTGAATTCCCTCCAACTAACCAGTCTGGGTCAACAAGGAGAGCAGCAGTGTTGTGAATATTAAAAAAATAAGTGATATTCATGAAACAGAGACTATGGTGCCACTCTTCACTAACCATACCACTTATTTTAGAACAGGAAGCATATTGTTATTACTAATAACATATTCTACTAATGGAGATGAGATAAAGGAACTAGAAATGTAGGAACCCGATTACTGAAAAAGGAGGAGGAGGACATAAAATGGATTTAGAAATTATTACTCCACAATCACGTGTCTGCAACACATATCAGCTTCCAGATCTTATGAACAAGGCTTCTGAAAATGTTGCTCTAACTTACGTTTTGCATCAAATGCATTTTTATAAACAAAAGAAAGTGAAATTGTAACACAATTGCAGAGTCGTCTTCTTTCTTAGATTCATGCTAAATACAGACAGGTTACAAGTAGATGAATGATCTAGGAACTGCAGCATTTTATTTCAGTTTTATGAGATTTGCAAAATAACAGACTAGATCATTATGTTTTATTATTAATAAGCAGATACATTCTTTGACTGTCAAAGGTGGAATGGACACTGACAGTCAGCACTTAAGGCTTCCATAGCAGCCTTCATCTTGGAGGATCACATAAGTAACTCTCTATATATTAATTTCATTTTGGATTTATAAACAGTAAATGAAATTAATAAATTGGTATGGAGCCTTGCTCATCATCGCAAGTGGACAAATTGCCCAATACATGCCAATGCTATTGCACTTATTTCTGTTTGCAAAATATCAATGAACAGATATAGATTACACATAGCTGTTCACCAAACCATTTATATGAACATATATCAATCTCTAAATTGTACACAAACATTCACCTTGAATATATATTTTAATTATTTGTTGTGTGTGACTGGTCGCTTAAATCATGCAACATTGTTTATGCTCTGCAATTTCACGAGTGGCATGTCATAAATTGGAGGCAAGAATCTTTCAAACAATTTTTTATGCCATTGCTCGCATGAGATTAAAAGATTTGGCACAAAGACCAGCTATTACCCAACAGTTATTGTAACAAAAACCTATCCATATAAAAGTTCATGGAATGATGAATAGAAAGGGGTGTGAATATGGCTGACTTTAAAAATGTTTTGGAATCCAAAAAGATATTCCATTATGCCCACAGCCCTACTCACCCTGCAAATACTATAAAACGGCTCATCTATTTTATTTACATCATTTCAGTTTTGCTTCTGGAAGAACAGTCTGGAAAGGTTAAGCTTACGAACAAAAAGCTATGCTGTGAGCAATGCAAAGCAACTACACTAACTCATTAACTTATTGGACCCTTGAGTACTGCGGCTGAGAGGCAGAATTTCTTAACAAGTCCAATATCCAGCACCACTGCACCAGCAGCTGGCCTCAGGAAATCCCCGTTCCTGGTGCCAAAACAACAATTTGTAGAATTTAATCAGCTAATTGCAAAAGGCTCACATTCTAAATATAGGCACTTAAAAAGAAAACTACTCTTTCAGCTCAGCCTAGCATTCCAAAAGTACTCATGGAGAAAAGCATGGTCCTGAATAAATATTCAGTTGCATTTTTACCAATTATAATTAGGATTTCTAAGGTACACTGCTGAATGTCATTCCTTTAAAAAAGTGTTGGTGGCACAGGCCAAGGGTCCCAGAAATTTTGCAGCTGAGGGAGTCTTTGAAACAACAAAAAAGAAATTCTGCGGCCTTTGGTTTTTATTCCTCGTTTTCTTTTAGTGAGACAGGTTACACAAAAAAGCCTGAACCACTGGAATCCTTTAAAAAAGGAAAATAAAATTTCTCTTCTTTGGAATTTAGGCTTGGTCTACCCTGGCCCATTACCTTGGCATAGCTATGCTGGCGAGGGTTAGAAATAAACCTGTATGCCAGAACAGCCAGGTCAACAAACCCCACAGTGTAGATCAGGGGTCTCAAACACATGGCCCATGGGCTGCATGCGGCCCCTAAAACTATTTCCTGCGGCCCACAATGACACCATCATTACCAATATTTGCAATATCATTGCATGGAAAGGTTTCAGTGGTATGGCCCTCAGGCTAACGTGCCAGTCCTCATGCGGCCCTGCGCTGGTCCTCATGTGGCCCTCATGAAGATTTGAGTTTGAGACCCCTGGTGTAGATGCAGTTATGTCAAAGGAAAAGTGCTACATAGCAAATTTGACAATAACAGTGCTCTCATAATCCAATGTCTTTGAAAACCTTAATAAAATGAAACCAAATCCAAAAATTCTATGAGACAACACAGCCCAAAATAGATGCTAATAACAGGGGAATGTGTATTTAAAAAAAAAAACAAAACCAAACCAATCCATTGGAACACAGATAATCCCCAAACTAATGACCCAACCAAAGCGTTAAAAATCAACCACCATTCACAAAAATAATGGGTGGGATTTGAAGTGATGGCTTCACTCTTTTCCCATAAAGTCAATGCAGAGTTTTACTATAGACTATCCGTGGCAGCAGGTTCTGTCAATTCTTAGGATATTTGAAAATCCCGCCCGAAATTTTTCAATGGAAGAAATGGAAGCATGGCATAATATTACATATTGGCAGAACACTACGTGAAGGATGGAATCTTCAGATGTTATTGGATATAATTGGGCAGCACAACTCTGGGCCTTGATAGCATGGTATAACAATGAACATTAGAGCAAACAAGGAGTCTTGTGGCATTTTTAAAGACTAACACATTATTAATTGACTTCTGACTCAATAACTATCTAATGTTTATTTAGTTACAAGTTCCAGAGGGGCAGCCATATTAGTCTATTTCAGCAAAACGAACAAGGAGTTCCGTGGCATTCTTAAAGACTAACAAATTTATTTATCACATGAGTTTTACAATCCCACTTCATCACATGCATGAAATGAAAAATAAAGCATGTTAACTGTAAATACACACACACATACATGTATATGTACATGGATATGCACATACATATACATACACACGTATATACATGTATGAATATATATGCGTATCTCTATAGCTAACGTGATATAATATTAATCACTTCTGGAGACTTTTTGAAAATATATTTGATTGATGAGACAGTAAAATGGATATTGCCACTTTCAGTGGTCATTCTTATAACAATGGGGGATTTAAAATGTGACAAACAAATGTCCACTTGCAGGTTCTTGGATACAATAGTAACTCAACACCGTGAGGATATGTGATAAGGATCCAGTGTTAGTGTGAGTCAGATTTGAAGGAAGGGAGATCAGGAATTTTCATGGAAAAATGTATGTGCAATTACTCTGATAGCATGCACACATGCTGCTAGATACCTAAATAGAATCAACCCATCTGAGCTCAGAAATTCAGATGCTAATATAAATGTCAGACTTGCCTTTTTGAAAATGTTGACAAATTCATACTGTATTTTCATGTATGAGTTAAACAACCTAATTTAAAATAAATACATAAAGCATCATCTTTTTAAAATTACATCCAGTTAGATTATAATCTTATTCTTTGACTTTAGTCATTCATTCTAAAACATGTGATACCACAGCCCTTCAGAAATTCCAAAGAATTGTGGGAAACAAATGTTTTCCCATTCACTGGGACCATACTAATGTCTCTCACCACCACTTGGAAGTCACGTAAGCCCTTTTAGACCTATCCATTTAATCTTCAACAGTGCAAATTCAACCCTCATGAAGTCTGGAAAGCCAAATGGAGTTCACAAGAAGTCACAAACACACACCTCGTGAAAGACCAAACTTAGGAGGTCCCTAGCTTCAATCTTCCACATAGCTCATGAGAAACCCTAAACCACATCCACACAAATGGTGGCAGACTCAGATACTTGCTGCATAAATGAAACAGTAAAGACTCTCCAGCATGCAACTTGGCACTCTGAACAGGCCATGGAACAAAGAACAACTCAATGACCAATTCACAAATACAGATGCAACACAGCAATATACTCTACTACTTCAGATGCAATTATCTGGCTTAACATCTGAATGCAAAATTATAATTGTTGCTCTTCATTTACAACAGTCATATGAAGAACATGAAACACATTCGAGCGCGCACACACTTTTTTTTCCCTCAACATCCCTACATAGTAGATAGCAATTATTTTACTCCAATAACATTTTATCTCACTTCCTAGAGCAGGGGTAACATATAGGCAGACTGTGGGCTAAACATGGACTGCTAGATGCTTGTGAACAGACCCTAAAATCTTTTTATTATTATCATTTATATTATTTTCTCTGAAGTCAGGACCTTGACTATACCTTGACCAAGAAATTTGAACCTTGGGAAAAAATAATTGACTGCCTCTGCCCTAGAGGGACTGTGAAGTTGATTGACTATGTGACCTTCCTGCGGTTTTGCACACACACACTAGCTAATGTGCTAGGTACAAAGGCACAGCACAATGACAGAGAAAGAGAGAGTTAAGAGCAATATTCTGTCACTTTAAAACAACTCAACAGCAAATTTGTCTTTTATCAAAATTATTGCCATGTTGGCAACAGCTCCATTTATAGTTATTTTAGCCTTCTTTTAAGAAGATCAGACATCAATTTTCATGAAGTAGGTGAGCAGATAGCATTAAATCAATTTCAGCCCTGAACTTTAAAGAAAAACTAAGCTACTTGAAGCAAATACCATATGTTTATCACAGAGATCCACCACAAAGAAACCAGGTTAGCACTGCTGGCATGTGTTCATGAGGACAGAGCAACTACATCTATTCTTATTCGAACAAGGGGATATACCCCCCTGCTTAGGGATCTACCTAATCTATGGACTTATCTACTTATCTAGACTGTTATACTGAATTCAACACTATACTAACTGTATACCAGTAACAGTCACAAGGCCACTGACATTTTATCAATACTTATGGCATTATCTCTAATTCATTGGTATTCTGTTTTCAGTGCTACTAGTAGTGATCATTGGTAGCCAAAAATATCAAGTTCCAAAGGGATAACTGTGTTAGTCTAGTTCAGCAAAACAAACAAGGGGTCTAATGTCACTTAGGCTAGGTCTCCACTAGCCACAGAAAGTTCAAACTTGTTAGTTCGAACTACAAAGTTTGAGGTTAGTTCAAACTAACCTCGCTCTTACAAGTTTGAAGCAACTGCGTGTTCTAGCTAGAACTAACGCTTAGCTCAAACTAGAATGCGCAGTTAGTTAAAACTAATCAGCTTAAGTTCGAACTAAGTGTTAGCCAATGGCCACATCGCAACTAGTTCTAACTAAAGTTCAAACTAAGCACTTAAGTCCGGACTAACCACCAATACTAACAAGGTCAAACTAAGTGTTCCTTAGTTTGAATTAACAAATTTCGTAGTTCGAACTAGGGAAAGCTTAATGTGGCCATGGGCTAAATTAGTCCAGAGGAAGACTCCTTAGTCTGGACTCATTGTCAGTGTAGACCTAGCCTTAAAGACTAACAAATTTATTTATTGCATGAGCTTCTGTGGGAGAAAATCTTCAAAGCATCTGATGAAGTGGGATTTTATCCCACAAAAGCTCATACAATAAATAAATGTGTTAGTCGTTAAGTGCCACAAAAATATCAAGTAACTAAAAATTTACTATACCACATCATGTGCCTGTTTTTTCCTAACAAACATCCTGCCTGTCATGGCTGAAGCTTTACTGTCCAGAGCTTCTGTATTTCCCACTTGATCATGTAAGATATGATCTATTCAAAGGACACCCGCTTCCCCCTGCAATCATCATTTTAATTACATTTTGTGAATTAAAGGCTGGGAGCTGTATAGGAAAACTGAAAAAGGGATGGTCCTGACTGCAGCTTTTTGAAATAAAAAGAAAAGAAGCTGTAAATGTCACTTCAGAAAAAAATGACTGCTATTAAACAGTTCTTCCCAAACAGAATCCCAAGAGGTGACACTACCGCTGCCTGCACATCTGTTAAGCAAAACAGTCATCTGCAAAGGTTATACATTAAAAGACAAGTAGTATGTACAAATCCTGCATTTTGCTCAAGAACATAATTATAAAACACCTGATCACACACACAGATCATCTCTGTAATTTTGTAAGAACAATTTAAATAAATACAAGATGTCAAACATTAGTTCCCAGTTGGGGGTGGGGGGAGACTTCATTTCCACCCCAGTTAATTGAGGCTAGAATCGTTCCAGCAACATCTATGGTAATTTCACATTGGTGCTCTTCAATTAAAGAACAATAAGAGTGCAAGTAATTTATACTCATGGATTAGATGTCACCCATGAAAAAACTACCAATCCATTCAAGAAAGCTCTGTCAGTATTGCAAAACCAATCGGTGGGAGTCTCAATTTTGGGTCCCCCTCTCTGACTGAACCCAACATCCTGATACCATTCAAAGACACATTCACAATAGCTCCATTGACATTTTAAATAATAAGAAATGCTTATTTTACACAAACTGCACGTTGATTTTCTGACTTCATTCAAATGCTATCAATAGAGGTCCATTAACCAGTTCTGTTACACCAGTGACAGCAAAGAATTTTGAGCTCATTTTTTCTAGTTTCTTAAAGGTTTCAAACAGTTATGAATTTCATTCAGTTTCTGACAAAGGGATACATTTTTGCCATTATTATTTTGCAATTAAAGAATTCCTTAAAGCATCCGCTACTGATGAGATCATAGTACCATCTAAGTGCATATAGGTTACTAACATCCCATTAAGTTAATGGATAAAACATACATCCCACTGGGTGGACCCTAACACACTAAGAAACATTTTCTAAAACAATGAGATCGTTTCCCTTGGGTAATTGATTAACATCAGGACAAATCATTTATTTTTATACCGTTTCTGACATTTCTGTTGTCCAGGTGACTCCTGGGATATATTTGTTGACTGGTAGCCATCTTCTCTTGTGTATTTCACTCTTCCCATTAGTGTCAAGAGCATTGCCCGTCCACAATTTAAAGAAAGGCAGATGCAATGTTTTGATATCATTACTGGGCTGTTTGGTGGATGGGTCAGACTCTCACCTGGTGTAAATATATGTTCCTCTAGTGGAGTAATGAAGTCACATCAATTTACACCAGTAGAGGAATTCCATATGCTTTTGACCTCTCTGAACATCAAAAGTTCATGTGTGTTGCAACTGTTAGCAATGTTCATAATCATTTGGGCAACTCTAGTTGCTGTGACAATTCCTAAAAAAATTATATTTCATGAGTGGCAGAGCACAACTGATGCTTAAGACAACTGTCAGTCCATTAGATGACTGGAGCCTGAAGTACATGCTGGGCACACTTTCAAAAGGAAATACATGTATATACTTGAGCTAACACATAAGTATTCAAACAGCCCTTTACTTCTGGACAGATCTGTCCACATAAAAGTTTTATGCTCCTGTGATACATAAAATGAAAGTGACTACTATTTTTCAGAGGGAAGCTGGCAGTGTTGTGTTGTAAAGTTGGAAGATGGGGATTTTGTATTCAGTGCCAATATATTAGTTTGGAGGTTGCTATATTTTGTAAGCTCAGTTTGCTCAATGCCGACTGATCCAAAAACATCATTCATTAGGAAGGCATCACATGACGTGCCTAGTTTACCTTCCTCCCCCTTCCACCAAAAGGACACAGATACAGTAAAGCACCAAAAAGGGAAGAAATTCAAAAGAAATTAGACAAAAAAATCAAACTGCTTTTGAAAATCAGTGCTTCATGATTCTTCAGGTATTCCAGAAATGGACAATGTGAACAACACCTACGCTACAATTACATTTGAAATAACATGTATGAAAAACATCATTGCCTGATCTTTGAAGGCTAATTTTTTACATTCTTCCATTGTTAAAAACTAGACTAAAGGAGACATCTTAAAGCTAAAAAAATACCCATCTATAGCAGAAGCTGCATGGCAATCATTCTATTTGCATCAAAAAGAAGAATGGAGGTCATGAGGCAAATTTTCAGCACATAACAGAAACTGAATTTATATATAATTACCAACTGTAACAAAAAGCTGCCAGAAGAGGATAAGAACATCAATTTTTTTAATCACTTTACTTAGAAATCTTATGGCAAATGCAGGTGGACCAAAGACACTGTCATTTTAACACCTCCCCTGCCAATCTTTGATCTAGAGATATTCCAATGAAACTTTTGTATCTTGTGCAGAATTCTTTTGGAGGACACATCTGGTAGGGTCAGTGCTAGGCCTGCTACTATTCCACATTTTACTTAATTATGTGGATAATAAAATGGTGCATATGCATATAAAATTTGCAGATGACATTAAACTGAGAGGGATTGCAAACACTTTGGCGGACAGGACTAGAATTTACAAGTACCCTGACAAATTGGAAAATTGGTCTGAAATCTGTGAGATGAAACATAATAAAGTCACTTGCAAAGTAATATGGTTAGGAAGGAAGTTCAGACTAAAGTTTGAACTAAGCGGTAAGTTCAAACTAACCATTCAAACTAAAAATATTTTTAGTTTGAACTAGGCAAAACCTAGTGTAGACAGGGATCAAATTAGTCCAGATTAAGCATCCTTAATCCAGACTAATTTGCCAGTGTAGATGTAGCCTTTGTACTCCCTCCCCTCCAGCCCTGGAAGGAGCTTGCTATTCCTTTCCGTTCACCTCCACAGCCCCAGCAGGAGCTTGCTTTCCCCTCCATGCCTATGGCATTGGAGTCAGAGATGTCCTCTGCCCTTAACAATTATAAGGGGGCCCATGCGCCTGCTTCTGCCTCTTGTGCACACCCCTGGATGGGAGAAATTGGAAGGAGTCCAGAGAAGACAAAACTAATTACAAAAATAATAAAACATTTAGAATACCTGTCCTATGCGGAAAATTAAAAAAAAAAAGGCATGGTTAGTCCTGATAGATGACCATTGAAGGGGGACCCCATACTATAAGGGCTATTATAAAGAGGAGGCAATCAATTGTTCTCCATATCCACTAAAGGTAGGGCATGATCAGTTTAAGCTTCACCAAACAAGATTTACATCAGATATTAAGTAAAACTTTCTATCAATAAAGATAGTTAAGCACTGGAATAGGTTTTGAAAGAATTGGAGACTTTTAAGAACTGGTTAGACAAAGCTCTCAGCCATGGTTTAGGCAGGATGGTCCTGTGTCAGCACAGGAGGCTGGACTAGATGACTTCTGAAGGACACCGCCAACCCTTTATGTCTATGACTCTACTTTACTGTAAAAAAAGATTAGCATTGGCGATACTCACCTATTACATAAAATAGTGCCTATATTTTTTTAATAGTTAACCAAACATCGCAGATTCTAGTGGAACTTTCATAGCCTCAGGTGAGTTAGTGTGAAATTTAATCTGTGCTAATTTCCCTAAACAGATGGTGCGTTAATTAAACAGTACACAACCATTTTACACTCTCTTTCTCTGTTTGGTCCCATAAGAGATTACTTCTGTTAGTTACTTAGGACCCAATTCCTGCCACACTTACTCATGATGAAGAACTAAAATCAAATGCTACTACTTGTTTATAAGATGCCATGACTAAAGGGAGGAGAACTGGTCCTTTGGGTGAAATCTTATCCATAGTGAATTACAATAAATATCCAAATTTATCCAAAGAGACCACACAATATCTGTTTATTTTCAGTTATTTAGCATTTTAAAATGTGTTTATATAGTAGCCATTAAAAAGTCACTGAGTAGAGTTGCCATAAGATGGTGTTTAAGGCCAGTACATAAATGAATGATCCTCATTCATGCACATGATTCAACTGACGTCAGTGGGTGCATATGTGGGAGTAAGAACCACTCAGCTCATAGTCAGGGATGCACACACAGAAGCACAGGAAATTATAAATTATTTTTACTATAGGAGTGCCTAGGATGAGGGCTTTGTTGTATTAAATGCTGTAGGTCCATGTAACAAAGAGTCTTGACCAGAGAACTCCAATATGCAATCCAGATTGCAGGAGCACTGCTGCCCTGGGAAAAATCCCATGGTTTGGGCCCAGGTCCCACCCCCTTGGGCCAATTCAGTACCCTGGGCCTGATCCGGTTTTGGGGTCCAGCCATCAGCCTGGCCCCAGCTCCCCATGTGGGGATGGGGATGGGCAAGGCAGGGGCTGCCACGGGTGGCCTGGCCCACATCCCTGGCTGTGAGAGGCAGGTGCCACCACAAGTGGCCTGGCCCAGACCTGGGGCTGGGCTGCCTGCAGCAGTGCCTGTCTCTTCCCTCCAGGGATCTCGGAAAGGCAGGGGCAGCACTGGGCACTAGGGACACTGGCGCTGGGACTCAGGGCATGTGTGCTGTGTGCCAGGCGCCAGCGATGCCCCTACCAAATTGCAGGATGCAACTGGTGGACAAAACAGATAAATGGGGTAGGATGAATTATGAGGATGAAATGACAATAAAACTAGCAATTTTGCAGAAAAGCAGAAGTCATAGATTGTCACATGCCTAGTAAAGGGGACCAACATTGTATTTCACTTGGTACAGCAATGAGAACCAGATGTTCTTCAAGCACTGCTCACATACATTCTTATTCAGATGTATACATGCCATGGTGCATGGTCATCCAGAAGCTGTTTCACTCTAAGCTGTCCCTGTATGATCAGTCGCCCATGCCCCCTTGGTCCCGCACTCTGACCACAGTATCTAAGTGGTGCTGACCCTGCCCCACCCCACTTCAGTTTATAAGTAAATAACCCTCTGTTCCAGGGCAAGGGGTGGGAAAACCTTCAGTAGGCAGTTACAGTTACAAGATATCTTGATCTTCTGAGGTCACTGTACCTCCCTATGCATATCTTCTCACCTTTTCCTCTTCCAGCTTCTCACCCAATGTCTCCTCCTAGTGGCCAGGCAATTCAGAGTTTAAACAATTAGCCCTCTGCCTAATTTTGAGTTAAAGCCCATCTGTTTTGGACATTAGCCAAACAAATTTGGAAAACACAAGTATCTCTCTCTCACCTCTGTTCCTATCATGCTTATCTGGCTCCCATTATCATATTATCTGAACATCTTACATTCTTCAGTGTCTTCACAACACCCCTGAGAGGTGGGGCAATGGTATCTTTCCCATTTCGCAGACAGGGAAGCACTGAGAAGCAACAGACTTGCTCAAAGTCACAGAAGAAATCTGTAGTGGAGCACAGAACTGAACCTTGATTTCCTTCCCATGGGACCATTCTTCGCTCCCAGACTCAGAAGTCTTTTTCCTCCCGGCATAGTCATCAGATTGTCCCCTTCTGGTGACACAGCACTGGTATTGGGGAGCCTCATCTTTCCCTCAACTGCAGAGTCTGAGGCCACATTTACACTGATGGTGGTGAACACTCTGCCATCAGATAGATCTTTCCAGATTGGATACGCTAAGTTGATCTGGAGATTAACTTTTTAAAGCCAGCCCCTCAAGTTCATTGATGAGAACACATTTGCTGCCGGCACAGAATGCTGAAGATGCCATGCTGAAAGGGAGTTAGGAAGTTAATGGAAGTTATGTAACTCCTGTCAAATGCTGCCAAATTTCACTGCCAGTACAGACCTGGCCTGATGCGGTCTCTTAAGTAGTGAAATGGCTAGTGAAATATTGTGCTAGAATATTCTTCTGAGTCTCAGGTGCAATGCATTCATCCTTGAAATTCAATGGACACCTTTTCAACATACTGTACGAAGTCAGTTCTATGCCCAGTGATGAGACAAACTGAGCGTTAATACATCTCACTCAGCGTCACTCTCAAATGATGTTTTTTTTCTTATCAGTAATTACTAATCAGGCTTCAAACAGCATTCTGAAAAAGTTACCAGTTCTACACACAAAAAAAAAATCTGCCATATTGCAATGATATTCACCAGGGCAAGTTTTCTGTCCTTGACCCCTTCTGCTGACTTGAAAGATTGCTTCAGTTTACAAAGGCATCTCTACCACTGTAGCATGGAGTCATAGCCTACTTCTGGGAGGGTTGCACATGCTGGGAAATCCCTACTTTTTCATAAAAGGATCAATATGACACAATGGTTTGATTAATTTTTGTATTATAACTCAGTTTAATGGAAGAAAGGCCTAGTCTACACCGTGAGATCAATTTGATGGGAGAATGCATATGCCACAGAATGCGCATCTCCCGTCAATTTTATTACTTTGACTTACTGCACTGTCTTCACTCAGCTGCATTGACCAACAATGCTCTTCCATCAACACAGCATTACTCCACTTGGAGGGGTGGAGTTATTGCATTAAAGGGAGAGCACTTCCTGAATAGAAGCATGTCTACACTGGCTGCTCAATCGGTCTCGCTGCATCGATCTGTAGGGATCGACACTGTATTTTCGGTATAGACAAACCCAAAGATGGACATGGTTTCATATTGCATTCCACAGTGCAGAACATCATTTGGTAATTAAAAGTTACTTATTTTTAACTCAAGAGAGAGCTGGTGAACAAAGTGAAATGTACAGCTCACCTCTTTTACTCTTTTAGATTTGTGAACCTCTGACATAAGTAGTGGGGTGGTAGCAACAAAAACAATAAAAAAGAAAACAGATATTCAGTGATTAACTACATAATGAGTCTGTATTTATATATTAAAGCATCTTTCATGCACAAAGAAAACAAATGCATGACATGATTAACTCCAACAAACCATGTTCAAAAACCCCATTTGAATGGTGAAAAACTGCCTCAAATTGTCAGTGGCAGTATTAATATGGAAAAGCTCTGTACAATTTAACAAACCATTTTAATATTCCTGTGGGTTTTTAAAGTCATTCTTAAGACTGAACAAAGATTAGAGAATTATGTATTTTTCTCCAAAAATAAAATCTATATACCCAAAGGTTACAGTTCATAGACCTCAGAGTTCAAAAGGTGGTAAATTCCCAGGGCATAATTACAGATGTTTGTGGAAATATCATGCTGAAATCTTGACTTTCCAATGTTTAGGTCTTTTAAACAATAACATTGTAATGAATTTATCTTTCTTTAATGAGAATGGACCACATTTCTGCTCTCAGTTACTGTAGAAATTATTAAAGCTTATAAAACATGTATATAGACATTTTTACAGTATGGGTTTGATTTTTCTCTGCTGTTTCAACTTATGTAGATATTTTACTGTTCCCAAAGTTGGTATAAAATGCTATCAAATCATCATCGTAACATTTAGAAATTCAGTTTCAAGGGGGAAAATGACAAAACAAGATGCATGACAGCGAAGAATCAAGCAATGTCTGTATTTCTTGGTGGTGTCTTCTGTGCTTGGTGAGAACTCAATTATCTTAATTCTGGCACTGTGTGCACTGACCGACAAGTTTTTATTTTCATCTATTCTAAAGCATACAATATTCATGAATAAAGTGTATCTACACATTCAGTTTCCTAACAAACTGTTCACTCCCTCTCAGCATGAAACAAATGGAAAAGTTGTTGCTTATATAAACCATATTATTTCCTGAACTGTAGCTTTTGACTGGATAGCTATGTCTCGCATGACAGTTGTGTTATATGAAGATAAATATTCTCTAAATTGTGCCACCTATAATCATTTTTTTTGCATTTTTAATTTGACTTTAATTTAGTGGATGGTAAAATAGACCTTTCAGTTAAACAAATGGTCCCCAACTCCTGGTCCTTATGTTGCATGGTACTTAAAAGCAGAGAGCAAGTTGCACTAAAACAGGATGCATCACAATTTTTTCATTGCTGAACTCAACAATGGTTTTCCAAAGTGCTTGGGACGTAATTCACATAACAGTGTCCCAGTGTGGTAATGTTATGGCAAGACATACACAAGAAAAACATTATGCCCACAATGAATATTTCTGTGATATATTAAATAAATACCCATGTAATATCTGTTCCTATACTTCCCTTGGGCGGTGACTTCTTCAGATCTCACAAATAAAACAGGATTACACCTGGTAAGTACTTCAAGTGTTTTCGAGGAGTAAAGGTGTTAATGATGGTACTCCATCCAGATTTGAAGCTCGAAAGTAAATCCTGCCCACCTAATTTCCCTCTGTATCCTCTCCTTTGCTCTCTCTAGTCCACTTTCTTCCATAAACTATTGGGTAATGTTACTACATACCAATAAACAGCTGCTACATTTCAACATAAAAGTGACTATGCACCAGTGATACGGTACACATCATGAAAGAAATTTTCTTTGATTGTATAAATCACTTACTGATATCCTTTAGGAATCAGTTTTACAATCCCCAGCTCTTTGTTATGTGTATGTTTAAGACCAAGTACGCTGACAAGGTAAATAATACTAATATTACATATCAAAAAGTTCACAGTAAAAGAATGTTAAGTTGTGCACTTAAAAGATAAGAAATGTCATAATTATAGTTGCTTGTATAACTTTAATTTGACCTCCTTCTATCATGACTCTTTATCCACATGATCACATAATTTTATCAGCAGAACCCTCTACTTACAATTATCAGGTTGACCTCAGCACAGGTTATGATGAATGGGTCCATAAACCATAACAGGTTCTGCACCTTGTTTCTTTCAAGCAGTAAGATATATTGGCCAAAGTGCCAAAACTTCTTCAGGTACTAATCACTCACTGCCCATTATTTACTCTACATTGCTGAGCAGTTTCAGGCTTTGAGACAATTATTCTAACATTTACAAATTGGTGTGTGGAATTTTAGCCATGCTGTTTCTACTGAAGTAAATGGGAGTCCTAGAACTAAAGCCGTATTCACTGCTTTGGGAGGAGGAAAAAAAGGTGAGTTTAATTAATTTTATCTCTAATTGAACAAATGTATTTTCAGCGCTGACAATCAAAGACTCAGCAGGTTTTCCATATTTCAGAATCTTGGTATTGGCAGCAGCTCTCTGGTATATATAGAAGTTCCAGTGAAAATACACAATTGTAAAACTGGAATTACATAAAAGCGAATAAAGCCCAATATTTATTATTACCCCAAACTCTTAGCATAACCCACATCTGAAAGTGTGGGTTATAAAGTATAACAGTTATGTGCTTGTAAACTTACTGCTCCCAAGAACTGCATAGTGTAGAAGAGTTGCTCCATTAGGAAAGAATCATACAGTATAATTAAAAGGTAGCCAAGACCTCAACTTCAAATCTAATCATCACTCATTTATAGTAGTTTACTCTACTGATAGGGGCATTACAATGACCTCCATGGGCAGATGGTTGCCTTCAGTCAACTGGGGATTAGCATTTTTGTGAGAAGCATTGTGCGTATGTTATATATCTAAAATTACATGTAAAAATATTAAAACAGTTGTTTGGTATACTTTTTAATGGAAGAAGTGTCTGCAACTACTAGAGCAGCGGCTCTCAACCACTGTGTTGCAACACAAAAGTGTATCGCAGAGCAATGGCTGAGCGTGTCACATGAAATCAGCCTGCTGCCAAAAGTCCAAGGAGAGCTACAACAGCAGGCTGATTTAATGTTGCTGGCCGTTTGAAAGCCGCAGCAGCGGTGGCTCTCTGCAAGAGCTTCTTGTGAATCAACAGAGCTCTGTTCTGTTTCTTGGCAGCAGGGGCTGCCAGTCAAGCTTCCCACCACTGAAAATCCCTTCCAAGAGGTAATTTCTTTACCGGTGGGGGCCACTGTAGCTTGACACGCCACTGAAAGTCCTCATGCCAGGGAGGAACTTCGGCAGCAGGGGCGTGGTGGAGGCAGTGTGTCCTGCACAGCTGGGAGCCCTTCCTGCTGTCTCATGAGGGTGAAGAGGTTGAGAAACCCTGTACTAGAAAGCAACCCCTCCAGAACTTGCAGTGGAGTTCACTATTCTGAGCCCCAGTCTTCCTCTCCTGGATACAAACAGCCTCATGTTTCATGCCTCATCTAATGGCTGGTTCACACAGAGACTAACAGTTTATTTCTGCCCCCAGTTGACCTATTAGTTCAAGTGGTAGAGGTTTGTGCTGTGGGTCTAGAGGTTCTTGAGCTAAAGGTCAACCAGAGAGTCAGCCAGTGTGATGGCAAAAGTAGTAGGGGATCATGTCATTAAATTCTTTCATAATATATACCCTGATGGGTGTCATACTTACAAATGATCTTAATTCTGGCATTTTCAACCTCTGAGTACATGCGTTTATAAAATTAATGTTCTTCTAACATATTTTTTCATGCAATATGCATACTTTTCATATTTATAATCTAATAATATACCTTAATCTGTAAACATACACACACTCATACGTGATTAAGTTTGCAGCCCTGCAAAAAGATGTGGTGGCATGGTATGAATCCTTTGTTTGTTAGCTGTTAATCCATGTTAGGGGCCTGGACTGACACAATAATTTTAAATCAGAAAAAAGAGAACCTTGTCTTGATCAAAGAGAAACCACACACTAGTGCATCACACAATCTTTACTCTTGCGGTAGCAAAATATTCCAGATATGTTTTAAAACAAAACCCTGAAGTTATTTATTACAATGTGATTTTTTTGAGGAAAATGTTAATTTAAAATATTAAACAATTTGCTTTAGAGCCCACCTATTGCATTTGTCAACGGTATGAAATAATACAAAGGGAGAGAGGGAGAAGTGGTTAATTCATTAATGCAGTGGTCATCTTCATGCATTTTCAAACTATTCAGACTATCTTTTGACTATGGTCTCACAAAGAAAGTGAGACAGCGAACTTTTCACCCCTAGAATCTTTTGCATTCAAAGCATTTTGTTTTCCAGAAGCTAAAGAAAAAAAAATAGATTTATACAGTCTGTGTTCCCACTGCAGGTACTTAACAGGTTTTAAATATAATAAATGCATTCTGGCAAAGTTAATGTACCATAAAATCAAGGAGACCCCGGTATCACTCTTTGATACAAATAGCTGGCAAGCCATCACTGAAAATAAAAATAATTTATGCTAAAGGAATAATCATGCATAGCAAACACACCCTCTTTTTGGGAAAGATACTTTATGATGCAAAAACATAACCCTTTTTCCCATTTGTTTTCATTGCCTGTATTATTTACTCAGGATGCAGGCCTTGCTCGTAGTCAATTTTATAGCATGAGTGAGATACAAGAAAGTGAAGTGACTCCTGCAAGGTCATACAGTGAATCTGTGCCTTGGACCAAACCTGAGCTCAGAAGTATTATGACGCCTTGTTCTCTGCCCTAACCACTTGATCAGTCTGCCTCCTTTTTTATGAGGATCAGCTCTGAGAAAAAATTAGTCTTGTAAATTCTGCTTGTAGTCATTAAGAATTGGTGAAGAGCCATCGAGAGGGATCAGATGGCTCTTGTGATTGGAATGCAGGGCAAACAGTACTCCATTCTGGCTTGTAAAACAAAGTTAAGGGGTTGCCTGCTTCCTCGATCATTTTCACAGTAGTACTTATCTTTCAAGTGACAAAACAGTGCAGATGCCAAGATCATAAAAAGTATTATATGGGTCTGCCTGCTGTCTTTTCAAGGTAAGCTGGCAAGGCAAAGGGCTACAGACAAAAAATGGAGTAATAAAGTTTAAGTGGTGGGCAATAATGTTCATCTGCAATGCTGCAATTTTGATTAAGATTTTGAACAAACTCCCTACAGTTTTAATTTGATTTTCTTGTGTTGTGTACAACCTTTAAGGGCCCCAGACTGATAAATTGCTTCTCATTTATTCTACCTGAGTGACTATATATAATCGACTTATCTGTAAAAACATACAAATAGTTGTAGTGCTGTGGAGCAGTTGCTGTATTCTTTAGAGACCACTCGTACATTACCTTAAAAAAAATAACTAATGAATTAATACACCATTCCACAGCACAAATTGCAGTCTAAATACAATAAGATCCACATAAAAATAATAGAAATATAGAATGCTAACTGTGGCCTTAAATATAACTTATATGAAATATTCTTAGACTTCCCAGAACTCTAAACCTAAAAAAAATTACAAAAGAAAAGGAGGTTACAAACTCTATAAACCAGAATTTGAAAAACCAATTTGACAGGTGAATAGAAAACTTTGCTATTAGCTTCTGCATGATCTAAGCTCTCTTTTGATTTCCTAACCCTTATGGTTGTGAAGAAAACTATCCAAAATCAAACCAAAGCCACCTGCTTAGCTCCTGAGCCTGCATGCAAACAGTTCAAGTGCCTCTGCTGCTGTTCACAGAAGAGAGACAGCAAATGTATTCAGAAAGATAGATAGGGATGTACAAAAGTCATGAGACAGCATTTACCAGCCAGATAAGCATCTCAGGACACCAGGTCCCTAACCTCTGTCACATTTTTGTAGGTGTCATAGGAGGAGAATGAAGTACCTTTGCAAATGTTCAGAGAGAGCCTTCACCAAATGCAAGGGCAAGCTGGGGGAAAGCATGCAGGTGCTTGTTTGAAAATGTAACACTTGGGTGATAGAGCTGAACACAGGGAGGAACTGACCTCTCTATGGTGACTGAGATGAGAACATGATAATGGAAGCTTAGACAACATGAGGAGCGCCTGGACAAAAAGGAAACAGGCGATGAAAAGACAGGTCAGTCTGTAAATTGCCAGCAAAGAGAGGATAGAAAAATTTTTGTTTGCATGTAATATTACCCAGAGATACAATGTAGAGGGAGAAGAAAAGGGGATCCAGGATAGAGTCCTGTAGTCCCGCACAGGAAGTCAGAGAGAATGAAGAGGACACTCTGAAAGACCGTGAAGATTTGTTTAGAGAAGAGGAAACAGAACCAGGAGAGGACAGAGTCACAGAGTATGGGTGATAGTGATCATACCTGTTATTTACTGCATCTCTTTATGGAGGATTTCTAAGTATTTTACTTTCACTCATTCTTAAAGCATCATATACCAAGTGAAATAGACACAATAACGTTATTCTCACACAGAGGCAGTTAAGTAATTGTTCAAGGTCACATTAGTAGCAGATGATGGCAGGAATGGAACTCAGTTCCTTGATCTGCATGCTAAAGTACTCTCTCTGCTATGCAATAAAGTTAAATTATTAAATTTCCTGGGGCACTATTTCTTATATCAACTGATACGTTTTTGGTCTTCATACTGCCTTTTACTAACTCTTTGCTAGATCTCCTTATCTAATTGTACCTGCTAGGTTAGTGGCTATACTGTATAATGCAATGTCTACCAGGGGAGATTATGGATATGCAGACACTATCTTGCATGTGTGCAAATTTCAAATTGATAGTTGTATCCTACTCATACTTTGTAAGAACACAAGAACCACCATACTTGGTCAGACCAATGACCCGTCTAGCTAAGCATCCTGTCCATGACAGTGGACCATGCCAGAGCTTTGGGGGTGGGGGGTGTATGGAACAAGATATTTGGACTGAGCCACCACTTGCTTCCCCTTTTAGCTTCTGGCAATCAGATGTTTAGAGTTAAACCAAGACTGGGGCTGTGCCCCTGACCATCTTGGCTAATAGCCATTATTCTCCCTGATCTTACCTAGCTCACTTTTGAACCCAGTTATACTTTTAGTCATCATAACATCCCCTAACAATGAATTGCACAGATTAATTATGCACTGTGTAACAAAATACTTCCACTTCATGTTGCCTATTTATTTTCTTCCACCTTCTATGGTTTCTTTTATTCAGATTCTAACTACACGCTGCCTGCAGCTTTCCTAAGCACATTTTGAGCATTCCACAATATCATATGGCATGAATTGTCCAAATAACAGAAACCAAAGGATAAATGATAAAACAGCAGTATACTAAGTTGGCGGCTGAGGTGGTCTAATGGTGTACTACAGGAATCTTTGTCAACTCTCACCATATTTAACATCTTTGTGAATGACTGAGAAGGGTTATGCAGCATGTCAATAGAATTAACTGATAATGCTGAACAGGGAAGTGCTCTGAAAACCAGCAAGAATACAAAAGCAATAAATAAGGAACCAGAGGGATTAGATACATGGGCTGAGAAAGATTTAGCTTTAAAAAAATGCAAGCTATCAAATATGGGAATGGGGAGGGAAGAACTGAAAGAATTAATAGCACAGATATTCAGTGTGTGAGAGAGCCTGCTAGTAGTAAAGATGAAGAACACTTTGGATAATTGTGGACAGGACAGGGGCTACTTTGTACGGCAGTTAGGATGCATTTCCTATGGCATCAGGTGCTGGAGCAGGAAAGGGAGAGCCTTTCACTATACTGTTCCAGAGCGACAGCACCGGAAACACTGGGCATCTCATTATCAGAAATATAATGGAGTATATAAATGGAAAGAAGTTCAAAAAAGAGAAGATGGTCAGCAGCTGGCAGTAATCTTTGGAAAAGATTAAAATAGTATATTATGTAAGGTAAGTACAGACTGGTCAAAAAAAGTCTCCCCTCCATTCCCTAAGACATCATTACAGTCTCTGAATTATTTAGGTGCTACACAGGGTTATGACTACAATGAAAATAAGAAAAGGAAAGGAAAGGAAGAAGTCATATTCAATACCAAGAAACACATTTCTTGACAGTAAGATCTGTTAGGAGTGTGCAAAAGTCTCTCAAGGGATGTGGTGGAAGCCCCAAATTAGAACAGAGAAAGCACTAGAAAATTCTTCATTGGCAAGGGAATGAACAAATAGATCTTTTCCATGTCTAATTTTTATAGGTATACAGTCTATAGCTGTGCTGCTACCATGATTGATAAATGATGGTTACGGTATTTTACCATCACCATGTTCCTGCTTTCCAGTAATGAGAAGACTTCCCTTAGAAGGGCAGTATACGGGAGACATTGTCGGCTTTATAAATTTTATCCTTAACGCAGGCTAGCTGCCAATTATTATAGAAGGTTAGAGAACCTGAATGTGAGTGCACAGTGCACTTCTGATCCTACACACATCTCTTGCTAAAAGTAGGCATTTAAAAATATATTGATAAAATCTAAATTAAAGCTTAGAAATGAGGGTCAGTCCTTCTTGGAGGATTTTGCATTTATGCTTGTGACCTGCCATCTTAAAGACCCATTCCAACTTGCATTTCTTTATCGTCTGAGGCAACATAAAAAGATTTAACCAATTGTGTGATGGAACCAAATTTTATTTTGATGTCTGGCTCTACTTGCTCCCCATAGAGATCTATAATTCCCCATTCACTCAAAGAAGTATAAAGGAAAAGATCAGAAGCTTTCCTGTGGTTAAAGAATGATTAGAGAAGGGAGCAATCATGCAAGTCTTTGCAAACAAGGGGATAAAATGGCCCCTGTGCTTTTAGAAAGCAAACAAATATGACGAAGAGCATCAGTTTAAAAGTCACTGTTTAAAACAACCGATTTCCCTTTTCCTTGAGCTTTGATGCATTATGTATCATGGCAGCATCTTTTGGAGACAGGGGAAGCATTTGTGCTGTTTACCAATTAGAATTTGGCACACAGTTCCCATTTGCAGACATTTGGAATTAAAAGGGAATCAGCAGAGAATGTCTCTGATAAACATTTTGTAATGGTGAGATCCAATCAGACTAAGATGAAAACTCCAATCTACTTTGATTTTCATGTTTCTGATGCTTAGGAAAAATACGTGTAGTGGTAAGGCAATTAACTGGCTTTAATGTCAATTAAAGTACTTTAAAAAGAATGATATTCAGCCCCTAGTCTCCACACTCATCCATCTTTTGTGGCCACAGGCTCCCACAAGCACACTGCTGACACTTCTGCATGCATGCAAATATTTGTACGTGAGCTTGCAAAGCTCTGTGCAGGCTTGCAGGTCCAAATTTTAGCAACTGCATACACATAGATGATAGTACTTTTTAAAAAAGTGCACGTCTGCTTATAACCTTCCACTTGTACAAGTGAAAAATGGGCAAGAGGCAAGGCTGAAAATTTGGTACTAAATGTAAAAAAGCAAAAAATGCCATAGACAAGACATAACGTAACAGGCTGAGTTTTTATGACAGGCGAGGTAGCAAACTGATTTAATGGGCTAGCTTTTCATCTATGGACACCTGGGTGGGTTCCCACCCCTGCTTTGAAGAGACTTTGACTTCACACCTACAGAGCTGCACAACTGAGAACATATGGCAGCTTTTTTTTCCTGCCAAATCCCAGGACAATGAGAACATGATTCAGATTAGAAATTAGGTGCATTTTGGAGTTGGCTATGGTTCTCAGTGGAGTCAGCAGGAACTGGATTGGACTCCCATACGGTGGTACTGTATTTTGGAAGGTGACACAGCTCTGTACCACAATTTAGCTAAAGACTACCAGTCTCTCATTTGCATGCACCTAAAATGTTCATAGCTTCAAACCAAAAAATAAGAGCATTTTAAAAGAATTTAAGGCCAAATATTAAGTTCTTTATTTTACATTAATGGGAGTTTAGCCTGCGTGGGTGCAAAGTAAACCTGAAGACTAGGTGCCATTATGTGCTGGCTTATGTTCAGAGTGGTGGGATGTTGGAGAAGCATGAACATGCAGAAACAGCACCGCTGCTGTTGCATCTTTTCAAGAGCTGCACTTTATTGTTAGTTCTGTTGACTGGTATATGCGGGACAGCTCCATGGTCCAGAACCTTCTCTATACCCTTTGGAACAACAGGCATCTCCAGGGTAGTAGGGAGAGAGCGAGCTATGTGCATCCCAAAAAGTAGGAGCTGCATTTCTGACCTGTAGAACAGTCAGGCACAACCTAATTCCCAGTCAGAAACTCAGCATTTGCCCCAAAAGCTTCAATTCAATGAGGTACTTGAGCACTATAGCAGATGGGACTACAGAGGTGCTCAAAGTTAGTCATGTGTTTAAGTGCTTTGCTGAATGAGGGTCTTTATGCCAAATGTGATTAAATAATTATCAGTCTGCATCATTGTCCCTGTTTTTCTTACATAAATTTTGATTAAATACATCTCCAAATATGATTTTTAAGAGCTGTAGAACTGATTTATGAAAGAGGGGGTATCACAATTCAAGTAATTTTAAACATCTCCATTTTACTTATTTTGAAAAATCATAATCAAATAACCCTTAGATCCAACCTCAGGCTAATTGTATTTTGACATGGGTTCAATGATAGAAGCAAAACAAAATGCTCAAGTGCTATGTCTCAGGTCTCTTCTCAAAGGAAAAATGGAAAGCACTTTTACTACTGAGATTTTAAGGAAGCATGTATTGGGGCTGTTTTAATATTTTGCTTTTTGTACTCTGAGCAGAGGTCCTTTCCTTCCCCAAGACAACTGAAAGGCTGTCAATTACTCTTGCATTTAAACAAAACTAAAAATGCATAGATCATGCTTTAATATGGTTTCCAAAAGGGAAGGCACTACAGCAGGATAAGGCATGATAATATGAAAAAATTTCAAAATACCATTCCTGCTGGCCCTTTCCAAACTAGCACATTTAAATTCTTAATGAACCTAGAAATGACATCCGAAGGTAGATAATCCAAATGGATTTGCACAAACTATTTAAATAAATCTATCTGAAGTTTAGTTAATATGTTTTCATAGTTTACCAGCCAGCAAATTCAAGACTTGGGAAGTTGGAGATAGACAATACGCTAAGTCCTATTACAAATGAAAGGCTATAAACATTAAAAATGAAGGTCTGTTATTCACCAGAAGTAGGCTTTCCAGGGCTTTTCAGGTGCAGAAATGCCATAAAGCTTTCATAACTCAAAATTGAATCTTCATTTGAAATGAAATTATCCTCTTACCAGAGGCACAGTGTACTGTTCCGGAGCCTTCTGCTTTAATTTGCATGACAATCAGACTCCCTTTTGCTGGCGTTATATATTAATCAACAGCAGCAATCGGTTGAACTCTGCTGACTACATAGGGAGTTATCTGACATCAAGGCTGAAGAAATGTTTTTTGTGGCTGATTGGCAGCAAGCCAGTTGCCAAGGAGCCAGATGGTCCTATAAAGGTGTCTTCTAGTGTGGTTAGAGACAGTTAATCCAGAGACTAGGTAGAGACAGTCTCTGGATAGATTAATTGCTAGCCTTTAACAAATTGTCTCATGGATGCCCTGAACTACTCTTTGTCCTTCTCCCCAGCCCCATGTCTGAAGCATCTAGCAATCAAAGTTTATTCATTCAGTTTTACAAATTATTTGTGTGTCTTTAAAACCTCAAGTACACCCATGGCATTAAATAAATAAGGAAAATAATACAATCTGAATAAGCCAAAGCCTGATATGATGTAAGTGGAAATTCCTTTTATCCTTTGATTTTCTTGACTCAGTAGGACTTTACTGAGAACATCATTTAGAAATCTCTGCTAAAGGATATTAAGCACTGACTTCATAGTCAACGAAGTGGATGTGCCCGATTATCTGAAGGTCAAAGATATCACCCAAGATAATTCAAGGTTGTACTGCTTTTGTGTTCTAATTAGACATTTCTCTGTGTCACAGTCCAGCTGCTTCTGTTTGAAACTCAACACAAAGCAAGTATGTATCTTTTGTTGCCATGGACATAAGTATCATAGTCCAAATTCAATCTTGGTATCTACAAATGACATTCCATTGTAGTTGATAGTAGCACCCGTCATTTATACAAACAGCAAATTTGGCCCTTTGTCTTCACTGGAGAATCAAGCAGCAGAAGACAATGACATGGAAAGGACCAAACCTTATTTAAGCACAAATTTATTCACAAGATCACAAAGACAGCAACAAAAATGTGGAAAAAATAGGCCAAAGCACGTTTCTTCTAAGTTTGAAATAGCTGTTTTCCTCAATAGGCAATTAAGGCTAAATTCAGACAGTGTAAGTCAGGGGCCTGACTTAAGGCCTTACTCTTTACAGATCATTTAAAGGCATTTAGCTGTATTTTGGTTCAAGAGCACCAGCCATTTCTGTTAGGAGCTCCAGTTTTGACAGATTTATAACCATTTAGGTGAACTGTTTAAGTATACCAGGAGACAAAGCATTTCTCCACTAGTGGGTGCCAAGCTTCCCATGGCACACCAGTTGTACTCTAGTAATTCATGCACAAGACTAGAGTTAGGACTCATATGTTCTATTACCAGCTCTATGAAAATTGCATATGGTAGCTTGTAGTAAAGTCCTTTAACCTCTTTTTTTTTTCTCAATTTACTCAATAGTTTAAAAGTGTTGATAATGTTAGGGATGTGACAATTCCAGGATGCTTATCTTCCTCAGCTGTAAGATAACAAATGTCATACTAAGTTTGAATCCAGACATTCATAAATAGACATTTAAGCCACATAAGACCATGGAGATCTGGATGATCTTCATAACTCAAGTAACAGAAATGGAATGAAATTGAATAGAAGAAAGTGAAACACCTGGGAGACAACAACAAGAATTGTAACAGTTGGAAGCAACAGATGAGAAGAAAGGCTGCACTGGTCAATCACGGAAGGGGTATGAGCAAGTGGTGTTTTGCAGCCATGAAAAAGGCTAGTGCAATCCTAGTATGCATGAGGTGAAGCATTTCCAAAAGAGATAGGGAACTGTTACTACCATTATACTAGGCACTGTTGAGTTCTAATATAGAATACTATGTACAGTTTGGGTTGTCTTTGTTTAAGAAAGATGAATTCAAATGGACAGAAAAGGGCTATGTGCATCATCCAAGAAATGGACAGACTACCTTACAAGAGGATACCCAAGGAGCTTGGCTTGTTTAGCCTAATCAAACAATTGCTGAGGGGAGATATGATTTCTCTCTAAATACATCATAGGGATAAATACCTGAGAGGGTGATGAGTTATATAAGGTAAGTGCCAATGTTGACAGGAGAATAAGTGTCTTCCCCATCTGTCCTAAATTTAAGTATTGTACTTAAAATGAAACCCAGATATGAACTAGCTCATCTTTTATACTTTGTTTGGCAAAAGCAAACCAAACTCAAAACATGGCAAAATCAACCTTATTTTTTTACAGCCCCCACTTCCTCATCACATTCATTGTATGCACAGAATGAGTTCTTTAAAAAGGTCCTGTCTTTCTTTTAATGAGAATCAGTGATTTAGCTGTGAAAGATGGAAATGAGGGAGCAGACTACACAAAAGAGAAAGCACTGTAAGAAAGTTTTATTCTAATTGTAATTCAACATCAACTGTAGCTCTTGGTATTTTGGAAAAGCTGTAGATAGCTAATCTTAGAACTGATGGATGGCAGTTACGTTACTTTTGGGAACAAAATAATAGGAAAATGGATTGTTGAATCAGGCACATCTTCATGAATAAATCTGGCAAGGGAAAGACGTCTAGATCAAGGATCTTGGAAATCTTAACTTCCTCTGGATACTAGATACCCACATGGTTCATTCAAAATATTCAAAAAGTCAATTAAAAAAATATTGTACATGAATTGCTTGCCAAAAGTTGTGGACTGACTGCACTAAAGAATGCTTTCCAACCCACTCCCTTCATAGGAAGGTTACAACATGGACAACTGAAATGCTAGGCAACCTATCAATCACAGTGGTCGTCTTTGACCTGAGATGAGCAATGTTTAGAGAAATGTTAAGATTCACAAAGTCTGCCGTTGACATTTTTCAGGTGACATATGAGTCAGGAAGGAAAGTGCATCTTTACTTAACAGGATATTTAAAGGCCACACACATTGTTCTTCAAGCTCTTCACACAAAAGAGATCCATGTATAAACAACTTCTACAACAGTGATGGCAGAGAGGGCCTTTCAAACATCTTGGGATTCAAAACTGCTGTGTTATGGATGATGCAGACTAGTATATGACAAGGATATGTATACATGAAAGGGGGAGGAAATGGTATGAGACGGTACAAAATGCCATATGTAAAATTGAGTACAACTGCAGATAGGCAGGCCCCACTTACACTATGTGGCCAACAATGAAAAGTTAAAATATTTCAGATATAGGTGCCTAAATCAGGTAACTAAATCTGTAATTAGGTCCCAAATTCAGAGGTGATGAGAATTCACAGGTTTGAGTGTGTTCAAAAACCCTTTGGGAGGGACACAGCATAAGAACAAAGATGAATGGAAAAGAATACAAGCACTTTGTATTCTGACCCTTTTAAAATTAGGCCGCTTATTTAGATCTCTAAATATGGATTTAGCTGTCTAACTTTAGATAGCCATATTTGACAATTCTAGCTTTAATCCTTAATGAACTCGATCACACAAATACTCCCAAGTGCAACAACTGATTTGCTTATTCCATTACATTTGTGAAACTAAAAGTCTTACCTACATGGCAAGTTACTGCACAGCAAACCAGGATGCACGGCTTCATTCAGGAACTTTCATTGCACTCCAGGAGTATCCACCTGGGGCATATCTGTGTGGCATACACCTTTGCTTGCCACACAATAATTTGACTTATAGAGAAGCCCACAGTAATTTAAGTCACATGGTCATGTAGCTATTCACCCCAATTTGGAGGGAAAAAAAAACACAGCTAATTTTTTTTTTAAATAAATAAGCAAGTTTCTTGGTATTTAAACAATTAAGAGGTCTATGTCCTTTGGTAACTTAATTTTAAAATTAAATTAAAATACTACTGTCATCAGTGTCACACCATTTTCACCCTAACTCTATCCCAAATATTATGTTCTCATTTACTGAACCCCCTGGATTATTATAGTCACCTAGTTGCAAATTGGCTTCCCTCCCAAACTAATAGCTTGGAGACACTTTCTAAAACAAATGTAATATTAAAATGCAGACAAGTGACCTAAAAATGGCCCTTGAGGCAGGCCTGTAATTTCCTGAATCACATTTTCCTTATTCCCTCATTTGTTAAGTTTCGCAACATCAATTTTTATACTGTTGCTATTTTACTCTGTCCAAGTGGTTGCTGAATACTAATGAACTGTCTCTCTTTGACAAATGAGTTATTGTTTGATATATTACATTAGGGATGTAGAGAATAAACTACTTACAGACACTGGATATTTGAATAAAATAAATTTACATAATACTACACTATTAGTGTAATGAGCTCTGTTATCTGAAAATAAATAGGGGTTGTAATAAATACAGATTTTGGCACTTTTACTACTGTATTATGAATCTTCAGAAATAAGCTTTCTGGAAGTTAAAGGGGAAATAATTACCTTACTTTATACATACTTTTTTGAATGTTGATGTTTTACCCAACATTAGCTATTTCAGACAACCTTATCTACTTAAGTTCAATAGTGTTAGAAAACCAGTTGTGCCAAAACTGCCCTCCAAGATGACTACAATATGGTCTCACTTTGTAGTGTAAAGTAAAGTAAAGTTGGGTGAAATAGGCCAACTGAAATGTAAATTCACCAGCAAATGCAGGCTACTGATGATCAAACGATTCACAAATTTAGGTAGAATCTGGGGAAAAGCTTGGCCACATAAACATGGGGACTATCAAACCAAAAAAAAAATCAAATATGCACTCAGCTTTAACAGAGTGAGACATTAAGCAGGGGCTCAATCATCTCATTACCTCATGGCTATTTTGGTATGTCTACACTAGAGGCTAAAGTTGACTTAACCTGGCTTAAATCAATTTAAGCAACTCCATGGCCACATTTGGCATTTATTAAGTGGACTTAAGCACTTTCTTAAGTCAACTTAATAAGTTCTTCCTGTAAAGTCAGCTTTAAGTGCTAAGTCAACTTTATTAAGTCAACTTAATGAAGCATGGCCACCTAAGCTGACTTAAGCCATGGTAGCCACTAAGGCAACTTAATAAAGTCAACTTAAGCCAGGGGACCCACTTAAAGCTGACTTTATTAAGTCAACTTAAGTGGCTCTCCTGTCTTCAGGTGACTTAATAAAGTTGACTTTAAACTGACCTTGTTAAGTTGACTTAACTGAGCCCTCTAGTGTAGGCACAGCCTTTTTTATGTATGAGTCCTAGTGACTCTCACAAACAAGGATTTTGCAGGCTTGGTCTCCCATGTTAAAAGTTTGATCAAAGAGTGACTGTCTCATTGATCAGAGCTTGAGTTCTATGGAGAACAAAGAGCTTTATAAAGGAATAAATAAGAAGAGGAACTAATGCATTCCAAAGCATGCACTAATTGGCAACACTTACCAGCAAATGAGAGGCACATAATAAATGATACATTGGATACAGTGGTCAGCATGCTGACTCTTAGTAGAATCATTAGGCAAGAATCCTACCATCTATTCTGATTAGTCTTCAATTACATTTTCACACTTGCAAACAGTTAACCACCTCCCAGAAGAAAATATGGGAAGCTCCTCATATCAACTCTAGGGAAGACTAGCTGCTGGCATTCATATAACCCATGTGTCTTGTAAAGCTGCTCAGAATTTCTGTGTTTAATGTCCTGGGAGACACTCTATATTAACACTCTCTCCATTGCTAATACTGACCGGGTCAACTCTTGAACACTTCAAAAGGAAAAGAGTAAAAAACAGACAACCCACTCTTTTGAGAACCTACTCAGGCCCAAAGTATATAAAAACAGTCACTGGTGGACTCCATTTTCAGACACCCTTTCCAAAGACTTTAATCATGTTGACCTCATTAAGCTTTGACTACATGATCATTTTACTAAGTGCAGTATTTTATCTATTTCTGTAAGGTATTCTCTTTAACTGGACTCTAATAGCACTACATATTTATTTCCATTAATTAGAGTTTTAAAAGCTTCAGTTGCTTGGTGCTCTGCATTCATATTCTATTTATGCTAGGCTGTGTCCTTCTCACAAACATTCATTTCTCCTTATCTTCTAATCCTTCACTGTCAAGTGAATTTTCTATTAAATACTGAATATATGGGGGCTGTCAGATCTCGACTACAAACATGGTAGAGAAAAGCAGGGAGACAGAAAAGATAGTTCCAAAGGGGTAGCTGTGTTAGGCTAGTTCAGCAAAATAAACTAGAAGACATGTAGCACATTTAAAGGCTAACACATTTATCTGTCACACAAACTTTCATGGGATAAAATCCCACTTCATCAAAGATGATCTTCAAATGTCTGACTAAGTGGAATTTTCACCCATAAAAGCTCAAGTGATAAATAAATTTGTTAGTCTTTAAGTGCCACAGGACTCCTTGCTTGTTTGTTTTAGAAAAGATGGTGTGACTGTTTTTGAAATGGATGCCTTAAAAAGACTACACTTTTCAGCAGTGATGGTCTGAAGCTGTACACTTTAAAATAGTGCTATTACTGTGGTGTTTTGGCTCATTATGTTTATAAGGCTGGGACTGAATAAAATAGAATAAAACAAATAAATAAAATCAACATGACACACATGGTGAAATAAAATATCTTGAAGTGAAATGAGCCAGAAACTGAATTTTTCTTCTTTTTAACATTCATTTTGTAATTAGATAAGACCGTGCAATAAATATCATCAGTAACATTAATAATGATTTTAGAGATATACCGAATATTCAAAATATGAAATCTCGAATTTTCCATCATCAGCCTACCATTGAAAACTCTTTCATTTTAATAACATTTATGAAGCAAGCATGTTTGAAGCATATTGTTTCTTGTCAGCCATTGTTCTCATTATGTAATACATCAAGTGAGTAGTAGGTCTCTGATGACGCATTATTACTGTATATCATCAGAGTGACAATGCTCTGTAATGGATGATTAATATGACACACAAGAGGACAGCCTGGCAGGATAGTGAATCCTGGAGAAAGACCTATTTTGCAAACTATAGTAAGAAGTACTTTGCTGTCTTCTATAGCATGGGGCATGGCTCACTTGCTAATGGATTTTCTGTACATTAAACTCTTTAAAAGTCTTTTGTAGTATTCTGAATGAAGATATGGTGGCAATGGCCGATCATTATCATTGGCGGCTCCTGCTATCAAGTGGAAATAAGACTGTGTTGGCTGATGTACATTTACATCATACACAAGTGGGCAGACAGGTGAATATAGTTTTTGATGGTCAGCAAATAAAGCACAATTCACACCAAGTTTTCTAGGTGCCACAGTGGGTAGAACTCTCATACATCATGACCATCGTACACAGGCAAAGTCAAAATACGCAAGAACCTGCTCAGCAAACTGGCCAGGATGACATGGGGGCACCAATGTCCAAACATCACTCACTTCAGCCTTGATGTTCAAAAGCACTCTGCTCACTCATCACACAGAAAGATGATTGATGTACAACTAAATTCCACCATGAATGTTATTTCAGGCTCACTATTCCTTTACTATGGTTACTGGTTCTCTACAGAACTGCTCCAGCTGGTGTCCAAAGAGACAAAAGTGTAGCAAGCCTCATGATGAAACAGCATAAAATGCCACATTTACAGTTAGTTAGACTCTTTTAATCCACCACATAGTCATCTGCCCTCACTGTGCCTGTTGTGGATAAGTTTAATAAGTCAGGGATTTACGGTAGAGGACACATAGTGAGCTTCATGGTCTGCAAAGGAAGTGACCAATAATTATCTTGTCTTGAACTCCCCATTCACTGTCAACCTGGGTTTGGTTTATTGTGAAGGCGATGGAGCTTTCTGAACCGGTTTTGTACAGGGCACAGAATTTGTGATGCATCTGAATTTTAATGGCATTTTAGAGACAATCCATTAAATTGGTTTGGATAGTCACAAACCGTGACACATGTTCTTTAGAACTGCAAAATGACTCAGCTTCCTGAAAGTCTTTATGATTTGAACATTGTTGATAACAATACCATGACTTGGCTTGAGTGTACTGCATACACCAAGTAAACAAACTCCTCTTGTGACTGTGCTGATTTTCAGTTCTAAGTAAACCACGCAGATGTAACAGTGAGTTTCCTTATACTGCCATAGGAAAAAAGTTTGCAAGCATACTTGCACTATATATTGCTTACAAATGCCGCATTGTCCTCCTGCCAAGCGATCTGTGGCAAATCGCTGTAATCATCTTGAGCAGCGCTGCAGCTGAAGATTCATACCATCAAATACTCTACCTCAAAGGCTAACGTCTAGCCTCAAAATTCCAAATATTGCAGCCTAATAAAAATTTAAACAGTCTTGAGATCCTCTCCTGGGATCAGCTGTCAAACATCTCTTGAAAGGAAGAGACAAACAGCTTCCACTCTAGAGTATGAATGCCTTTGTCTTTGGATATAAAAAAAAAGACACAGCAAGGGGTATTTTTTCACTGAAAAATATATTCAAGATATGCTTTTTGATGTTAAAATGATACGGTTTTTTTTTTATCTTTTCTCAAAAAATATGGGGCAGATAGTCATTCCAAATATTAGCATCCTGTTTATAATGGAAAAAAAAAAAACAATGATCTGCGATTATCTTTTTTTCCACTGCTTTAATATCCACTGCTTTTGCTGATCTTTCCTGACTTAACAGTTACAATAATTCCATTTATGTCACACAGAAAATCTTCCACTGGTGTCTGCTCTAAACCTAATCTCTCCTGCTCAGTAGCCATGTTTCACAAGGCCCTGGCTGCTCCAAAGGAAGAGCAAAGTTCATTTTAATTCAGTGGCATTTCAGATTTTGTTGTTTTCTTCAAATCAAATGTTATCACTGATATTTCATTCATTTTTTGGTAAATTCCTCATCAGGGTTTACTTGGGAAGCCAAATCCCCAGTGTTCTCCTTTGAGAGGGGAACATTAACAGAATTAGAATATTTATATCTTAACCCCAGCCTATACTTAGGGCAAATTCAGTGGCAGTGGACCATCAGTTAAGCAAGGCATGCAAAAATTTCTTATGTAATTAGCAGAGATTTTTAAAGCTGCCGGTACACATTAGGGAAAAGCTGACCACAAGTCCCTTGCAGTCGGCTTTTCCCTATGCCCCCTGAGCCCCAAGACTTCTGGGGCTAACTTCCAGGAGCGGCATGGCAAGTTCATACTCTCTATGAACTGCTCCCAGAAGGGTGAACTGACAGCAGCGAAATTGCTGCCGTCAGCGTAGACATAGTCTTAGGCATCATTTGATCCTTCTAAATCATGAATGAAGGACTCTTCCCCTACCACTCCTCTAAATTCTACAACTTTAATTGTTTCTCCATGATTTCCACACCAATAGTCTCTTTTAAGATAATACTAATCGCCTAAGTCCAAGCAGCACCAAATAAAGCTACCCACTTTATTAAGCCTGTCAAAATTATTTTCAAGATGAGATATATCAGATGCAACATTACTGTTTAAGTAGCTGGGAGAGATGTAACACTGGACTTGCTTTAATGAGAATTTATGAGAAAAAAAACTGAAACCTTAGCTCGAAGCATTCCCAAAACTCAAAGAGGTACACGAAAACTTTCAGATTCCAGCCTATCAATCAATAAGACCACATTTACTGGTAAAATTATAGACTAATTAATGCTCAGCTGAAGTCGCAAATCAAATGAAATGACACAAGGTTACAAGTGCACCAGAAAGAGTCCATGTTCCAATGAGAAAGAAATACCTAGGAATAATCAATAATTTTAACCAAAGTTTGCAAAGATTCTTTATTTTGGAGCATCAAGCGAAAAAACAAAAAGCAAACAATCATACAGCTCTGCTTTCACAGACTTTCATCACACAGAGAATTCCTTCAATTCCTTTCCACAATGATGAGATTAGAAAGGACATTAAAAACTAAAATCTATTCTCATAAGCATGAAAGATCTGAGGGTATGTTTGTAACAGTGGGGCTTACCCTGTGTTTATGGCCAAAGCCATACATTTTTGCAGCATGCTCTGTCCCAGGACTTTGGCCCAATACCCACTGAAATCAGGAGAAATGCATGAATACCAAGGCCATCAGAACCAGACCCCGTTAGCTCCTGCCCTCCACCCCAAAGTTGGCAGCTACATTTAAGCACAGCTATATGCATAGATAGCTGTAAATTAATGTAGGACCCTTTGGAATGAAGTCTCCTATATAAATGTAATGTATTTCAGAACAGGAGATATAGGATAGCATCACGTTATTCTGCGTTACTCAAACAGGAATAGCCAGTTTCTAGGGAACTAAGAGATGATGGTGCTTTCTTCCTCCCCGTAAAAGCGATTAGGGCAGGGCTCATTCAGCAAAACAGAACTCTTTTGTCTCTTCCAGTTAGCTGTATTAAGGCTGATGGCATCACAAGACTTCTCAGGAACTCAGCTGAAACACAGTTGAAATGAAGTCCCACTGAGTTTGGAGAAAAATCACTTTGAACTTTCGTTACTTTTTTACTTTGAAGCACTAAGTTCGATAGGTTTAAAGAAAAGTGATTTCAGAAACAATGGAAACTATTTAAGGAAAAACAGTTTATGTTTGTCAGAAGTTCTCAGTTGTGACAAAAGTATCAGAATTATACAGAGGACACAAAAATACAATTAGTGCTAGACAAAAAACAAAGAAAAGAACAGAAAAGACAAGAAAAGAAAAGAAAAATCAGATCCAGGTATAAGATGCTGTTGGTCTTAAAGGCAGAGTGAAAACTAAGGAAAATTTAAACTAGAGAGGCCAAATCTAGCCTTTAAGTTTTTCTTCCCATTGAGAACAGAGTCCAGGAAAGAGGATCCTTCAAGATTAGTAGGATCGGGCACAAACTTGTTTTGCTACCTGTACTTTAGAAATAGTATTTACTTCACTTGTCACATTAGATAATTCCTGTATGCCTATCATCACCTTTGGAATGGATTTTGTTAATTCATCCTCTACTTGAGATACTCCAATTCAATGCATTTTATACTTGAGGATGGCTATTTTCACCATATTTATTCACTCAGCCATACAGCAAAAACATGGAGTTTGTTCCTGATACATGGACAAAATCCACCAAATATAATGCAAATGATCCTTGTGAATGAATATGAAACAGTAATAATTTCTTTCATGACTTTGAATAGGTTTGCAATGAATCAACACATATATGCTCGAAAGAAATGAAAGTCCACCACTTGGAGAACATGCCCTATACAATAATCTCAAATGGCATTTATGAAGAAATCTATTTTCTGACTCAGGTGCAGGCTTGAGGCAACTGGTCTTCCAACAGTTAAAGAGTCATCCAGTGTCCAGCTGCTGGTTTAAAAAGAAAAATATCCAAAATTATAATCAAAGGTGTTCTACTGATAACAGTTCCCCAGAAGTGCTAGCAGTCACTGCTTCTACTCTATGGAAATGAAGAAGACACATCTGGAAAATTATATCATCATGAGATCAGATGACAGCAGTAAATTCTCCTGTAGTTAAAATGTAATATTTGGATGACTTTATCTGAAGAATTGTTATTAGTCTTTATATAGAAACACAATTTGTATGACATACACACAGGTTTGCTGGCACCAGTTGCTATCATGACAAAGAAAACTGTTGGCAAAACAACACCATATCCAGAGAAAGAAAAAAGCAGTTTTGTTGCACTTTTACAGACTAACTATTTTATTTATCACGAGATTTCTCCCATGAAAGCTCATGCAATAAGTAAAATAGCTAGTCTTTAAAAGTTCCACAAGACTCCTTGTTTGTTTTGCTGAACTAGACTAACACAGCCACCTCTCTGGAACTCTTCTCCAGAAATTCAGTAACACAATGTACTGTGTCCTTTACACATTACAGTATTTTAGATGTTAATCTGATTTTTTTTTGTTTGTTTAATTTTGGTGACCATCAAATGATTAAACAGGTCTTTGGAAAAATCAACAAATGTAATTTTTCAGAACCAGAGAAGAAAGATCTTTCTTCAAAACAAAACGATCCTCCCTAGAAGCCCCATTTTCAGCTTTAACAAATGTTTGAGGAAAGAGGTGGTCTCTGCACTGATCCCTAAAGGTTGGGCTTTCACAGTGGAGATGAATCCTGAAGCCTAAGGCTTCCAATACGAATGAATAGCTATTATTCCTGTAATGCTGTCTAGCGTACAAGTGATCATATATAATATTATTGATACCAACATTACAGAATTGCAATAAATCTTGTATAGGATATGATATACAAGGTGCAAAGGCAAAAGTCACAATTCACTAAGATTGATAAGCATTTTTATATTGATATATCTGTTTTGTGTTATATATTCTATGTATGATATATTTGTATTTCAAACTTGTGCTGTGTTTTTTGATGACCACCCCAGACAAGATGGCAGCAGGACTAAGCCTACTTAATTGCCCACATAAGGAACCCAAACATACAGTGAACACAGTGACAGTATCCAGGGTCTATACCTTATGGCTAAGTCTGCATTGCAAAGCATTTTCGAAAAAAAACTTTCTTTGAAAAAATTATTTCAAAATATATTTGGAATAATTATCTCAGAAATTTTTTTTTTCAAAAATGCTGTTTTGGGAGAACAGTCTGGGAAGCGGCTCCTTGTCCCAAAATACCACAGCTTTTTTTTCCCCCGAAAGTGAAAATCTACACCGGACTTTCTTTTTGAAAAAAAAAGAAAGCCTACTTATCTCTTCCATTGGCTATCTTGAAAAAGGCTTTTTTTTTTTTAAAAGCTTAACCAGGTTTAGTGTTGGCAAAAAAGTGTGCCAGCATTTTGAGATACCAGCATGCTTTTTCGAGAAAGCTAAACCTGACATTTTTTTGAAAGAAAAAGTCTTCTTCAAGATAGCTTTCCCCTTTTATAATAAACCTTTCTAATGGTGAAGGATTGGTTGGCAGTGTGGTATTTTGGATAAGAGCCAAACTTATATTGGTGTGGTAACGTGGCTGACCTTTTGGGAATCAGAACATTTTTGGTAAAGGGAATAAAGTTTTAATAACTTCTCTTTTTACTGGACCTTGGGGGGCAGAGACTGAAATGCAATAAAGGGCATGACTTTGCGATCAATGGCACAGCGACGGGTGGGCCACAGCATACCCACTTTTAAAGCAAGCCCCCTCAAGCCCTGCTTAAGCTATTTTGGCAATTGGAGATTTTGCAGCTGTGGCTTACTGAACTTCCTGCTGCTGTTCGCATGACCAGAAGTAGGATGTTCAGGAAGCTACTGGCCAAGAATCACTAAGCCTGACGCTCCAGTTGCCAATGTAGCATAAGCAAAGCATTGTCAGCAGCTTAGCCCAATGCTCTCCATGTGAAGTGCTGCACGTAACCGGAAGCAGGAAGTTCAGCTGGCCCACCTGTGTCAACCACAGGCCCTTCCAAAGTCCCTATTCTTGCTAACCACTGTACAGATGGGTCACAATCCCTTGAAATTTCTAGTTAGGGTTTGGCAGGACAAACGCTGCACATGATATCCACAGCTGAGGTCACATATGGAAAAGAAGTTGGCCTCTCAGACAGGATTCCAACAGCTCAACTTGCATGCAACATAGCAACAACAGAGTTTAAGTTGTAATGTAAAGGCATAGTCCTGCACCAGAGATGTGTAGGTCAAGCTCTGGTTGCTCAAAGTGGATTCCTCCTGTGGCTCTCCAGGAAGAATACATGGTTCAGGGCTGTTGTCTCACACTACACAGACATAGCATGCTTTCTCTACTGAACCCCACTAATTCCAAAGGGTTGGGGCAGGGCAAGCCCATTCTCCAACCTCTGCCCCTTTGAGTAGCCTAACATGCAGCAATTGTTTCCCATCCTAACCATGTGACAGCCCCTTACACAGGGGCGCAATAGGAGGCAGCTGAAAAGCTTCATACATCTTCTTCTTCAACTGATCTACTTTTGCAGACAATGCCAACCACGCACTTCTATTGCTTGTTGCCCATAGATCTGTGGCACTGCCACATGTTGACACTATTCAACTTTTGCCTGAATTATAAGTGGGCAATTTGATACAGACTTGTTTTGTTTTCAGTTGAGGTTACTCATGGCAAGGCCCAATTTCAGACATATTCTGGATGTAAATTGCAGTAATCATCTGTGATATGTAAAGTTTTCAAGGATAATTGTGCATGTATTTGGCAGCAGGAGGTAAGCAATGCTCCAAAGGACAGACTAATTCTGTAGTTCCAAAGCTAACCAATACTAAATTGCCTGATATATACAGGGGGAACATTTGCTAAAGTTTCAAAATTAGCATCTATAAAAATCATACTGGATTTCTTTTATACACTGAAAGCTGGAATGATTACTGCCAAATACTGACTGTGAGTAATGGAGGCCTGCCATTTATGGGTAATTACTTATTTCTACCCTTTCTGAAGGTAGTGGCAGAAGGTGAGATGGGACTATGCATCCTTCTATTACATAAAGACACCCTGTCTTTTTTCTTTTGAATACAACCTGACAAAATCTACAAGAATACATCATACCAGTGAATGATGCTTTTTCAAAAGTACTTTTCATTTTTGTAGAACAGAGAACAACTGCAAGAAAGAGCAAAAAGTCCCTCCTGTACTAGCTGGATTTATGAAAACTGTGGTTTTGTCCCACCAAATTCCATGTTATCCCCTCCTTTCTAAATTATAAAGTATTTGTTGTCTTAGTAATTTGAGGTAGCATCACTCAAAAATTCACCCAAGAATGGCACATTTTTTTAGATGCAAGTTTTCTATTCCTAAATCTGTCTCAACCTTTCGTTGGCAGGAGTTAGAGAATTTATTCTGCTATTGCAATGCAAAGGAAGGGTTGGGAATAACTGCACTGCTTGTCTGAGTTTCCAGTATATGACTTACAATATATGATATATCTCAGAGTCAGATTAATGAAATGCAGCATCTGACGAGGTGGGTTGAAGCCCACAAAAGCTTATGCTTGAAGAAATCTGTTAGTCTACAAGGTGCCACTGGACTCTCACTGCTTTTGCTATACACAGACTAACCCGGCTACCCCTCTAAAAAAATTGTATAGTCTATATATCATTCCTCTTTGGTATACTTTTTGCTGCAGTCCTAAAAAGCATTTAAGCATGCTTCATTTCAAGATGAGTGCTCTGTTAGACTGGAGCCTAAATACTTAGTATTAGGGTTTTTTTAGTTGCATCATTTAGTGTTATACATGTGTCATCTTTAAATTAAGCAAATAAACCTTAATTTGAGAATAACCAGAGTCTTCATCTTTTTTTTCTTTTTATATGGAGTCAAGGCAAAGTGTGCAGCTCATGCCCATGGGCTCCATACCTGTGTGCCCCAGTGTTTAGTGGAAGCATATATAATAATTTTTCACTCTCTTTTATCATCTCCAGAATGACATCAAATTCACTGGCATCACTAGGAGAAAATTCTCTTTTGCTTCACTCCAGCTAAACTTTCTTTCAAGTCAACATTCTAGTAGATCAAACTCCAAAGATGCTATGAATATCAATTAAACAATATTATGAGCTAAATATCTTTAACACTTTAGGTTTAGAGTATTCAGAGGCCAAATCTGCAAATTAAAACCTATGTTCTTCTGGGGCCACTCAGTTGGTGTCTGAATGGATGTGGGTAACATGCCAACATAGAGCAGCTTGCAGGATTCAGGCATATGGTTTTCAGTGCATGTAAACAGGGGTGGCCCTCAGTTGTGCCACCTCCTGGTGGGCAGGGTAGGACCCGCAGCTGGGTTTGCCCCAACTTCCACCTATGTCCATGGCCTTCCAGCCCCTACTGGAGCGAGGCAGAGTCCAAAAGTCTTTGACCTTTAATCCCTCGGGCAGGGTAAGGCAACAGTCACAGTAACAGAGTTCAGGGCCTTCGACCCCCAGCAGGGTAAAGCAAACACAACTACTAGCCTGGACGGCAGCGGGGAAGGGCGGAGAATGCAGGCCCGCCCACTTCACTATGCTGCAGCCCAGGGCCCTATCAGTGGCAGTGCAACACCACTGGGTCAGTGGGCTCCAGCCGAAACACTGACCCCACAAAACAGTTGGGCATCCCTGGGCTACTTCCTCCCACTCTCCTCCTTGGTTACCTTCACCTCACTATACTCCAGGTCCTCGGGATATGTACCCCCATGCCCTCCTGGTCAGACCCTCGCTGTCTACTGGTGGCAGTGCAGGTAATTCCTCTGGTCCATCAGTGAGTGGGAGCTCCTCTCGGTCGCAGGGCCTCTGGGCAACCAGCTTGCTGGCCTTTTCTGCTGAGGGAAGCTCCTTTAGGTCTTCAGGAGCATCGGGTTGGTGCCCTTCCTCCAAGCTTTCTCCTGAGGGAAGCTTGTGCAGATCCTCGCCTGGGGGAGGTGAATCTAGGGGAGAATCCCACCAGCAGTAATACCCTTTGCTCTCCTGTGGAGGGAGATCTCGCCTTCAATCTCCCCCTTGCTCCTCCCGGGGAGGTAGATCTGCTAACTCCAGCAGGCATGTCCCACTCTGTTTTCCTCTGGACTGGCTGGTCCATCCCCTTATATAGTCCTCCCTCTCCCTCAGGCCATCACTTTGGTTCCAGACCGGGCTCTTGTGCAGGGTCTCTTCAAGGCAGCAGGGGGAGTGCTGGCAATTAGCCACCTCCCGGCTGGTGGGTAACTGCTCTCCCCTGCTACAGTGCTCTAATTCAGTATGAAAGCAAAAGAGAAAATGTACCTATATCTCTTTCTTGACTGGTACCCCCTGGTTAGGGAAACTGGTTTATTCACATCTGTGAATTTCCTGAACCAAATGTAACATTACCACCTATTAATGGCCTGAAAAATATTCTGGCATGTCAAGTGATTTCCCCTATCCTGCCTCTAATTTTCTTAATAGCAAAACTCATTATCGAATTACTTCAATGGTAAAAGTAAAGCATTTTGTTAGAGGCACAGGAAAAAAACAAACCAGTGATGCATAACCCCAATAAAATTTTAAAAAATCCTGAACCCTTCAGTAGAGTTATGTTCTCTCTCCATTCACAATGATGTCATGAATGTAACAGAATTTGGCCTACTACAGTTAAGCCTTTTACTTCCAGATGTTGAGACTGGACAACATGGCGCATATAATTAGATCAATGGGTCTCAATATTTTGCGGGTTGCGACACACTTGGCAGTGTGTTGACACACTTACTGTGGTGACACAGTAATGTGTCCCGACACAGTGGTTGAAAGCTGCTGAACTAGATGATTGTCTTGTTTTGTTCGCTCCTTTTGAAGCATCTGGCATCACTTATGTTATCTAGATGGATCATGGATCTGACCTACTATGGTTAACTTGTCTGGATATTTTTGCAGAAATTTCAATGATATAGAAAATTAATTCGAGATTTTGAGCTCTGGATAAGATCACATTTCAGAAATTAGGAGGGAGGGAACAGTGAACTGGTTGTCAATATAATTCTGAGTAATTCAATAGTGCTAGAAAATCCCTAAGGTAGAGATGAATAAACAATTCATGAAAGCTGATAAATTACATTTTACCTTCTGTTTATTGGAAAACTAGATAATGATCAAATATTTACCTCTTTGAATAAAGATAGTCCATTGGCCTTAGAATGCAGAGCACTCTCAAAGGGCTTTTATTCCACATTAATTCCTTACAAAGAAGATTGAGTATTTTAAGTAATCAAAAACCCACAAACAGATGAGATGCTACCAGACAAGGTCAAAGAGGAAATCTGATGGCTTGAAGCCAAATGAGTTTGTCTGGTGGCTTGAAGCAAAATGGGTTTGTCCTTAATTCTTTCATAGCTTTGACCAAAATATTAAAAATAGCAAAGGAAGAGTATTTTTTTTAAAAAAAAACCTTTTTAGATTTAGATTACACTACAAAAGCACAATTTAAAATATCTTCAGAAAAGTGAGGAATATTTAGAAGTATTCTTAACATGAGTGAGTGGACTAGTCTAGGAGACTTCTAACACCATAGTTCAAATTCAGCTGAAACCCCTTAACATAAAGCATTTAACTGGTTGGAGTCAGTCCCTGCAGCAAAGCAGATCTGATAGCAAAGTCATCAAAAATAATGCAACATGACACTCCTGGTACTAAAATACAAGATAATCATGACCTGGCCAATTCAGAGACCATCTCACTATCCACAACAGCTGTACACCCCAAGGATGATGCAGCCAGGTGCTGCAGGCACACTTAGTAGCAAGATTTTGGCATGAAAATCCCTTCTAGGGAAGAAAAAACTGAGCCAGATCTGCAACAGTCAGGTCAAAATTTGAAATCCACCTATTCGCTACAGCACTCCCTTCAGCCATATCTTTTTTCCAGAAAGCCACTACCAATTAGGGATAAGAAAACATAAGAAGAAAGGGAAGGGAAAAAATGAAGGAGAAAGCTGAGATGGAGAAAAAAATAATTTTGGCACCTTTAAGAATTGCAGAGATAAGACTGGCCTCATTATTTCTGTTGTAATTAATATATCTTAAAGCCCAAAGGAAGTATTATGACAGTCTAGTCTGACCTCCTGCATAACACAGGCCATAGACTGTCACATGATAGCTACATAGCTGTGTCTGGTATACAGATACCATGATGACAGAGAAGGAATTACGTACAATACATTAGAATAGAGCAAGTTGGGCTAGCTGTACTCACAGAAGCTCCATTAACTTTAATGGGGCTATTCACATGAGTAAATGCTACTTGAGGTAACAACTGCTGATTCTGTCCCATATCTCTCGTGAGTCTGAACCTGAATAAATCATCAAACTGAAGTTTTTCATATCTAGTAACCCTACATGTGTTGTGTAGTACCTTAATCCTTGATCAGTTCTGCTGATTTCAGTGAAACTCTTGCTATTACTTTACACACAATTGGTGGCAGTATTGGTCCTTAAGTCTGCAACATTGTTGAACTTTTTTGAGTTCTATGCCCAAATTACCCTGAACAACAATTGTTTAGGCTTCATTCAGATTGCTCAGGCCTGACCTGCTGGTGCTCTGTAAACTAATGCAATGTGGTATCAAGTGTGGGATTTAGGTTTAGGAATGACTTTGGAACTCTTGAAAAGTCATCACCATGAAAGCTATAAGCTCATAGTCTCCAGGAGTATGTCTTCGCTGGAAGCTCTGTTAAGTTGACCTACGGAGGTTGACACCTTGTCAAGTTGACTTAGAGAGTCCACACTGAAAACTCCTGTTGACTGTCAGCATCCACACTGTCCCACATTGCACTGGAGAAGTGCCCCTCTCCCCCAGGCACTTCTTTAAAACAGGAAGTGAGTACAGCACCCTTCCTGGTGGCCAAGAACTCTGGGAGGTGGTCTGCAGGCCATTTAGGTTGACTTAAGGGCTTTCACCATCTACACTGGATTAAGTCAACTTAATAAGGTCAACTTAAGTATTAAGTCGGCCTTAAGTGGTGGTGTTATTAAGTCGACTTAAGGAAGTGCTTAAGTTGACTAAATAAAAGCCCAATGTGGCTGCAGGAGTCTGTAGGTTGACTTAACCTTCCTTAAGTTGTCTTAAAGCTCCAATGTAGATGTTCTGCAGGAGTGTTATGGAGGCCTAGTAAGAAGGATAGTGGAAATGTAGCCTTTCCCTCCTTCTACCAGTAGAAATGTGCAAGATTTGGTATAAATGGAACAAAAATATTGCAAAATGAAGGAATGGCTAAAGTTCAAGGAAGCTTGATCAAACCATCCTGGTTTTCTGGATTCTAGCTTTGGGAGGATTGGCCAATGAAAGCTTTCTTATCATAACTAGAAAACAATTACTTAAGAAGAAATTATACTGCTACCTATACACCAAAACAGACTGGAGTAAACCACACTAAAATATCAGTAATTCTGATGATAATGAATGCAGATTTCTCAGAGTACAGCATTGATACTTTAACTAGTAATGTTCCTACATTCAGGTACTATGAGTTGTAGGTAATTTTAAAAAGAAACACCACATTCAAATGTGGTATTCAGTTGCCTTTTCTTGGTTAACATAGTATATACTGACAGCACTTAAAGTGGGCTTCTGCACGGTGATATTTTACAAAGGCTCATGTCATTTCCTGTTACTTCATTTCACACTTATATAATGCCATGTGGCCTTGTATATTACAAATGGTCAAACATTTTGTAAAAAGCATTATTTATGTTGCAACAGATATTAGCATAGAAGCATTACATGCTACATCAAACTAATGACAGAGGCAGTATTTTCTCTAACAGTTTACAAGGCTCACAAACAGTAGCCCACATCAGTCAAATGTCTCTCTGCCACAGCTTTGTTTCAGTCTAGAAGGAAAAAGGGAGGAGAATAAAATTGAGACATGTTATTTAAAGGCTAGGCTACACTGTTGATGGGACCTCTGACAGTATAGCATCGATTGTGCACATTTGACTGAGCGTCTGTAAAGACGCACTCAATCAAACCAAGAGATAGCCAGAAGTCAATCTGTTAAGACCTACCCAGCAAGTGGCATAGCACTGATTCAACAGGAAGGTGCTTCGTGTTGAGTCAGGGCTGTGGGGACCCTGAAGCGAGTGAGTGTTAGGCAGTTGAAGGGAGATGGACAAAGAATTTTAAGTACTTTGTATATCTCCTTTCGATTGCTGCCAAAATCCCTCCATAATACAGACCAGCCCTTACATTCTCTGGCTTGGATCCTGAAGATAATTATACATATACTCAACTTTACTACTATAAGTAATGGGACTTCTCACAATAATAAAGTTAAACAGATGTGAAAGTATTTGCAGGATCATTGTCTAAGTTAACATCTTCTTCTGTTGGTCTCGTTACCTCTTTTACTGGCATTTTCTATTTAGTTTCCAAGCAAGGATTGTCTTCATTTGTTACTTGGACAGTACTAGACATCAGCAGAATTTACAAAATAATGGACCAAATTTGCCTTCATTTACATTTATGTAAATACAGAGTAATTCTATCTAATATCAGTGAACTGGCTGTAGTGGATGGTCCAACATTTATAAACATAGTTATTGCAAACAAACTAGGAGTCCTGTGGCACTAAAGACTAACGAATGTATTTATTGCATGAGCTTTTCTGGGAGAAGGTGTCTGACGAAGTGGGATTTTCTACCACGAAAGCTCAAGCAATAAATATATTTGTTAGTCTTTAAGTGCCACAGGACTCCTTGTTTGTTTTACTGAACAAGACTAACACGGCTGCCCCTTCAGATCATAGTTACTGCAGTTAATCAGCAAAGCCTTCCATTCACCAACATATGTTTTGTTTTCTTAGTCATGGTGTCTGCAGTGCAACCCCCCACACTATCAGCTATGAATTACATTTATTATAAAGACCATCTTATCATTGACAAAATCTGAACATATGACCTGAGGCTGAACTAGCCCATTATAATTAAATATAAGGGCAGGCTAGAACACATTGCAACCCTCTATTATTTTGTATGTGTGCTCAGGATCTTCTAGTTGGTAAAAACACAGTAACATATACGGACTCCAGGGTTGTCCATGTACTTCGTTTAGTCTGTGGGCTCTCCTATTGATTACAGTGAGACATTGTGCTGCTGGAGAAAAAGTACTACTGCATAAAAGGATTGGTGATAGGAAGAAACCAAAATGCCACCAAATTGTGATACAAAAATTGCCAGCATTGGAGCATTAGTTAATTGTTCCAATGGTTACAATTAATCTCACTGTTAAACATTTAGTCGTCTTCTCCTCGTCTGAGGCTATGGATACCCTACAGCTTACACCAGTGAAGCTTGTCCTATTGCAGTTGTGCCAACGTAGTGCTGATAGCAGGGCATGCGCTAAGAAACTATCAGTAGACAGAGCTCCCATCAAATTAATTACTCCAGAACTCCAGTGGGAACAGTTATGTCAACTGGAGAAGCTCTCCCATCGACATAGTGTTGTGTACACTGCTACTTAGGTTGGTATGACCTATGTTGCTCGGGGGGGGGGTGCGGGGGAGCTTATTTAAAAGTGACATAATTATACTGACCTAAGTTTTAAGTGAGTGTCTACACAGCTGCAATTTGTCTAGCTTCACCTTCCAGCCATTGGATTGTGTTAGCATTTTCAATTACGATTGAACAGCCCATTATCAAATATTCATTACTCGTGTAGCTACTTAAAGACTGTAATCAAGTCACTGTTTAAAACTCTTGTTAAGCTAAATAGATTTTGCTCCTTGAAGCTAGCACTATAAGGAATATTCGCTCATTCTTTAATGATTCTTGTGTCTCTTCTCTGAACCTTCTCCAATTTATCAACATCCTTTTTGAACTGTGGATGCCAGAACTCAACGCAATATTCCACCATCAGTCAAACTTGTGACAAATAGGGAGAAGAAAAAACACCTTTCTATTTCTACTGAAGATTCCCCTCTTTACAAGTCCAAAAATTGCATTAGCCCTTTTGGCCACACCAGCATACTGGGAGCTCATGTTCAGCTGATTATCCATCATGATTCCCAAATCTTTTTCACTGTCCCTGCTTCCCAGGATAAAATCTCCTATCCAGGAAATGTGGCCTACATTCTTTTATCCCCTAATGTACACATTTACATTTAGCTGTATTAAAATACAGATCATCATCTTGCACTCAGCTTGCCAAGCGATCTGTATCCGTTATTGACCAAACTGTAATCTCATTCTGAGAAATGAGATCAAGTTAGTTTGACAGGATCTACTTTATGTAAAATCATTTTGACTGGCATTCATTATATTAGCCTCCTTTAATTCTTTGTTAATAATAGATATGGTCCCTATGTTTACCTGGAGCACTCCTTTGTGTACCTGCTCATTTTAAGGCTTGACTGCAAGAAAAGCTGCACCCATTTAAACTTTAGATGTGATCTTCTACCCATTTAGCTGAACAGGTGTAAAACGCTGAGTGGACACTTTTTTGGTTTAAAACTTGATTAGCTGAGTTAATTTCAGTTAATTTGGAATTGACAAATTAAAGAAAAATAAGTGACTCCTAAATCCAATTAAGTGATTTAAGTTAAACTAGTGCAATTGCTGCTTGTAGAGAAAGTTTTAAGGCTTAAAGACTTGCCGGGTGAGGAGGTGGAGACTATACCATTTTCTGAATCAGAACTGGTGGTTAGAAATATTTGTGAAGAGTTGGGAAGACAAAGTTAGACTCTGATACCATTATTTATACTGAGCAGCTCCTTCTTCCATAAATGATCTCACTGAAATGCTTTCACAACCCAGGCCATCAATAATCCTGACTAGTAGTTCTTATTTAGAAAACATTTAAGAAGCACAGGTGCCATGTCACTGATCTACTATTCAGTCGGCCTTCCCTGACCAAGGCAAGAACAGACACAATTCAGGGATTCCCTTCTTAACCCAAAAGCATATTCCAGAATATGTAAACATCAGAAGAAAGGTCATCAATCTTAATGTCCCTGGTGTTGAAGATGCTATGCCCCAGTGAAGCTTTGGATATAGACAAACCACTTTTAAAGCTCACCACTATTAAGAGATCACATCAGTTCACTGAATGAATTTTGAAATACTTTTTAAAGATTAATTTTGAATATATTTATTTTTTATTAATAGGCAATAGCATTCCATCTTGGCAGGACAGGCTTTTCAGGTCTGTAAAGGTTTCAAAACACAAAAATCACCTGTTGAGTTTATATTACTTACTCATTTTTTCTCATCTCATGTTCTTGACTTTGATGGGGCCTACCAACCCCACACTTGGCTTTAAGTGGTTAATGAGATGTGGGTGCAAATGGTCTCCCACTGCTTCATCTACAGGCAGTGTCGAACCTGGAGGGGGGCGTTAAAAGGGATGCTGAACTTGCTTCAGTTGGCGCTGCCCAGACACAGCAGGAAAGCAGATTTACATCTCTCACTCAGTGACATAAGCCTGACCAGGAGCTGAGGGGGACAGATGTACCTTCCTTTGGAAGGCTGTCTCTTTAATAGGCAGTTGGGAAGGAGTGACAACAAATTGTTTTCTAGGATTATGAGCATTGGAGGCAGGAAGGATCCTGCCGCACTTGGGCAGGGAATGCTCAGTCAGGGGAGTACAGAAAAACCTCCTGCAGCAGACCCAACTGGGTGGCTGAAAGTGTTGAGACACCTTGCAGTGAAACTGGAGAAGAGAGCTGGGCTGATAAACTGGGGGACCAGGAAGAAGCTCAGCAAAGACCCATGACAGGGCAAGGCGTAAAATGGTTCAGGGAGGCAGCAAGGGCACCCAAGCAGAAGGCACCCAAGAAGGGGAGGGAGGACTACGTGAAACTCCGCAAAACCAGGAGTGAATACCGGTGAGTCTAGTCTAAGACCTATGGCCTAATGTGAAATTGAAGGGCTATTATTTGTGGACTCTTGGTACTTTGGAAGGGATGGCTTTACATGTGATCTGGCCAGAAGACAGAGTTACAAGAAGCTGCAGACCCTTGCAAGGCCAGAAGGGCTAAAGGAGAAGAACTTGCTATGCCAGACCTAGCGGGCATGAGAGCTGTTGAGTCACGTGTACATCAACAACTGCACCTTGCAAGAGTATTGTAAATCCGATGCCTGTCATCATCTCCTGTCATAATGAAATTGCACTGTGAGCCATGAAGCTAACTGTTCTGTAATTGCAAAGGATTAAAAGTAAGCTGGCCATCTTGCCAAATTTGCCTTGGATAGATTCGTATATTCCCTTGTTATTTGTTTAATTATGCTTCTTTCTACAAACAATGCCCTGGGAATCCCTGGAATACTGAAGGTCCTGAGGGAAAATTATGTAAGGAGTTGTCAAAGATGTTGGCTTCCAAATTGCTCTATGGATTACTGGCACTTCACACAACTCTTCCTGACTGTCAGCAGAAAGCTAGATCATCACACTCTTCTGTTTCCAGCTGCTGCTTCAGGCGTCCATACTCTGCAGAATCAGGTGGAAACAAGGAGCCAGCCAAGCTGTCTCTGCACTGTGATGCTGCTGTTATGTAAGAAGAGAGGAAGGCAAACCTGCCCTGAAGGGCTAGAGCTATGGATGGAAAAGAAATATGTAGTGACACAGGAAAGAAGGACATCTTGGCAGCATGTCCAAATAAAATGGCAGCTGGGCATTACATCCAGGAAACCAATAGAAAAGGAAATGGTACTGCGGAAAAGGGCAACCATGCAGCAGTGAAACGTGCACACATGCAGCAGAAGAGGAAGAAATGGGCCATAAGCCAGACAAAACATTTGCAGAACAACCTGGGGGTGGGAGAGTAACAGAACAGATGGGAGACAAGGAGATGCGATGAAATGAGAGGAGATGAAGAGCAAAAATTGAATTGTGGATAACGGTTTTCAAAAAAGCCAAAACATTTATTATATTAAAGGCAGTTAAAGTACACAGATAACAACAACTGGCTCTCACATAGCAGTTTTCATCTGTAGATCTTATGGTGGTTTACAGGGGAGGCAGGTATCAGCCCCATTTTATAGATGGGAGAATGATTTGTCTAAAATGTCACATCTTTGTGTTTATCTTTCTGAGTCTTTGTCTAAAGTCTTTCAGGTCGACAACTTTTGTATAAACCACATACTGCATGACTGCAACTGGGAGAGGAAGTGGCTTGTGTGATCATAAATGGCAATACAGAGGGTCAGGAAATATCTATTTTAAAGATGTGAAACAGTTCACACTATGACAATGTCTGAGAAACCCAAAGTTAGTCAATTAGCAAGTTTTTCAATGGTTACCGTTCTCAAACGAGTCTTTTAGTTCCAGACAAATGCAGTGACCTCAACCATTTAGTTAACTCTCTCGTTCATCCCAAAACATCTAGGCAGATATGGGGAGACAGACAACATTGCCACTGAACACTGTCAGTGACTCATTCTTCCATTAAGCTGGCCATATCCTTGCATACAATATCCTGGAATCCAGTCAGTGGTTGGTCTCTAAGCTAGACTGCATTATTTTCTTTGGCATCCTATCAGTTTGGTATCTGCTGTGTCCCAACCACTTTTTTTTTTTTTTTTAAATCAGCAGCCAATTCTGCACCCTGGTTTCATATCCTACTCTTCTCGTCTTAAAATCATTCTGCTTTATCCCTGTACTGTTTCAAAGAACTCTCATCGCTACTGCCTCTAGCCTTATGATATCTTTCATTTAATGCAGCTTCTAGACCATAGAGTAATATTCTTAGTACATTGGTTGGACACATTTCACTTTGACAGAATACATAACACCAAGCTAACTAATTAGAGAATAATAATAATAATAAAATAATAATAATAATAATAATTAGTAGTAGTAGTAGTAGTAGTAGTATAGAGGATAACCTTACTGTCATTACTGGACAAATTACAATGAAAGTAATTGTCAACAAATTAAGTCCACTTTTAGAGGATGTAGATGATGAGGAAGAGCATGGCTGCAACCAGGCTGAAGCGGTAATGATCAGATATTCATGCTCACAAAGGTGATGGAGGAGTGGAAAGGGAGCAGGCATGGGGATTAAAGATGTTTGCTGCTTTCATTCACTTTAGAAAGGCATTTATTTCAGTTTGGTGGGAAGAATTATGGAAAGTAGCAACAGCAACAAAAGGATATTCCAGCTAACATAACTGCAATTCTAAAAGCTATGTATGAAGATTCCTACAGTGCCATTAAAGACTGTTTCAAGTCAAAGTCTGGTGTATGACAAACTGAATCAAGAAATCACTTTAGCTTGTTACTATGTTCTTAAAACTGAACATTAAGACAATTAGATGAGTTGGAGGGCATCACACTAGACAATCTACAGATAAGCTCCTTAGTTTATGCAGATGACATCATATAACTGGCAGACATGTTTGAATTAATGATGACATTCTTCATCTTGGAAAACTGGGTGTAGTTGACTTGACTTACTTCAAATGCTAAGAAAATGAAGTGGTTATATTTGGATAAGGGACACTAGATAAAGTTTTGAAGGACAGTAGTGGTGGTATTGTAGAACAATTAGAATCTATGTATTCATACAAAGTTTGGTTCCTTCAAGGATGAGGTTAAAAAATATGCCTAAGCCACAAGCGGTAGTTTACGTGGGAGGGGGTTGTACCCAAGGCATCAACCAACGGCCAGGCACTTTGACATATGCAGTGGCAGTGCCGACCCTAGCTCAGGCCTGCCAGCTGCCAAAGGCTCCCAGGGTCCTCCCAGCCCCTCCACTCCTGCACTAGTGCAATGAGTGAGCAATGAGGACCACAGCCTATCGCACACACTGCGTGTTGGATGGTCTTGGAGGATCTGCCCTTGTCACTCTCACTCCCAGCCACACCTGCCATCCCCACTGCAGCAGGGAGACAGAGAGGGCAGGAAACAGGCCCATAGATGCTGCCTGGTGGGGCGCTGCTGCTGCCACCAATGGGGGGGATGAGGGGGAAGCAAATGCATGTATTGGCGTCTTGGTGGCAGAGACCCATAGTACACCAATAGCCATAAGTGCTGCACAGAACTTGATGAAATTTCAGACAGGTAAGAAACATTAGGTAGCATTTAATAATAGTCAGATGAATCAGATACACATTTTCCCAGAGTGCCTTCATTTTCACTTACACCGAGTTCAGGGAGGATGTTTAGGACCCTGAAGAAGGCAATTAGCGTTAGCAAAAGTGTATGTAACTGTCTTCCATTAAAATTATAAAGAACTTTTTAAACAGAATGTCTAGTACTGCTAAAATAAGCATTAGGGACACTCAGAAACGTCAGCTATGTGGGATAAGAACTGTAGCTGATATGACATTTAGGAAAGTCACGTGGACTGTCTTAGAATTTCTGCAGAACATTAAATTGCCCTTTCATAATGAAAGTGAATAACCAAATCTTTCAAAGGGAGATAAGACACATTAAGCTGTGTAAAACTATTTAAAGCGATGTGTCCAGAATTGAGTCAGGAGCCATTGACCATGATTCAGAGAATTGCTTGTGGATCACATCTTTCTCTCCCTGAGATATCCCTGGATTACTTATTTCCTTGCTCTATTAAAGAATTCTAAGAATGAAAATAAGTTAAAGTCAGAGCCCAGTGAGCATAGGGGTTGGTGTGCTGCTCCGAGCTGAAAAGAAATCTTCTTTGATTTTTATTCTGTGCTTCCAGTTTTAATTTGATTTGATAGCCTGCTGCCCTCTGACTTGCAGTGAGTGTTTTCTCTGTAAAGAAGTCACATCTAAAAATTAAAGGAAAATAACTTTCTGCACACGGAGCGTCACAGGCTCCCTAACCATGCAGCACTGCCATCTTATCCAGAAGCTAAGAAGTAGACAGATGTCTGTAGCAATCTGCATCTAGGAGACCTCCTCTTGGAGCATTTTTTTTCCCAAGTGCTTTATTCCATACCAAACAACTACATGCAACAGTGACCACTGCCAGAACAAAGACATGGAACAAGCAAACCTGTTGTGTGACCATAAACCAAAAACCCCTTGAATTCCACTGAAGCTAAAATGACGGCAGACTTTAACAAGCAAAAACATGAGAATATTTTATAAATGCTTTAGTGTTGCAGACTGTCACTGAGAGATTTTGTCAAGACATCCCAACACATATAACATTTACATGGTGGGAAGTCTCAGTGTGTGTTAAATTACATGACTAAAATACTTCTCTAATCTGCTGTAAGGACTCACCCCACAACCACAACAACCCTTCCAACTAAACTAGCTAACATCCCCTCCCCTCTGTGTCAGGAATTAAGGACAGCACTGGCACCTTTGTTATGCCAGTGAATTAGCATATGGACACCCCATCCTCCTATTTCATTGCTCAGCATACATGGCAACCAGCCATTAAATTGCAGTGATCACCTATTACATTACTGATTCTGTTACAGATAGAAAATGCTACATTAGCCACATATACAGAATTACCCCATCTCCAGATTTACTCCCATGACAAAAACTGTGTGCCCATGCTTGAATCCTCCCAATGCAAAAGGGTCAGGGACCTTATCAGCCAAGTAGGTAGGTGCAGTAACACCTTCACGATGTCAATGCATTTTTTTATAAACTCTTCCTTTGGTCCCCACCCTCAGCTAATTTCCTCCCTCATGAGCATGCACAAGGGGGAAGCAAGAAGGGGGTATGCTTCTCCAGCCCTAAAATAAATGATAGGGAATCAGAGAACTGGCTACAGAGCAGGGGAGCTGAGAGCTCCTCTGACCCTTGGGCTGCTGGGGGAAAGCTGGCTCCTCAGATCACATGAGGAAGTTAGTTCTCAGGCCTGGGGGAAGCGGGGGAGATGGCTTCTCCAGCCATGGGGGGAGAGCCACCACAGGACAGTATCAGGGAAAGCAAGCTCCTCTGGCCTCAAAATGGGCACAGAAAGTGCCCCTCCAAAAGCGGTCAAACTTATTCTTGTGCACATTCCTGCCCCCTTACCATATCAAGTTCCTACACTTTGCAGCTATTGGCCATTAGGAATTGTAGGAGATCCTCCCCTCCAATCTGCACCCTGTACTGCTCCTAAAAAAAGGTTCCCTAAGCAGAAGGCTTCACTGTGCTCTTAATAAATGAATCAAGGAATCTGAAAGAGCAAGGGGAGTCTTGGGAGCATTTGCCTTTGCTGAGGAAGCCAGTACACTCCATGTTCATAAAATCCTAGGATTGGCAGGGACCTCATGAGGTCATCTAGTCCAACCCCCTGCTAAAATCAGGACCACTCCCACTAAATCATCTCAGCCATGGTTTTGTCTAACCAGGCCTTAAATGTCACCAAAGATGGAGATTCCAGCACCTCCCTAGGTAACCCATTCCTATGCTTCACCACCCTCTTAGTGAGAAAGTTTTTCCTAATATCCAACTTTGACCACTCCAGCTGCAGCCTGAAACCATTGCTCCTTTTTCTGTCCTCTGACTACTAAGAACAGCCTAGCTCCCTCCACTTTGGAGCACTCCTTCGAGTAGTTGAAGGTTGCTATCAAATCCCCCTTCAGTCTTCTTTTCTGCAGACTAAATAAGCCTAGTTCCTTCAGTCTCTCCTCGTAAGTCATGTGCCTCAAGCCCCTAATCACTTTTTTTTGCCCTCTACTGGACTGTTTCTAATTTGTCAACATCCTTTCCATAGTGTGGAGCCCAAAATTGGACACAGTATTCCAGATACGGCCTCACCAGTGCTGAATAAAGAGGAATAATCACATTCCTCGATCTGCTGGCAACACTCCTCCTGATGTAGCCCAATATGCCCAGCACGTTCATTTAAAGGTTATCGTTAGTTATGAAACAGAATGAAAGGTGAACATAGTCACATAAGTGCTGTTGGAACTCTCCCCAAAATGTACATAGGGATGGAAAATGTGTTGTGTGTGCTGATCTTCATGAGGCCATTTCTGCCAGCCTTGAAACAGAACTAATTGCAGAATGAGTCCCTGGGTTACCAGATGGTCACAACAGGGCTAGGACTCAATGTGAAGAGGAAACTTTTTGTCCTGCCAAGAACCTGAGGCTTATTCCAATAAGCAGAAACTGTGTGCTGTAAAATACCAATGGAGCCCAATTCTGCTGTCATACCAATTCAACCTAGGTGTAACTCCATGATGTAACTCAGTGGTGTCCAGAGAAGAAGTGGGTGGAGATGTACATGTGACTATTCCCAGAACGGAGAGTTACTTTGGTTATGTCTACACTGCCCAACATTTTTTGAAAAATAAATTTGAAACAGTTTTTTTCAAAAACACTTATTTTGAAAAATGTTATTTCAAGATTGGAGTTCTCCATTTCAAAATAAGGCAGGTTTGTGTGTATGTGTAGTCCCCCCAAAAAAGAGAGGCCACACTGGACTCTATAAAAAACAGAGCCAATTGAAAAGATGGGCTAGCTTTTTTGAAAAAGCCCTTTTTTCAGCAGGCAACAAGGTTTAACCTAGCCGAAAAAGAGCTTTGGTGTTTCGATACATTGGGGTGCTTTTTTTCAAAAAAGCAAAATGACTCCCCAGACGTGGGAAAGTTTTTTTGGGATAAGCCTCCTCATCCCCAAAAAAACTGTCCTGTATAGACATGCCCTTTGTTACCACTTGCCTACTTATACTGAGGAGTCTTGCTTTGACACTAACCCTCAGCCATTCAGGCACAATCTTCTGTGCCATGCCAACCCTGTCTTTCCTTGCAGATATACAAATCTCTGAGTCTTCTTGAAGCATTCCCCTGTGATATCCAGCCCCTAACACTAGCTACTCCCAGAAATCCTAGACCCTCTGCTGCCAAAGAAACAGTGTACTCCAATTTACTAGTTTTACCATAAATTACACTGCTCCTGTATAATGCATAGGCCATGTGAGCACTTTTGATAAAACAGAAGAAGATTTATTTAAGACTAGAGATTCCACATGAATTAAGAGATAGTGATGAAGACAAATGGTTACAACATACAAAGGAAAACAGAAACCATGAATTAGTACCCACACTTACTAATTGTTACTTTTCCTATAGAATAAAATAGGTTTTCCCCCAAAGTTGAATCTGTTGCAGAGCTGGCTGACCTCCCATAGTCAGATCTCTCTCCACTCTCATATATTGAATCAGTCTTTTGTCTTTATTCACAAACAGGGCAATCCCCTGTCTGTTAATCTTTCTTTTTACCTTCAAGTGGTTTCCATTGTTTGCAGTTATCTTTGATGGATTTCCTGAAGAGTTCTGTGTAGCTTGAAATCTTGTTTCTGTCGCTAACAGAAGTTGGTCCAATAAAAGATATCACCTCCCATACTAATATCCTGGGGCCAGCAGAGCTACAGCAAGACTGCAAACATTATGGTTTTCCATTGACTGTTTTAAAGTGGGGTACAGTAAGCAATTGAACAATATGTTGCACAATGGGCTAGCCAGGGAGAGGTGACTATACCTTCCTGCTTGACTGGATCATCATCACTGAGACACAAGATTCCCCGGTGACTATTTTCTACTCAAAGACCATATGCATAATTTTCAACAGAGGTACATTATTCTTTTAATATTACCCATACACATACCTTGTAATGATTATGAATATGGGTAATGATATGTAACACGCTTTCTGCAGAAACCTCCAAAGGTATCATTCACTGACCAATACCATGAAAGTGGTGTATTGGGTGTCAAGAGTTTGTCAGGTCTGAGACAAGAATGGCTTGTTAAGAACAGTGAACTCTTTTGCCAGTTGCCACTAATGGGCCTCTAAGTTATAGCACAGTAACCCATAAATGATATAAAACATAACAACCTTCCCTCATCTCTCTATTGGTTAACCTGGAGAGGGTTCAAAGAATAGCCATGAAAACAATTAAAAGATTAGAAAAACAATTTCTTATAGTGATAGACTCTAGGAGTATGTCTACACTGGAGGCTCTCTTAAGTTGATGTAACAAGGTCGACTTTAAATTGACTTAGAGAGTCCACACTGAAAACTCCTGTTGACTGCCTGCATCCACAATGGCAGGTGCTAGATCGACCCTTCCTAATGGCCAGGAACTCTGGAAGGGGGCCTGGAGACCAATTAGGTCAACTTAAGGGCTTTTCCCCATCTACACTGACTTATGTCAACTTAATAAGCTCAACTGAAGCATTAAGTTGACCTTAAGAGGTGGTGATGATATGCTGACTTAAGGAAGAGCTTAAGTCAATTTATTAAAAGCCCAGTGTGGCTGCGGAGGTCTATAGGTCGACTTAACCCTCCTTAAGTCAACCTGAGGCTCCAGTGTAGACGTATCCTAGGAGTTCAATCTGTTTATTTTAACAAAGGTTAAGCAATGACTTGATTACAGTCTGCACCTATCTACATAGGGAGCATATATTTTAGAAGGGACCCTTCTATTTAGCAGAGAAAGGTACAACATGGTTCGATTGCTGGAAGCTGAAGCGAGGCAAACTTAGACTGGAAATTAGGTGTACATTTTTTAACAATGATAGTAATAAGTATTGGAACAATTTACTGAGGGTTGCAGTGGACTGACCATTTTAAAATCAAGATTGGTTGTTTTTCTAAAAGATCTGCTCCAGGAATTATTTGAGGGATGTGCTATAGCCTGTGTGATGCAAGCAGTCAACCTAGATGGTCATGTCAGTCCCTTAAGGTCTTGTAATCTATGAAACTGAAGTAATCAAGCTATATGAGGTTTTCTTATTAAAATTGAATACTATTAAGTATGTGGATGATAGGGTACATAAAGTCACGTAGCAGTACACTGTAGTATAAATATGCCTAATTTTGTTTTATGAATGTATATATAAAAAAATTACTACACAGTTTTTTTCCCCCATGCTGAATTTTGGCTTATCTGTTGCACTGCATATGTGCACCTGCACTTTTCCTGAAGAGAAGGTAAATTTACACCCACACCCACACACACTATATAAGCTCCTGGAGAAACAAATCAATGATCCCTTCAGGGTAAAAACATCCCACCCATTATCCTTCACAGTAGTACATACACTAATCTGTACTAAAGAAACTGCCAAATGCAAGTATTGCTTAATTGATCCTCATCATATCATGAAACACACAATTTTGATCACCTCTGCCCCACAGCATTTAGATTTCTTCTTATGCAAAAATTCTGCAGGCCATGTGTGTGTGAATGCCCAGTTTTTCATGTGGAAAGAAAGCTCAGACTCTGCCTTATTGAATAAAATGGGCTCATTTCATGATTCATTACATTTCTCTTTGTCCTTATGTATAAGGCAAGTCCTCTCAGTTCCACACTAGGTAGGGATGGACAATAGGGGTTGTGCAGAGCTATAAAATGAATCCAGCAAATTTTCACACTGTAAAAGGTGTTCTATTTTTTTTAAAGGAACATTTTGCAAAAGGTGCTAATAGTCTTCATTTCAGCTCTAATTTTTCATTCTACATAAAGGTATTTTTCTTTGTACTTAAACAAAATGACAGATGTTCATAAAACTGACATTAAAGATTGCTTTTGGCACTTCTGTTCAGTGGTCTCATTTACTACTGTTCTCTAACAGTGTGATGTTACTCTTATGAAATACAGATCCTCAAACTTGCCAGGTGTTTGATGTGTGATTATTCCCTCTTTATGCAAGACAACGTGTTTCCATATACATTAGTGACTTCCATGGCTTAGTGAAAGTGCCAAGTATTCTGGCTGTACTCAGCAAAGTACACAAGTCTGACGTTAAACACAGGCTTATGCGCTTCTCTGGATGGAGAAAGTGTTCAGCATCTTGTTGAACTGAAGCTTTAAAGAAAAAGGAGCTGGCATTTCAAGATTCTGTTCTTGACTCTTTCCCTAAGTAACTCTGGATTCTGGGCAAATAACTTAGGCCAAAACTGCAAATATGGGTTGAGAAAAATTACCATCTGCATCCACATTTCATGGAGGTAGTTGGAAAACAGAATTCAGAAAATTCTGACATATTCAAATTTATTTTGATTTTGCATTAGAATGAAAAGTCACAAGTTCAATATTTCTGGCAGATTCACAATGTCATAAATATTCTCTACAGAAATATCAAAAATATTCATTCTGTTAATGTCAAAATATTTCATTTTGAGAAGACAGCATTTTGTTTTGACACTGTGCATTATATAATAGAATTAAGTAAATATTTCAGTATAAGTCTAAACGAAATGGCTCAAACTTGAGTGATGCCCAAGTACGTGTACTGAACGTCACAACTATCCAGCCTGAGGGACAGTCATCAAAGTAACAATTTTTGCAAACATGACTACCTTTTTTCTAAACTATTTTCCCCCTTCAATGTGTGACATTCTCTTAGTATTTCCTGGTGAATCAAAGGTATCCCACAGTCCATCATTCTTCGACCATGCTGACACCATGGATTGAAGATAGAGGAAGAAAAATAATTAGAAAAAAGGTAGTTTAAAAATGTATTTCTGAACACCCTCTACTGATTGGTTTGTTAAGAACATTCAGAAGTAAAACGTGTTTTCAGCTGTCAGTTCACCTTTCACATCAAGAAGAAATTATTAGCAACTGAATTAGTCAGCTTCTAAGACAGACCCCCCCCCCCAGCAGCATGACATAATAAACTGACGCACAACAAGTGCCTTTCAGTTGTCCATTTCTGCCCTTCTGGAAATGGTTAACAAAAGGTGAGGAAGAAAGCTTTTAAGCAAAAACTTAATGAAATTCCAGCAGGCAGCATTGCTGAGTCTACCCCATGTAAAATATTTCTAAGAAATGACAGCATACAGATGTAGGAAGAATGATCCAGACTGGATTAAAAAAGCATGAGGCAAAAGCCTAATCCATGGTATTTTTAGTCACACAAACTCGGGAAAACCACAAATCTTATTAATTCAGCAGAAAGTTTGGCTCATTATAGAAGCCTCAAACATATTTGCAGTTAAGTGAGAAGTCCAATCCTCTCACTTCTGTGCTGCATTCCTCCAACATATGACGACCTACAGAGCAGAGCTGTCAGCCATTTAATTATACAGGCCTTTGTCCTTTTCCCTTAGTATTAGTGACGGGTCTCAGCTGCAAAATTGGGATGCACAGTTTAACTTAGCCAAGGTTCAGAAGTGTTTAGTGGCAAGAATTTATCTCAAACCAAATTTCTACTTAATGTGGGCGGGGGGGGGCTCAGAAATGCTCTCGTTATTGCTCTTTAACTCAGAGCGCTCAGTTGCACAGATCTGAAAGAACAAAAATATGCTCTCATAATTTTAATGTCATAGATCAAGGGTTATTGATGGAATGTTTTCCTTGTTTCTGTTTCATGAGCATTAATGATTGTCCACATGAGGGAAGAGAAACTATAGCTGAGTTGCATTGCTTTGGAAGGTCTGTCCCCATACGACTTAAGAACAGTCACTGTGAAAATTTAAGGGCAAATTTAGCACACAGTGGTCATGGGGATACTACAAATTGTTTTTTCTCGCTTCTGTCTGAAGAGGTTATTACAAAATGAGATTCAGGAAATGTCATCACAGAGGTTAAAAAGAAAGGAATCTTCCCCCTCTAGACTGAAAACAATTTAAGGTCAAGGGAACCTATTAACTTCTTGTTAGTCCATCACAAAGAGTTTTCTTTCCTTCCACTATTTTATGCCTTTTAGAGCACATGCTCATCACAATTTCAGAGCTATTGGTACCAGCTTTTCAGAAAAGTATGTATATTTTTTGTTAAAGCAGTCACTAATGTTGGTTGAAACGGTAGTATCAATTCCTGAACGAGCTCCAACTGAGGCTGGGTTCAAGGATCAGTCTGTTTTTATGCATTTGGATGGAAGCAGCTCTTACAGCTGGAAAATTGGCAAAATACAGTGCAACACACTTTTCCTGACCTCCCACTGTTCCACCAAGTCACCATTGTTATCTATGGCAGAAAGGGTTGGTCACCATAACCAGCCTGCTGTTTCTTGGGAATACTGGCCTCCTTTATAGCTCTTCAGTGAGGGATTTCCTTTCTCTTTTGCCCCCGAATTTTCCCAGCACCTCCCAATTGTCGACTACTTACATGCAGCGTTACAAATGTAGCTGCCGATTGGAAATTTGAATTGAAATGGAAACATTAGTGCACGCTTTAAAAGCATATGATAAAATACTTATACCTGAAAAGTCATAAAAGGTTTAAAAAATATGAACAAAGATTAGCTTCCTCACACCTCTGTGTTTTTGTAACAATGCTGGCGCATTCATTTAGGTGATGTTGAGTTGGTTGACCTGATAATGTAAATTATGATTCTTTAGTAAGGTCTGAAGAAGTAATCCCCTGACAGTTTTTGATGAGCTTCAGGGGGGAGATGGAAAGGCTTCAGGATCAGACTGTGTTTACATGAACACACAACACTCTTACTCTGCCTAGATATCCCACAGACAGCACTGTGTTGGCCAAGTGATCAATTTTGGCTCTTATTGGCTTAGAAATCACTTTAATGTAGAATACAGGGGTAATGAAATGCTGTTTTCCTTCTTGTATGAGTAAAAGGTCAGCAGAATGTTCTTAACCTGAACTGATTGAGGGTTCACCATGAAATGAACTGCACTCGCTAAACAGGGGATTCAGATGCCAGCCAGAGTCTCAGCGGAGACAGAGGAGGGGATGGGGACAGGTGTTTTGCTTGGTGGTGTGGCCTCTGCCTAAGAATGATAAGCACTATTTGACCTGTCCCTCTCTTGTTAAAAGATACAGCTGATTAGGCTCCACAGACAGTTTTTTATTAAGTGATCACTAGAGCTGGAATCACTCATAATCAGGTCAAAGCGCTTGGACCTACTGTAGGAGAGTGTTTTCTGTGGAAGAGACTGCCAGCCTTCATTAATGGTGAAGGTCCCAAAGACAACAAAGGTGAGTGGGATGTGGTGGAGAGAGAAGGAATGGGCACGTTAAAGGAACATTTGTTTGTTGGACCATGTTTTAGTGATTTCACTCCAGAATGCTAGATTTGTGACTGGGAAACTCATAACTGTATTTCCTAGTAGTTCAAGATTTTTAAAATGCTTTATTTGCCAATATGTTATTTGATGTCATTGTTATCTTGAGAGGTCACTATTTTGGAGAATTTCTGTACTAAACTTTTTTATATTATAATAATTTTTTACATAAGAACATGAAAACAGCCATTCTGGGTCAGACCAGGGGTCCATCTAACCCATTACTTTGTCTTCTGGCAGTGGACAGTTTCAGATGGAATGAGCAGAATAGGCAAATCATGGAGTGATCCGTTCCCTGGCGTCCAGTCCCAGTTTCTGGCCAAGAGAGACTAAGAACATTTCAAAGCATTGTGTTGCATCCCTGTCCGTCCCAGTTAATACCACCGAATTGATGGACACATTCTCCATGAACTTATTTAATTCTTTTTGAACCCTGTTATGGGCCTGGCCTTCACAACATCCCCTAGCAAAGAATTAAACAGATTAACTGTGCATTATGTGAAGAAATAATTCCTTCTGTTTGTTTTAAACCTGCTGCCTATTAATCACTGGGTGACCCCTAGTTCTTGCTACATGAAGTATTTAATAACATTTCCTTATTCACTTTCTTCACACCAGTCAAGATTTTATAGACTTCTATCATATCGCCCCTTAATCATCTCTTTTCCAAACTGAAGCATTCTATTTTTAATAATCTCTCCCCAGATAGAAGCTGTTCCATACACCTATTCATTTTAGTTGCTCTTCTCTATACCTTTCCAAGTTCAAATAGACCTCTTTTGAGATGGGGAAGAAAGATCTGTATGCAGTATTCAAGATATAGCTGTTCTATGGAATTATATAGTAGCACTACATCTTCTGTCTTGTTATCTGTCCCTTTCCTGATGGTTCCTAACATGCCAATAGGTTTTTTTGCTTGCCAGTGCACACTGAGCAGATGTTTTCAGAAAACTATCTACAGTGACCCCAAGATCTCTTCCTTGAGTGGTAACAGCTAATTTGGACCTGCAGAAGTATTGCTGCATGAGACTCACCAGATGGGCACCTTCTGGTGATGGCAATGAGAAATTCGTTCAAGTGGCACCCCTGTCCATCAATGTCCTGTCTGCACACAGATTCTATTCCTGAGTCTTGTTCTAGGATCTCGGCCCTCTGGCTGAGTCCTCTGAGTTCCCCCATTTCTTCTGGCTATTGCCTAGGAACCCTGTGCATCCTAACGGGGCCACGCCTCAACCCACAGCTCCACAGTCCATCCATAGTCTATCACGTTCCTTGGGTCACATCCATGCCTCCCCTAGGTGCCTTTCCACACTTTCACTGGGGTCCAGGCTATCCAAGCCCCAGTAGTCCACAGTGCACTTTCCTTGGCCCTGCCACTGTCCCTGTAGTCAAGCCAAGAGCATCTTTCTTTGCTCCTGGCTAGAGGAAGACTGCTCCAGAGCCGTGGCTACAGCCTGCTTATATTCAAGCTCCTGAGCCCTGATTGGCCCAGCAGCCATCTGCTCCTACTGGCTGCTCTCTTCTTCAAGACTTTTAACTCCCTCAACTCCAGAGAAGGGCAACTACCCCAGTATAAGATCCCATCATTTTATATGTGTAGCTGGGACTCTGCTTTCCAATGTGCATTATTTTGTATTTATCAACACTGAGTTTCATCTGCCATTTTGTTGCCCAGTCATCCAGTTTTGTGAGATCCCTTTATAACTCTTCAGTGTTTGCTTTGGACTTAATGATCTTGAATAATTTTGTATTATGTGATAAATCTAATAAAATGATCATGAAACACTTTTCAGTTTTTACTATGATGCCATACAGTCTACTTTTATCCTCACAGTCTCACCCCTCATTGACCCTCACACTTCCACTGTAAATTCAAACACCCCCTCTAATTTGGGAGATAGCAGGATGCTTCATCTCTTACTGCAGCAATTCTGATCTAAGCTAAAGCAGCTGAAAGTGTCACATCTGGAGAGTCCCTTGAGATGCCGAGCAATTACACAAAGGAATGTCTCCTAGGAATAACTTTATATCATGTGATAGCTGAACACCTGAGCTTTCTCTAACTTGGGTGACCAGCTAGTGTGAAAAATTGGAACAGTGATGGCGGAGAGGCACCTATAAAAGAAAAAGTCCCAAATAGAAGGCTGTCTTTATAAACTGCGACCATCTCATCATCCTGTCCGTAAATACTATGTGCTACCATAGATCTCCAAAGTGCATTATTTGCCCCTGCAGCCTAGTGAAGAATCACAACAGTTGGAGAGACAGAATTTTCCCATTTTAGCTGCCTTATTGGGATCTCAGGCCGCCTTCTGTCCCCTACAATACCCCACGGATTTGCCAGGGAAAAGATGTGCTTCCTTTACCTAGCACTTCCCTTCACCCCCACATAAAGGAATTGCAAAGAGAAGACAGCTGTTGTCTGCCTGAAGAATGAGGCCACCAAAGTCATGGAAGAAAAAGTAAAATAAAAGAGGCACATACGCTCACTACAGTACAACATCCAAAATTTCCCAAACCTGATTCTGTGACTCTCAGGGGGCACATTACCCAGGAGGCTGGGATGGAACAAAGGTGGTTTTATACCACTTATGTAGCCCCAACATTCAGGACTACTCCAGAGACTGGTGCTTTGCCCCCAAAGACAGCTCTTCTTCAAAGCAACCCTACCCTATTTGCTTATTGAATACAGAATATCCAGAGCTTTCTGTGCTACAAACATTTCCACTTCCACCTCAATATGCCATAGTGCTGGCTTATAGAGAGGAATACATGCTGCAGCCAATGCTCTCCTTTAGTAAGGGACTTTGCTGAGGAGAATACAGAAGGGCACTGGATTTTGGCCCCATTTCTCTTCAAAGATCATTATTCTCAAGAAAAACTTAATGGAAAGCTTATTGCATGCCAGAGATTCCACACCCCCTGCCCCCAGCAATATCACTCTGCCATCCATTCCCAACCCCTGCTCCTTAGTCCTACTATCTCACTTCAGCCAGTTCTGTAGCCTCTGACTAGCTGACAAGTCAAATCACTTTAGGAAAGATTTCACGGTCATTCAACCGTTATTTTAGAAGGAAAAATGCTGGATTTATGCTCTCATGGCATGTCCAGAAATATCCTAGTTTAAGCTCCTTTTCATCTTGTTCCCCTATTAATCACTGAAAAGCTTTCAGGGTCAATCAAGTTATTTTACAACTTGATTGATGCTGCAGTCTGCTTTGGTGACTACCTAGGGAGCTATAGTTTACCCTGTCCCAGTAGTGAGGTAAGAACCCATGCTGGTGGCAGAATGACTGCCAGCACTGGTGTGAAAAGCCCTCAAAAGATTACAAAGCTCGTGTAACATTTTATATATTAATTATCTTGTGGTTGCTGTAATAGAGAACATCAAGGTAGTCTACAAAGCTCAGACAAAATTCTAGCAGGTGGGGTGGTTCTCCAAAGAAGTTTGTTTATATGGTTAGATTCTGCCCTCTCTGAGGCCTTTTCTAAATAATATTAGGAGGGTCTGTAATGGAAAGTTGTGCCTAAGAGAATGTCAACTTTTTGTTTTATCGATGATTTCTTAGGGCTAAATTGCACCTTTAGAATCAGCACTGGTGCATAAGCTGCACTGTCCCAGTAGACACTGTACCCAAGATACACATCTCTGAGGCATAATTCCCTTCGTGAATTCCTTTGTGGAGGGGAATCAATAATTTGCTGCCAGTCTACACCTGTAGTTGCTTACACACCCACATACCACCACTACTTTCACCATCACTGTCCTAGTTTATCTGTGCTGATCAACACATTGGGGGTGGAATCAAAGCTCCATCCCTTCACTAGACCTCCTTACCGACCTGCTCTCTGTGATACCTAGCAGGTGGGCATCTCCTGCAGGAATATAAGGAGGACTTGCTCCCTTATGCGGTCATATCATCCAGCCAAAATCTAGACTTTATACATTGGTTACACTGATATCTATGTGCTACTGCACTCTATAGTGCATGAAATACTAAAAACTAGCCACGCATGCTGCACTGGGTCACAGTTTACAGACAGCTGGTAGCCCACGGCACTTCCACATAATTACAGGCCACAGTATCAGCGGGCAATCTGGATTCATTTGGAAACTTCAGAGTAAATTGTCTTATGGACAAAGCTGTGACAAGCACTTAATTTACTTTGGACAGCTAAACAAAGTCTTGAAACGTTGGGCAGAAGAGAGAGTCATCCAGCTCCCCAGCCTGAATTCTAACGATTTTCAATCTCCCAAACATTGTGACTATATCTTATTAGGAAAGAGCACAAATTGTAGGAGAAAATGCTGGTGTGTTGACCTTGATTCTCCCAATTTTACTTGCAACATGGTAGTAAAGGAAAGCTAATGCAATTGATATCCAAGCAATCATGTGGCGTACAATGAATTGGCATACTTCTAGTCCACCATGTGGCTGAAGGACTTTACTCCCTGCATGAGAAAGAGACTGTAACACAGTTTTTTGTTTCTCTGAAGTTCTCAATGGTCTCATTGAGATTGTACCAATCTAATTACTTTCATAGTAACTGATTATAATGAGAAGTTATTTTCAATGAGTTCTTTGGGTCCTAGTGCTTGTCCACCTCCCGCTTGGAGGAGAAAAATATATTTGTGTGCTTTCTTATGTTGAAACTGTTGGCACTTCATAGTGCCAGATGCTAGCCGAAAAATAATTAATCTGATTTAACGTTTATTCACATGCACAAAACTAAGGGAAAAGTTCAGAGCTAAGAATGGTGTTCTGCCCACAGCTCACCTACGCAGACCTAGCCTGTGAAGATGTCTCTGCTCTGTAACTACAGTTTACATTAGGAATTACATTAAAGCTGCATCTATGTGGTACATCTACTAAGAGCTCAACTGCATGGTCAGGTCTTGAGTCAACAAAGCACTTAAGCATGTACTTACTTTACTCATGTGAGTGATTCCACTAAAATCAAAACTTTAAGCCACTTTATAGGATCAAGCATCTAATGTACTTAAATATTTTCCCACTGCAGACAGCCATAAACTCTCATCAAAACATGCACAGCACAATTTTCCATAGTATTCATCTTAAGGTCCAGATACTGCAAAGACTGCTTACATTTAGCTCCATGCCTCTCAGTGGTCCCACTGACTTAAATAGAATTACTTATACACCATAAGAGAAGCACATCCATAAATCTTTGCAAGATTGAGGCTACTGTTTATTATTCTATATGGAAGCCATCTGCAGCTTTTTATTTTTCAAATGGACTTTTAGCCTGTTTATCCAGAAAAATAACTTTGGAGAACCGAAAAGAGCAGTGAAGGTGTGAACACATCATTCACCTCATGGGAATGTGAACTGCAAAACCAAGCAGGGACTGTTTTCATGATATTATACAAAGGTAGTTTCTTTTTCTTCCTTTTTTCCTTTGTATTATAGAAGTGCCTAGGGACCTGTAAAGCACCACATACCCCTTGTGTACTTCCAAATACCAGGCTGTGGTACCACAGTTCTTTTTTCATCCCTGATGCTCCCGAAAGCTACCAGCTGACCTTAGCATGTATTCAGTGGCCTGAATCTCCAGCCCAGTCCTAAAGAACTCCTTACACGCATTGAAGAGGCCAATAAATAAAGAATTTATTTGCCCTCATCAGGGTCTTCAGCCCTGGCTCTCGGCCCTTTAAATTTGGAAACCTTTGTTTGGGCTCCCAAATAAGAGTTTTCCCTTTCTTGAGGTTTATACTGCTTTACCTGTGGTCAGTAAGTGAACCCAGGCCCATCGTCTATGCTTGCTTCCAACCCAGGGACCCTATACACAGTAGCAACCTACCACTGTCCTTCTCTGCCACTGCCCTGGACATCATCTTATCAGGCCTTTTCTTCCCAGCCCTGATCTCAAAGCCAATATCCCAGGTTCTTCTTCCTCTGCACCACACCTATAAGAGTTCAGTCAGCCATAAACTCTGTCTAATTGTCAGACTTGTTTAGCCACAGAGGAGCGCCCTTCCTCACTCGTGTGGAGCTAGCCAGGAATTGAAGTGCTAAGGCCAGGCAGCTCTTTTTATCGGACCAAGCACAACCTTGATTAGCTGTCACTAGCCCCTCTAGACTTTTAAGGGCCAAGTCTCTGTAGTTTCCAACATGGCAGCTGTGGAGAGAAATCACACTAACTATTTTTGCTGCTCTCCTCCTCTCAGATCTTTGATTCTTGAGGCAGGGTTTAGTAGGATCACAAGGCACTCAGCAGGGAGCTGCAATGGCCGAATAGCCCCCATCACAGACCCCCCAAAAAATCAGAGCCCCATTATGGTATGCAAATCCTACCTCTAAAACCCTACAATCTAAACAGACAAGATAGATAAAGAGTTGGAAGTGGGTACAGAGAGGTCACACAGCAGGTCAGAGAGAGAGCTGGGACTAGGGCCCAGGCTTTCAAGCTCCCAGTCTAGCTTCCTAACCATTAGACCAAAGAAAACAACAAGAGAAAATGAAAGAAATCTTTTACAAATTTCTCTTGATACACAGTTGTGCACTGGATAATAAACAATTCAGCAAAAAAACAAGTTAAAATTCTCACAGTGACTTTTCCATGTGTTTAAATACATAACCTTAATGTGTCATCAATTTATTTTAGGAATTTAATACAGTTTCTAATTCTGTAAAGCACTTTGAAGTTTGCAAAAGGTGATACACAAATCAATACATGATCATATTTATCCTATTCATATTTCAAACAGGAGAAAAGAGGGCCTGAAATCTACTTATGCATGCAAGAAAATATTGTGGCTTTAAAAATTGATTGGAAATAAATAAAAATTGTAGTACCAGATGCACGTCTTATATTCCCAGAGAAGACTTTGAATTGTAATAAATTATTGGTAATAGAGGCTTCACATCCAGCAAATTAACTCAAAAACCCCTCAAAGGCCAATACCATTTGTGCTGTGCACTGCAGTGCCAAAGATAAACCATTCATTAAGGCTACATACTTAGGGGAATATCAGCATGCGCAATAATAAGAGTCTGGTTCTACTGGAAAGAAAAGCAAGGGTCCTTTTTAGTGGACCGTATCCTTTTAGAGACACACTGCTTTTGTGTATTGTTTTGACTACAGATAGGAAACAGTATTTTCAATTAAAATGTAGTCTGCCTGACACAGTTTAAAAGACTGGGGAAAATGTTTTATTTGAATCCGAATCCAAGGTCAGAAAATCTCAACTGAATGGTGATGGAAAGTTGCCAATCTCCTTGCATGCTTCACATGTACCATGGTGCTAACAACATTGCCTTTCAACAGCATTACTTAAAGGGAACGTTAATGTTTTCATGTGAAATGAATCCTGTCAAGATTTTCTCCCAGTATGCTGCTTCACGTCTGATGTTCTATAGAAGATATTGTGTGTAGTGCAGCATGTATTCTAATCAGTCTAGTGGGCTGTGATTCATGATGCTCTATGCAAATTGCTCAATATCCCCAAGCTGCCTCTTTTCATACCCTGGTAAACTTTTTAAAAGCATTTCTCTTAGATCAAGGTAAAACTTAACAGAATAAGTCCTCAAAAGAAAATGTGTAAAATTCTGTAACTGAAAAGTATAAAACTTGATCTTAACACATAATTTAAAATTCAAGAGGAAACTAACACAGTATGCAAGTCTCACAATTTACAAAGAACGAGAACAAGGGTTTAAATTTTCCTTTTTTGTGACAGACTGTAATTGTTTCTGTGACACAACCTTAGTTTAAGTTTAGGGCTGCAATTTATGCAACATCAGATAAACAAGCATGAAGCAACCACACTTAAATATTTATAGCATGTCCAGGATTCGGAACTTGTTTGCAATTTGCTCTAAAAATGGGGATTAGATGCAAATGAAAAAGAGAAAAAAAAATACAAGCATTTTAGTCCAGTAAGTGTGAGTTTTCAATTTGCCATTCAGAACTGCATAGTTTTAATTGCTTAGGATCTCTCACCATAACTGTGTAGAACATATGCTTGGTGTTATTTACAAACAATGCTTCTTTGCACTCATCAGTAATTTTGAGGATGTGAAAGCAGGGCTTGCTAATGAATGCTGGACTTAATGACATAACATTTTAGGTAAAAGAAATCCAGATAGAAAGGGAAACATGGTATATTAACATTTACGAGATACTCAACTAGCAAGAACTTGCATAAACACAGAAACTGTCACTATAACCTTAACCCAAAAGGCTCTTAGATCAGCAGAAAGATCTCTCTGGATTTCCATGACCTTTGGATCTGACTGTTTGCAGTTTCCTTTATGCACCACTGAAGTGTACTGGATGGTATTTGTAGCAGCTCATCTAAAAATAAAGGGACAAGGGCCACTGGAAAGTAAAAAAGTGTCTCTATTTAGAACAGCACCCACTACTGCTAACAGTCTGTTGGCATCTGTATTGCAAACCCCAGTTTCCAACCACTTGGCTATGGAACTAGCTGTTGACTGTAATATGGCCTACAAGATTTCAGTCCAGGTGTTCCAAGCTATTTAAACTGACTGAAGAGAACAAAAAATAATTTTTTTAGGCAAGGAAGCTATTGTGTATTTTCATCATCACTTTGCATTTCACATTGATTATTACTAATCTGAGTTACTGTGCAATACACAGCAGTTACAGTGTCTCCATGCGTGGAGCAATCTCATGTATACATTCCAGGAATTAAAAATATCGCAGATTAGATGTTCTACCAATGCTCTCTAACAATTTTAAAAAGCCATTCTAGTCCATTGTGTCAGCAAATTGCATTCTAAATCATTACCAAGTAGGTGCAGAGATCATTAAACAGAACCATTTCAAAAAGTTCTTGTACCTAGTCCCTTACAACTAGAATCTATGTGATTTTCAAGCAGCTTGGGACCCTTTTTAAATTCTTTCAAATTTCTTAAAATAATAATGGGTGTGCACAATCTGATTCTGACCCAGAAACTCAGAGTTAAAGGTAAAGGTGAAATTCTGTCCCTAATCAGTTTGGACACTTAATTAAATTCAGATGATTGAAGATGACTATATATAGAGAAATTCCCAAAGGGATAGCCATGTTAGTCAAGCCCAGGAAAAAAAAAAAAACAAAAAACCAAAAAACCCCAAGGTGTCATGTGGCACTTTAAGACGAACGGATTTATTTTCCGCATGAGCTTTTGTGGGAGAAAATCCCACTTCGTCAGATGCATCGAAGAGAAAGCAACCTATGTAGCAAAATAACAGGCCAGATCTGGAGCTCCTGTAAATAAATGTAGCTCTCTTGATTTCCATGGAACAATGCCAATTTACAGCAGCTGAAGATTTGGCCCAATGTAGGTAAGCATCATGGGATAAATTAAGGATGATATTTTGGTCTTCGAAGAGGTAGCTGTGTCAGTCTAGTTCAGCAAAACAAACAAGGAGTCCTGTGGCACTTTTTAAGACTAAAAAAATTTATTTCTCTCATGAGGTTTCATGGGAGAAAATCCCACTTTGTCAGATACTTTGAAGATGTGGAACTTTCTGTAGGTTCCCCCATCTTCAAAGCATCTGACAAAGTGGGATTTTCTCCCACAAAGGCTCATGTGAAAAATAAATGCGTTACTCTTTAAAAGCACCAGGGCTTAAAGTATAACTTGGATGGCCCTGGACACCTCCTAAATTTCCGAGCCCCATTCCTGCACATTCTGGCCTGCTTCATGCACCCCAGCTACTGCCCCCCCCCCCTCCCGGATACGGCCCCTAAAACACCTACCCCCCCAAACCCCTTTCCCCATGTCCACCTCAGCCCCAACCCCCATTCCCTAAGCTCCCTGCCCCCGTCTCCCCTCCAGCTCTCCAAACTCCCCAACCCCAGCTCCCCCATCTTCACTCCACAACCTTCAGCTCCCCAACACCCTCCACATCAGCCTGCCATCCCGACCCTTCTTTCCATGCCCCCCACTGAGCTGCCCAAGGGGAGGCCAAGCCCCACGCTGAGCTAGCTTATCTTCAGCAGTTTGCGGACTCCCAAAGGCCGGCCAGGGTGGGGACAGTGGTGAGTTGCTACTTTCTCCCCCTCCAGGCTACACAGCCTGTGCATATGCAGAGGGGCTGGTCGGCATGTCAAAGCAGGGCAGGCATCCCTCTCTTCTTCCTGGAGTGATGCGTGCCCTGCCGGAATGCAATGGCTCAATTTTTTATTTTTAGGGATCTTGGAACGCTGGGCTCCCTAAAAACAGAAAATGGAGCCAGAACACTGCATTCTGAGGCCCACTATTTTTGAATGGTGGGCCCTGGAACGCAGCGTTCTTGCTCCATTTTCTATTTTTAGAGACCCTGGCATGCTGGCCCCCTAAAAATAGTAGGCCCCAAAATGCTGTTCTGGTGCCTTCCCATCCACTTTGATCCCTGAAAAGTATCACAAGATACCTTGTAAGTCTAGTTCTGCAAAACTAACAAGGCTACCCCTTTGGAACTTTATTCCTAAACTTGACATCTTTTATGACCATGTGATAAATCTATGGCCCTTTAAGGCATAAAATGAAAAGCACGCTTTTGTTTATTTTCTATTTTTCCTTAATCTCTTTGATAGGCCATGGAATTTAGGCACCTCCTAAATCAGTTGTGAAAATAGGATTTAGGGCCATCTGCATTGTACTGCACTGTGAACTATACGGCTATGAGAAGCACTGCATACCAAAGTGTTGCACTGTAACTTCCTCTTGTAGATGCTGTGGGCATGAACTAAAAATCTCCCTACTTTGCATAACATGAACTGGACCACAGCTATTGTCGCCACAGGGGAGAGTTACAGTGCAGCACTTTGGTGGGCACTGCTATTCACACCCCAATTAGTCCAAACAGCAAGGCACTGTAGACATGCCTTTAGACTCCAAAGTCACTTAGGCTCTTTTCAAGATGTTAGACTAGACATCATATATTTACCTATGCGATCTAAATGAAAAATTAGAGCAGTGTCCACAGTTAAATACCTGAAGTAATCTAGTAAATTTGCATACATTTCTTGCATTCCTACAACACACTAGTGCAGTTACACTGGCACAGAAATGGTCAAATCTCCTGAGCAGGCTGCAGAATAGGCTGCGATGCTAAGAAACATTACTGAAATGCCACTGTGGAGAGAAGGATCTATAAAGCTATATGTGCACAAACTTACAATGATTTATACATTTTAATATGTCAGATGTCAGACAGACTGTCAAAATCAGTGTTCCACTTGAAAGAGATTTATATAGCCATCAGCAGCTCCATCACACTGGGGCGTCTACCCAAGAGACCATCTCCCTCCCTGTGCTTTAGTGCCAGAGCTGAGATCAGCAGAGGCACTCAAGCTGCAGTCTGGTTGGCATAAATAAGGGGCTGCTGTCCAGGTGTTCTTTGTGAGGGCCCCATGACTTAGAAATTCACTGACCTGCTGGCTCAAAATAGCCCAAATCTGATATCTTTGGGGCATCCTGCAATGATCGCTTTCTTTCTTTCAAAATGATTTTCATGAAGGAACTACAGCCCATATTTCCACCCCCTTTGAGCCTAAAGAACATGCATACAGGAGCAACTAAAGCACTCTCACAGTGCGACCCTTCACCTCTTTTAATGCATCCTAATAAAACATGACCCACAATGGAAACAGATATCTGAAAAGAATACAGATGTGATCAGAGCAGCAGGGATTCTGAGATAAGGAACATCTGAGATAGAGGCAGATAAACGCAGGTAAGACACAGTACCCAGTGGAAATGAATTTAATAACTACAACTGAAGGAGAATCCACCGTAAAAGAAAGCCAGTCAATTAAACACAGCATCTGAAGCTGTAAAGGACACAATATTAACAAGTTTCCACAGACTTACCGACTGGCATACATTTTATATCTAGAAAATTACCAACTGACAGTAGGAGTCCGTATAAGGCATGGAAAGCCTAGGTATCAACAAGCTGTTGATTCATATGTTTAGCAACAGCAAAACTCAGGAGTCATGGGGCACTTTAAGACTAACACGACTCCTTGGTTTTTTTGCCGGACTAGACTAACACAGCTATCCCTTTGGAAATTAGCAAAAACACAACCACTTGCTATATATCAGGCGAGGCCAATTGGTGGCTCGGGAGCCGCATGTGGCTCTTGAATGAAAAAGTGTGGGTCGCAGACGAATGTCAGCAAATCAGTTTAGTTGGTTTGGTCACCCCTGCTATATATTTATATTACAGAGCTCTTGTATATACTATATGTCATGCCTACATGATTTCTCAAAACAATATATAACATTTTGCAATTCATTTGTAACAGGCCTGAAATCAAGAAAGTCGATAGAGGGCATTCAGCTCTTGAGAAAGTGACTTAGTCTTAAACTACGGAGGGACTTGCAATCTAGAATTGTGCCTCTCCTGAAAAGACAAACCATGCAACTGAAGGGGCTTGTAAACATTATCATCATCAGGAGAGAATGAGTAAAACATATGAGCGTTCTCCCACTGCAAAAGACATACCTCTGCTTTCATTGCCAGGTTTAATACAAAAATGCTTTAATGACAACAAAAGCCTTGAACCCAGGAACCCTTCTCTCACTCAGCCTCCGTAATTGGGAACAAGTTAGTAGTAAATTCGATTTTGTACATTACTGAACTGCAGAGACAGTGGGTTGGCTCTTAGTGACATATCAGAAGCATTAGAATTACCACCAAGTTTGGATGAGATCTCCACATGTTCAGTAAATTAGGCAGATTAGTTGCCCCCTGAGGTGAAGAAGGAAAAAAATAAGAAGAATTATTACAGCAACCTTGTTCCACTGAAGCAGTAGCATTCACCCAGGACTCCAGTGACATTAGGAAGCATGAAGTGTCATAGATACCAGTGGTTAATACACTAGGTGATAGTGAAAGAAGACTAGATCAGATCCAGCATGAAGAAGAATGGGATGAGTTTAGAAAAAGCATACAGTCACTCAACATCATAGCTTACTACCAGAAGAGTTATCAGTGTAAGTAAGCAGCAAGTTATAGATCGGTCAATTGGGAAAAATTTTGAAAATATACTTTGGATTATGAAGCTAGTGAGCAAGCCTGACTATTTTATTTCTTTTAATAAATGCAATTATTTACTAAGGAATAATGGCAAGCGAGGAGATTGTAAGTGGAACCCTCATTCTAATCAACTTTAAAAATGTTTGCAGTTACAAAGCCTAATGTAAAAAATGAATTAAAATACATCCATTCAGCTGCTGAAAGCGATCCATACATGTGTTTGAACATAGTCCTATTAAGGGCCCAGCTCTTATAAATGCCTATGCGTGTGAATAGCCCATACTCACCCAGGAGTCTCATTACCATTTATGGGATAGCGTTTCCAACTCCCATGATGTTGTCATGAGTTTTATGATAATTATTGTTTTCCTTAAAGCCTCAGCTCTTGCAGTCAAGCAGAAATGTTATTTCAGACTTCATTCTTAAAGAAAAAGTATGTTTCTATGCTTTGCAGCTGTGGGGAAAGCTTGAAAATGTGACCCCAATGTACCCTCAACACTCAAAAAGCAGACCAAAATAAAAAAGAACACAAAATTTATTATTTTTACATAATCTTGTGATTTTACAGCTAATCTCATAATTTTTTGACTATTTGGGATTGGTAATAGTGGGGACTACTCACATGAACAAAGACTATTCATGCTAAGAAGTCTAATGGATCAGGACCTAAAAAAATCTATTTGATTGAAACATTTCTCCTTGTCTTTTTAAAGAGCCGATGCATTGGGGGAAAGACCAAGGGATTTTCCTAGACAGAAGCACCCTTTTATCAGGATGTTGGGTCACATGCAGATATTAAAAATCATCTTGTAAAGACATAACAGTAATTACTTTTCCAGTGCTCTTTACTGTCAATCAATTTCTTACAGAAGAGGACTTGTCCCATATCCAATCCCAGCTATAAGAAAGGGCTTTTCTTTTTTTTTTCCATAGAAAAGAATGTTACCTTTCTTCAGAAAGCTCAATGTTACTCAGAATAATCCCACATATCACAACACTGACAATAATAAAAACAACTACAAACTGTGTTGAAATTTACAGTTACACAGGGTCAGGGTCTATTATAAATTTGCCATATGAGATTTTATTTTTGGAAAGAAGCTTCATTGATAAAAGAGGTTTAACTGTCTATCAACATGCCTTATGGTGCAATAGCTTCATTTACTTCAAGCCTGAATCTCATTTACTACTTCTATCCTCCAGGCTCCCGTCCATCTAGAGGCGGGTGTTTAATTAGTTCAGCCCTGACAATGCAAGCAAATGCTACGCATTTTCTTTCTCTCTCTGTCTATCACTCTCCCTCTGAAGAATCTAATAGACTATTGATTTTCCATCCTCAAAGAGATCAGGCTCCACTTTCACTGTTCAATCATGATATTAGCTGTCCATTAACTTGAATTCCCTGGCCTGACAGCTTGTTGACACCTACGAGATTTTCCAATCAGCCAATCAACACCCAGATAACAACTGCAATTACATATCTCTTTGAGAACATCAGCCAAGGCTTTATTTTTGCCCCCCACTATCTTCTCCCCCTTTAAAAGAATCTTCTATTCCTACCTTCATTTTTCTTATTTAGCGTTTGAATAAGGCTTTCATTTCTTAACTACTGTACTTGAAAGGAGATTATATGTGTGATTGAAAAGATGATTGTGTTATCTGCTGGCAAAGCCATAATTTTATGAAAAGCTATTTCTATACCTTTTCTGCACCTGTAATGTTTTGAAAATAAGCTGACACTAAAAACATTTGGGACTTGTCAAAGCAAACAAATTCCTCAAATTTTGAAAAGTTCTTCATTAATTTCAAACTAGCAGTTTTTCTGCCATCTCAAAAATCACATGACTAATTATGCCATTTTTTAAAAAAGTAATTGAAATAACTACAGAAGCAAAAAAACCTGATAGCTTTAGGTTTTCTTCTCACTGTTCAGTCAATCTATTTTTGGGAACTGGAAAAAGGAGAAGGGCTCACTTTATGGGTGTCAGTCTCCAAAATAAGAATAGGGAATTTTGCATATTAGATTACCCACATAATGGAGGATATCTGTTCTGTGTGGTTTTTTAGAACAAGGAGACCCTTTTTTGACTGACAAAAATTACAGGACAGTAGCAGTCAACACCATTCTGCAGAATGAAGGCCAAATCACATGTCTTGAAGTATCTCTGTTCTGCTTTTAAGTAACAATGGCTGCTATGGGTTCTTTTCCCATTACAAAAGGTAATTTGACTTCAGGCTTCCCAGGGTTTGAACCTAACAACTGCTCTGATTTGCTGTTACTGTATGACCTGACCCTATGTTTCACACCCCCTTGCATTTATTTTCATTCCATTCTGTAAGTTCCCCCATCTGCAGAAGGTCCTGGGTTCAATTCCCAGGGGGTTGGACTCGATGATCTCACGAGGTCCCTTCCAGCCCTATGATTTGATTGATCTTCGAAGCATCTGACAAAGTAGGATTTTCTCCCACGAAAGCTCATGCGAAAAATAAATCTGTTAGTCTTAATGTGCCACACGACTCCTTGGTTTTTTTGCATGAATGAACTTTGTTATGCATGGCCATACACTTTGCAGCTCCTCTTTCTTATGTGCACAGAAAAAAACACACCAGAAGCACTGAAACAAAAGGTGTATGAAAAAAATCACTGTGTTCTGCTGGGCCAGGGGTCAGCATCCCAAAAGATAAGAAGAGCCATTTTTAAAAATTCCTTCAGTAATGAAGTATTTTGAGATCTGCAATGGGTGTAGGCTCATGGTGCAGGGCTGGGAGCTGGGCCAGGGTGCCCGCCACAGGATCCTCTGAGAAGTGGGAGCCTGGAAACAGGAGCAGGTCCCTCTCCCCGCAGGGTCGCCTGGTGGCTGGGGTGAGTCTGGAACCAGGCACAGGCTGCCTGCAGGGTCTCCCAGGGGCAGGGGAGGCCTGGACCCTGGAGCCACAAAGAGGCAGACAAAGAGCGGCATGAGGCTCCAGAGCCACAGACTGCAGACCCCTCTCCTGGGCAATCTCTGAATATTTAGTTCAAAAGTTATTTTTTAAAAAATGTAGGATTTGATGAAAATAAACTTTATTTTTCTCTTCTCTTTTCACAATAAATGGCCCTGATTGTGTATCATTCATGTTCACCCTTAAAATATAATTGTATATTGTTTAATGCAAGGTGTGTCACATAAGGTGTTTCTGGAATGCTCATGGCATACGGAATATTATCTTTATAGTCATAAGTTTGTTGGAGTGTTATGCGTATGGTTATAAGGCTTCTCTGTGTAATATTCCCAAGCATGTGTCTCATAGTTTGAGACAGACCTAGACAGAACAGAGAGGCTATTCACACCTCACTGAATCATCCAGCACAAAACAAACCCAGCCCTTCCAGGAACAAAAGAACAAGCTGGAGCACCAACAAAGAAACCATATATGGACTCTGTTTGTCACCTGGCTCTGAAGGGGAAGAGGACAGGACTGAAGGAAAAATAGGGGAGACATTTTGCTGTTCTCTCTCTCCCGTTCTGTCTCCAGACACTACCAAAGGCTGACCCAGGGGAGAGCCTGGGTGGAGGCAGACCAGCCAGCCTTGAGTGAGAATCATCCAAAACTATAAGGCTGCTGACAGTATTAAGCTTAGTTTAGAATACAATTTGCCTTTTATTTATTTTCAATCAAATCTGACCTGCTTTCCTTTCACTTACTAGCATATCAAATCTTTCTGTACTTCATAAATGTGTGTGTTTATTTTACATAAAGCAGTGCATGTGGTTTAAAGGTATTAAGACTCCATACGGCTGGTGCATATTATTTTTTTTTTTTTGATAACAGGACAGCCAATGAGCTTGCTATGTTCGGTAGGTAGCACTGAACATTGCAAAGCACTAGTTCCTAGGCTTGTATGTGGGTCGGGGGTGTTGGCTGGAGTCATTCCCTTGCATAGTCCCCACAAACAGCTGGCTAGAGGCACTTACTCAATTGAGTTAGGATCAGCTTGGTTTCTGTAGGCTGTGTGTGGGCTGACCCAGGAGTCGGGGTTCATTCAGCAGAGCAAGTGAGAGATGAATTGCAAGAGTGAGGGATTAGGGTGACACAGTAATTCGCTAAACCAGACCGCAAAGAACAATGTCACAATTAACTTTTGGTTTCTATGAATTGGTAATACGGTAATAGTGGTCTATTGGTAATTGGTAATAGGGTCTATTGGTAATGAGGGCTCAGGTTTTTTAAAAAAACCTGAGCATACTGTAGGTTTGTTGTTTGTTACAGCTACTGATATTGTAAATTAGAATACTTAAAGTCTAAAATTTACACTATTTTTTCTCTATGGCAGTCCAGTTTTAAGTGGACCTAAGGGAGCCAGAGTGCAAGATGTGCTTACGCTGTGCCTTTGAATCCATCCTGTGTTTGCAAGCTTTGCTGACTTAGTGCTCAATCCTGCACATCATGCTCAGGCAGCGCATCCCCAGCAAAGTAGTCTCATGCTCTCATGTTCAATTCAGCTGTGGAGTAAATGGACACAACTTCCACTGACTTCAGTGAGAGTTATGCTTGTCTATTCCTGGGAAGAATTTAGCACTTTAAACAACATAGCATATCCTTATAACTAATTACATTGAAATGGACTTCTATAATATATTAAACACTGCAGTTAGCTGCCACAGTGTCAAGGGCATGCCCCCACCCTGAGAAGCACATCCGTTTAAATGTTTCCTGCTCCCCACACATCACCTCTCCTGGGTGAAGACTTGTGTCTCACTCCCTTCTGACCAATTATTTAAAGGCTGCACAGCTCCTCAATATTTATTCTAATATCCCCAGCAAACCAACTTCTCTGAAAGGCTATTGTTGGTGCTTTGCTTTCTCTCTGAGGGCTATGACCAGCATATTGCTAGCAGTTAAAAGCTATCCCACAGTGCCTTCTAAGCAAGTACATTTATTTTTAAGGTAAAAGCATTACAGGGAAAGCATATTAAAAAAAGAAAAAGTACACGCATGCTAAAAAAAAAAAAAAAAGCCTTCCAGAGGTCACTCCCAGCTCCATGATAGGGCTTTGATAAATGTCAGTCCTTCAGATCACGTTCTCCCATGCAGTTACAGATTCATATAAGTCTTTAGATCAATAACCAAAACAAAGGCCCCAAGTCAGTTTAAGATTGTGCTATTTAGCCCAATGTTTCTTTATCTGCTGTTCTCTGGAGAATCCAGCATGAACCAGAATATACAGGCGCCCCCAAGCAGCGTAAATTATAACCTGAGTGATTTTTCTTAATCATCCCCTAACATCTCCATCACTTCTTGGAGGAGCTGTGGTAACCTTCCCCCCACCTTGAAATGCATATAATCCCAAGCCCACAGTGATACATGAACCCAGGAGCATTGCTGCCCCCAAAAAAGGGGTCAGGCTCCAGCTCTAGCCACTGCTAGCAAGCAGCTGGTGGCCCAAGAGGGCCTGATCTGGCCCCAGCTGCTGCCAGTAAGGGGCAGGCAGCCCCAGCTTGGCTCCTGCTGCTGCCAGAAGGTGGCAGGGGGCCACAGGCCAGCTTCTACCTCCTGCCACTGCCGGCAAGTGGCAGGTGGCCCGGGTGGGCCCTATCTGGCACCAGCTACTGCTGGCAAGCAGCAGGCAGCCTTAGCCTGGCTTGTGCTCCTGCCACTGCTGGTAAGCAGCAGGTGGCTCCAGCCTGGCTCCAGCTTCTGCCACTGCTAGCAAGCAGCAGCAGAGCCATAATGTGGTGTTTTGCCACCTGCGGTGCATTTCTGTTGGAACACGCCCCTTCCCATTAGTGGTGCTCAGAACCGGCACCGCAAAGCCGCCCCTTTAATAGCGTGGCTCTGTTAAGCCGCTTTGGGTTGCCCGGTCTGTGCCCCGTTGGCCCTGCCATAGTTATGGCCCTGAGCAGCAGGCAGCCTGGATGGGCCTGATCTGGCCCCAGCTGCTGCCAGCAAGTGGCAGGTGGCCCCGAGCCAGATCCTGCTCCTGCGGCTACACTGCCAGCCAGGCATAGCAGCTTTCCGTAACCCAGATCCAGCTCCTGCCACCACCTGCCATTAACAGGCCACTGGAGCTGGAGCTGCGGCGAGGCCAGGGTGATGCAGGGCACAAAAACTTCAGGTCCAGTGGCAGTGATGCCTATGCATAAACCACTCACATGCTTTATACAATATGGGGTCCCAAAGACATTCTAGGAAGTTACCCAAGCTGTCACAGCAGTATCCTTGGAATGTTACAAGAGAAAAGATAAATGTTTTATTAGTTCCTACGTAAGCTCTGCTTCATTTGGAAGGAAACTATTGTTTTAGAGCACTTTCTTCTATTAATGATAGTGCTGACAGGTATGAGATATGTATCTTCTCCCACTGAACATCTTCAAAATACTTCTTTCACAGAGCTGTCAAAGGAGGAGCGTTCTCTACTGAATGTCTCATGTAATTCGTATGTAACTTTTCTATAGCTGAACTAGGTCAGCCAAAACAACAACCACCATGCTAGCTGGTGATCCCCTCTAGTGCAGAAAATCTTTTTTTAACAATCCATATTTAATTCCCTGTTGCATGAAGGGGGCAGCCAGCCAGCATACAGATCATCCAAATAAGTGGTGTCTTCTTTGGAGGAAGAACTGCAGAGTAATTACAACTGAATTAATAAGGTGGTCTGAGGCTCTAAGGAAGAAATCAGAAGAAAATGCTAGTGATCAATCATGGAGAGAGCTTTGTGCTCAAAGATATAGCATTAATCACTGACATCAATCCCAAACTAAAGATGTATATTATTTTATTTGTAGCCACCATTTCAAAATAATACTCTGTCAGAACCCAGACATGCTTTGATATCAAGACCTTCAGTAATTTAAGAGTCTGTGTTGCAAACACTTACTCTTATGCATAACGGTGGGTTACTTACCAATAACTGTCCTTCTTCAAGATGGGCTGCTTGGATTCATTCAGTAATAGGTAGCCGCAGCGCATGATTGGTTGGAAACTTTTTGCCCTAGCCTGTGAGGAGAGGGCTGATGGCCATCCCCGACCACTAACCCGTGGCTATATATGTGTCCACCGCCCGGCCCCTCCTCAGTCCCTAAAAGTTGCCAACTCCAAGTTGCAGGGACGGTGGGAGGGTTGTGAATGAATCGAGCCCCTGTCGAAGGAGGACATTTAGTGGTAAGTAATCCACCATTCTTCGAGCGCTGCTCAGATACATTCAGTAACAGGTGACTACTAGCCACGCTTGTGGACAGTGGGCAGAGTTGGCCCTTGGCACCTCCAGCACTGCTTTTTCCATACAGGGTAGCTGCCCCCAAGCCAGCAAGGTCCCCTGGAGGGACCCAAGGTGTCGGCCTTGGAACTGAGGACCAGGTAGAGAGGAGCCTGGGCCCGGAGATCTCACCCCAGTCAGGAATAGAAGACCTACTAAGAAGAACCTCGCACATGGGGTTTCTGAGGAAAAAGGGCCTTCAACACAGAGACTGTTCTAGCCAAGGTAAATAGCTACTAAAATCCACCTTCTAGGCAAAGATCAGTAAGGTACATGAGTCCTACTGTGTTGGAGAGTCTTCTGATCTATGAAAGGCAGGAAGGCCTAACGTCACCTCTGTGTGACACTTCAAACGGAGATGCCTATGAGGCTATGATCGAGGAAGCGAGTCACTATAAAGATCTGAGCAGTTGGTATTAGAGAACTACTGAGTTAGAAAAACCCAGTATCCTGGCGCTAGCATCAATTGAAGTGAGAAGGTTACGGGAAAAACAGCAGACTCTGGAGCTATCCGTCTACTAGCTGCGGATACCAAGTGCTGCAAGACATGAGAAGAGGGGAAGAGGAGAAATGGAGGGGAAAAACTACTCCTTTCCCTAGTCCGACTGAAAAGGGGCACAGGGAGAACGGGGCAGGGGCAACTGCTGAATAGGACATGATGCCTACGCGGTCGGCTTAGATTGCCATAACAAGATAAGAGCGCTTATCCACAGTTGAAGGGGTGCCACGACCGGCCACGTCCAGAGCAAGCTACACGACTATTAAGGAATCATCTGAGGCCAGGGTGTCTTCTGAAGACATCGTAACCCCCCTCCCCAGTGTTCTCATGGAAAGGAGCTGTTAGACATTTCAAGGCATTACGCCAATCTAAAAGGAGCATCTAGCAACTGAGACCTGATGATCAACATTTGCCAGCCATGGAAGAAATGCTTTTCTCTGTAGCCCGTGGCCTCAGTACTACTCTCCGTACTTGCAGCACTGATGCACGCAAAAGCCATAGAGTTGCATACCTAACAGAGGCTCACCCAGCTTCGTAATGGACAGAACATGGGGGTCCCAGTACCAGGGATGCAAAGAGAGAGAGAGATCTCGAGGATCTAGGGCACATGAGGGGAAAGACTCCCTCTGGCTAGGTAGGTCAGGGGTGTGTCAGGATGCTGAGGTACAGCTCCGATTAGCCCTTTTTGACCATTTTCTCTCTCTCTGTGTTTCTTCCCTTCCTCTCTCTTTCTTTTTAACCAAAAAGGGAGTGGTAGCTGACCAATGGCATGGGTCATCTGGCTTGCTGAGATTCAAGGTCACTACTTCGAACTGAGGGAAGGAGCTGGTAACAGGTTCCCACCATGCTTGTGGGGTCCCGTAGCTATCTGACATTGAAACCCTATGCGTGCCAAGGAGCTATCCATTCTGGAGAAAGCCTGGAGGGGGTAGAAAGATTGTTTAATAGGACCCTTGGGCTAAAGTGCAGGAATTACCGGGAAGGATAACCGCAATATTGCCAGTGTCATGAGGATGGATGCTGTGATGGGAGAGAACACCTGCCAGGTGAGAAGGCTCTGGAAGAGGAGCAGAAAAACCCCACCTAGGCCACTTTTCGAATTGAACATTACCACTGGCCTGAGGGTCAGACTCGGAGCCGGACAGCCTGAGTTGGGCGGAAATTTTGGTCTGCCTGAGGGGAGGGAGGATGGGATGGTCTATGGGGGGTCAGGGCTGTAACTAGGCTGGGGTGAACAGGGCAAAGCCCCGGGCAGGGAATTTTAGAGGGTAGAGGGGAATGGATCTGATTTACCGCAGCAGCTGGGGATGGATCCGGATTCTTTCCCAGCTGTCACAGGGAGCCAGATCCATCCCCTGCACCCCTTAAAATTCTGCCAGTGCCGCGCTGGAGGCAATCTGGATCCCTCCCCCCGACAGCTTGCCGGTGGTAGTGGAAGTTTTCCAGCTTGTGCGGCGGCAGCTGGAAATGGATCCAGATTCCCCCAGCCTGCCAGTGGTGGTGGAAAGTTTCTGCCACTGCCGGCAGGCTGCGGGGGGACAGATTGGGTCCCAGGCTGGATTGGAGACTGGGGGGAGAGGCGCATCTGGGGGGCTTGCTCCAGGCACAAAAACTGCTAGTTACAGCTCTGATGGGGGTACCATAACAACGGCTAGTCTGCTGGGAAGATGTCCGCCTGGTGGACAGGCTCCGGAAGCCGCATAAGCCAATATTCACAATGAATATTTACAACAGGCATCTGGGTTAGATCAGAAGAACTGACCCCAGAGTTGGGCAAGGGTTCATCACACAAGAGGAGAACAGGGAACAGATGGTCCTCAGTTTGCCCGGGCCCATCACATGGGAAAGGGACAGGCTGGAGGTAGTGGGCCCATGCTGTTAGTTAGTGGGCAGTTATGAGGGGTGTTCCCATCCTCCCTAGAGTACACACTGAGTGGCCTTAGGTCACAGCCCATCCCCTTGTAACAACCAAAAACCCTTCTGAGTACTAAGGGGAGACGCTCTGGGTCATAGGATCCCAGGATAAGCAGGACTGCCCCATAAACAGCCCATGGTCCATCAGGAGACTTGGGCTAGGATATTAGGGGAGCAAAGCTCCTCTTTTGCTAAGAGTAAGAAATCCCCCTTTTGCTTGGGAGAAGGGGAAAAACATGGGGTCAGGCTAGAGGCCCTATCATGAAGAGATACTCTCAAACGTGTTTGCCCCCAGAGGTGGAGATAGGCTACCCGATGCTGCTGTTCCAAGCTGGCACTCGGGCAGGCTGTCTGTGAGTTACCTGGTCCCAAAAGACCTCGGGGTGGACTGTTTGAGGGAGAGAAATGGGTAGGACCCAAAGCAGACAGCCACTGGACAGAGGAGGGCCTGTACTGTGGCTCATGGTTGGGTCACCCGTCTTCGGTAGTTGTGGGACCAAAAGACAGGAAAGGGGAAAGCCTTTCCAAGAGGTAGGAAGGCATGAGGATCCAGAGCCCAGTTAGGGCTAAAACCATTTTGGATCTGTGGGATCAGGCAGTGCGGCCCTCAAGACTAAGCGAACATATATTCACCTGACTTGCATACTCTCATAGGGATACTGGAGGAAGAGTGCCTTACTTCTACAATGGGGAATAATGCAGTCCCTCCCAAGATATATAGGGATTACCCCAAGTGCCCACAAGGGGGAGTGGAGAAGTGTTGGGTGTGAAGGAGCAGATGGAGGGATGGATCCCTCTCCCCGGTAGGGGAAAAACCCCAGTGAGAATTCACGGGTGACACCAAAAGGGGGAAGTGTGTTGGGGCCCAGGGTAGTACATGGTCCCTGCCTAAAGGAGAGACCAACGACCATCAGCCAGAATAAGAGGTTCCAACCCCTGGTGGAGGGAGAAGTTCCTCCACAGCAGGAGGGAGTACGGTCCTGGGACGGAAGAAACTCTCCTGCCCAAGAATGGAACCAAGCTGAGAGCACCCATCTTGGCCAGCCGGATAAAAAAGGGGTGAATCAGGATGGGGCATAAGGCTCCTACTGGGTGGGAGGCTGTTCAGGGGCCCCTGAAGGGAGGAGGCCCAAATACTTAAACTCTCCCCAGGGGTCTTGGTTGCTGGCAATGACATCCCCGGTCTCTGCTGGGAAAAGGACTTTTGCCGTTGAAGGGGAGGTCGAAGATGACCTTTTGGGATGCCGGGAGTATCCCCACTTCCCTAAGCCACACCATGAGGCGGAGGGTCACAGCCAAGGCCATTGTGCAGGAGGTTGTGTCCCAAGTGGATAGGAGAAGGTCTTGGAATGCTATCCTGCCCTTCTCCGGGAAGGCATCATAATCTTTCCTCGCCTCCTGTGGGAGTAGGTGTCTAAACTTATTCATCGATTCCCACACATCCCCCACATGCCTGGCTGCTGGCCACGTGCAACTGGAAAGCAGAGGAGGAGTACACCTTCTGCCCTAGAAGATCTACTTCCCTTGCATCCCTCAACGCAGAGAAGGGATCACGGGGAATTCGTCCTGGGCCCAGCGCCGCTTCCACCACACCCCTAGGTGGTTCCGGGTGGAGGGTGAGGGAAGGGAAGTCAGTCCCTGTGACCTGGTATTTGAGGCCCGCTGTGTCCAATACCAGAGGAATAAAGCCCAGGCTTTGCCATCATGACAAGGTGAGATCCCAGACACTAGGGTGGAGTGGGACCATGATAGGATCACTGGATGAGAACTCCAGCTTAAATAGTGCGTCGGCAGACCCCCTCAGGGGATTGAACTTCCATCCTCACATGGGAAGCAACACGGTGCAGAAGATGGAAGTGCGCTGTGAGGTCTCCCATGTAGGAGGATGGCACAGGATTTAAGGTTCTGGCCTGTGCCAAAGGCGCCAGCCAGTGCAATATGAGTTCCACAGTGCCATGGGAGCCCGACATGGTCTCTTTAGGAGACCATTCATGGGGTCGGTGTCTAAAAGGTGCCAATCGAGAGTCTAGGATAGGGCTGTTTAGACCCCCTTGAGACACCCTCCTCTGGGCTCGATGGAGGGGAAACTCCTTGGGACCATGATGATGGTGCCAGTGATGGCAAAGTGATATGGTGCCAGGGAGAAGGCCCAACGGTACTGGGGCTCTCAGGCATGGGGGGTTCCGGTGTTGGGGAACTCAATACCAAGACCAGAGAGGGTGTTCAGTGGCGCTTCCAGGGCCAGACCCTGGAGGCGAATGCTAGTTTACCTCTCCTCCTATGAGGTACTGGAGAGGGCGGTATGGGCAATAAGACGAGTGCCTTTGCTGCCTTGAATGCCTCCAGTGTTTCAGGGAGTGGCACCAACTCCTCTTGGTCCCATGATGACCCCTGGGAGGGGGACCAGGAACAGCGTCAGTGTCGCAGCACCAAGGCTGGTACTGTGCCAATCTTTCTGCACTCCCTACGAAAGCAGTGCCGGCAAGTCTCCGATGCCAAAGATGCACACGGTGTGCAGGAGATGCCGAAGCCTTGGGGGTGGGCTGCCGCACTTGCTCTGAGGCCAGTGTGCGATGCCTTTGCTCCCTCTCATAGAATCACAGAATCATAGAAATATAGGGTTGGAAGGGACCTCATAGGTCATCTAGTCCAACCCCCTGCCAGAGGCAGGACCACTCCCACTAAACCATCCCAGTCATGGTTTTGTTCAGCTGGGCCTTAAACACCTCCAAAGATGGAGAGTCCACCACCTCCCTACGCAGCTCATTCCAAGGCTTCACCACTCTCCTAGTAAAAAAGTTTTTTCTAATATCCAGCCTCGACCTCCCTAACCACAACTTGAGACCATTGCTCCTCATTCTGTCCTCTGTTACTACCGAGAACAGTCGAGCTCCATCTTCCTTGGAGCATCCCTTCAAGTAGTTGAAGGTTGCTATCAAATCCCCCCTCAATCTTCCCTTCTGCAGACTAAATAAGCCTAATGCTTTCAGTCTTTCCTCATAGGGCTTGTGCTCCAGCCCTTTAATCATTTTGGTTGCCCTCCGCTGGACTCTCTCTAGCATGTCCCTGTCCTTTTTGTAGTGGGGAGCCCAAAACTGAACACACTATTCTAGATGTGGCCTCACCAGTGCAGAGTAAAGGGGAATGATCACATCCCCTGATCTGCTGGTAATACATCTTTTGATGCAGCCCAGTATGCCATTGGCCTTTTTGGCCACAAGAGCCTCTCTTATTGTCCTGGGTTTAAAGGACAGACAGATGGAGCAGGAGGTGACCAAATGGGCTTCACCCAGGCACCAAAGGCATGTCACTTGGGGATCATCCCACGGGAAGGCCTTGCTGCAAGCAGCAGGAGGTTTAAACCCTGGCATGTCAGGCAGCAGAGGGGAGTGGTGTTGCTGCTCTGATAGACACTCGGAAGAAGAAACGCTCTTCCGTGGAATAATATCCACAAAGAGGTGTTCCCAGTCAAGCTGCTGGTTCACAGAAGAAGACAGGCTGCTTGCACAATCGCAAGGAGTGGACTGTTCCATGAACTGTCACTGAGGCGGACAAAATGGAACTGAGGAGGGGCTGGGCAGCAGCCACATATATAGCCATGGGGTGGCGTGGGCCACCAGCCCTCTCCTGACAGGCTAGGGCAAAAAGTTTCCAACCAATTGTGTGCTGCGGCATGGATACACCTATTACTGAATGTATCCGAGCAGGGCTCGAAGAACCACTTTTCTTGTTCCTTGTCTCCCTCCCTCATTTCCCTAACTGAAGTCCTTGCTAACTGAAGTCCCTTTTCTTCCTAGACATCTCCCAGTCACACTCCTTTTCTTTTCTAGGAATTTGAACGAGTCCCTGCAATGAGAGTTCTGTGGCATCTTAAAGACTAACACATTTCTTTGGACATAAGCTTTTGTGGGCTCCATCCCATTTCGATGCAAGATGCATTGAAAAAGTGGATTGCACCCCACAAAAGCTTATGCTGGAAGAAATTTGTTAGTCTTTAAGGTGCCGCTGGACTCTCATTCTTTTTGCTGCATACAGACTAATGCAAGGAAATTATGTTTTTATATTAACTGAGTAGCTGGCCACTGGAAATAGAAATCAAAATGTAATTGACAGTGAGACACTAAGGTGTAAACAAGTTCCAAAGAAGCAGCTGTGTTAGTCTAGTTTAGCAAAACAAACAAGGAATTCTGTGTCACTTTTAAAGACTAACAAATTTATTTATCACATAAGCTTTTTTGAGAGAAAATAGATCCCCATCTTCAAGCATGTGACAAAGTGGGATTTTCTCTCAGAAATCTCATACAATAAATAAATTTGTTAGTCATTAAAAAAGTGCCGTAAGACCCCTTGTTTATTAAGGTGTAAACAGACATCTCTTAGTCTTTAAGTGCCACAAGACTCCTTGCTTTTTTTGCTTTACTAGACTAACATGGCTGCCCCTTTGGAGCTTTAAACATTAAAGCAGGCACACACCCCTGCAACAAACCATGCTGCCAAGTCTGCCCACATATCTGCACAATAGGTCCTAATCAAGCCTGCTACTCCATCAACAGCTCATTTACCTGCTCATCTACTAATATGACCTATGCCATCATGTGCAAGAAATGCCCCAACACCTTAGACGTTGGACAAACAGGACAATCGCTGCACAAAAGAATAAATGAACATAGAGCTGATATCAGAAATCACAAAACAAAGACACTAGTTGCTAAGCGCTTCTCTCTTTCTAATCACTCGATAAATGATTTGTTAACGACTCATCAGACATGTGGCTGGGACATCAAGGCTTCAAAGAGAAACAGCTGAACTCGAATTAATATGCAAGCTAAATTCTGTGAAAGCAGGACTGAATCGAGACTATGGGTTCTTTTCCCATTACAAAAGGTAATTTGACTTCAGGCTTCCCATGGTTTGAACCTAACAACTGCTCTGATTTGCTGTTACTGTATGACCTGATCCTATGTTTTACACCCCCTTGCATTTATTTTCATTCCTTTCTGTAAGTTCACCCATCTTCAAAGCATCTGACGAAGTGGGATTTTCTCCCATGAAAGGTCATGCGAAAAATAAATCTGTTAGTCTTAAAGTGCCACACGACTTCTTGTTTTTTTAACAAAGGGAAGGTAAGTGAAAACAGTTCACTGTAAAGTGAGGGCAGTGAAAAGGCCTTACCTTGGTAAGCAAAAAAACAAGGAGTTGTATGGCACTTAAAGACTAATAGTTTTATTTTTCACATGAGCTTTCGTGGGAGAAAATCCCACTTCGTCAGATGCTTCAGGCTGATTGGGGGGTGGATGGGGGGAGGAGGGCGCAAGATATCAGAAAAGGCAAAAGAGCCTTTAACATCTCATTGGTCAGAACTATGTTTGGTAACCAAATAACTCATAAATGACAAACATGGCTGGGCTAGTTATATGCCTTATATTAAGTATAGTCTAATCACATAATCTGCATATAAAGAATAGTGAAACCATGTAGGGATTTAGGCATGATGTAATCTGTGATATGTGGCTATTCCCTGCTAGGTTAAAGGTATAAAAGGAACAAGTAACCTGCTTAAAGACACCATCTACCCATTCTGTTCCTGAACAGGGCTGATTCTTCTTTTCTTCTAACAACTAACACAGCTACCGCTCTGTAAAGTGTCACTGTTACTTAGAAAGCTGAATGAGGCACTATAAACTAACTGTTAGTTAGGCCTGGTTCAAATCAAAAGGATCTCATGGTTTACTAGGCAGTTCTGAGAGCTGCATTTGGGTTATTTGAACTGAACTTGTCTGAACTAGAAGCTGGTTCAGGTCTCCAAATTCAACCTATTAAAATATATATATTAGTTTAAAGTTTCCAACATCCTGCAAGAGAAGAGAGAGGAAGTAGCAAAGGAGCTTGAAGAAAGTGGTAAATAGGGGGCTACCTTCCTTGCTTAAGTATTAGTCATTTAAAAATATTAATATCTGTCTCTTACGCAGCATTTTTCATCATCATGTCTCAAATGCATTAAAAAGAAGGTCAGTACTATTATCCCCATTTTTAAATGACAAAACTGAGACACAGAGAATGGCAATGACTTGCCTAAGATCATCCAGCAAGACCATAGTAGAGCCAGAAATTGCACACAGGTAGGTTTCCTGAGTCTCAGTCCAGTGTCCTGTACATTAAAAATTGGTGGAGAAATAACTATGACCAAAAGTCTTCTTCTATCTCCCATCATACCTCCCAAATTTTTAAATATAATGGACTCAGGGAATTTCTTTTACGATGACGTGGTCCTAAATGTGCACTATAGAGAGGCAGGGCATGGCTATGACATCTCAAAGGTCCAGCTAGTCATTAGAATGTGGCTTTTGATAATCAGTGTCTATTCTTTGTTGGTAACCTTTCACTGTGGTTTTCTGGACTCAGGGTACCATATGATATGTGTTTTCTTGCATTTTGTGATAGTTCCTCAGAAAATTCTTCTTTCTATTTGTTTGGGGGGAGGTAGAAAAGATAGAGGAATTATTTTTCATAAAGAGCAGGTAGATTAGTTATTTTTCAATCACGAACAGAGTATGTAACCAAAAATCAGGTATACCTACATTCTTAGCCCAATACTGCCATTGAGTCACTGACCATGAACAAGTCACATAATGCCACATTTTGCTCTCACATTCACAATCATGCAACCCCATTGTAACAGACAATGCTATGTGCCAGTGAGTAGAGTTTGCCCCTTATTCAGACCAAGTCTTAGTTTCCTCATCTGCTTATAAGTAGGTAATTTTATTTCACAGGAGTCTTGCGGAGACTGGCTGATGCATATATTTAACTGCCAAGTACTGTTGATATTATTTTGCCAGCAAACATATCTAACATGTAGTTTTACATTTATCTATATATGTAAAGAAGTCATTACACTGCTACTGTAGTACTGTGCAAAAATTTAGCCCCCACCTCCATTGTTACAGAAGTAAAGAGTATATTTATATAGAGACTGATTCTACAATCATTTTTTCAGGTTGAGTAGTTCTTGCTTGCTTAAGTGGGCCCATCATAGTCAACAAGGCTGCTTGAATGAGTAGATCCCGTCACATGAGTAAAGATTTCACATGAGTAAAGATTTAAGAAACAAGCCTAGGGAGAAGTCTTTATTTAAAGAAGCAAAAGTGTAACTAATGTTCTGTTCTTATTTAGGCATTCAAAAACTAGAGGGAGGGACTTTTTTGCATAATATTTTCCATTTCTAAATATTTTGCACATGACTTTTTCATCTGCTGAATTTACTGTGGGGAAAATTTGCTGGATATCTTCTCATAAAAATTTCATCTCTCATCTGCAGTCTCTCCTTTTCTTTCAACTGAAATTTTTTTCATCTATTCCCTTTGGAACTACTTCTAGACCTCTAATTAGTTGGCGTAGCCTTGACCACTCTTGGTCAGTCTTAGTTTATTATTCTTAACTCTAAGACATCTACATGCGCACTTGATCTACTGCCTACAAAACACCTTCATAACTTTTCCTCTGAATATGCTTCAGTAGTTTCAAGATTAATGTGTCTTTTATGTCATGCTCTGTTCCATCTGCTCTTAAACCTTCTATTACTGTACTTTGCTAAGAAAGCCAATGTCATCCCTTGATGACCTTGCAAATTATTGTCCTAGAACTTACCCTTCCTTCTTTTCAAAAGTATTGGGAAAAAACTACCTAGAAACTAGCTGGCTACCTCTCATTTATTGGTAACAAGCTATTTCCTACTTCTCAGTGCACACGTAGATTAATATTGCTACAGATTAGAATCAAAATATGGTGAAATGACTTACCTACTAAATACTTCATGAGTTTTTGACACTATTGATCATGATATTTTAATGAATTTCTTATAGCACTATAGTATTAGCTCTAAGCCAATAGGTTTACCCTTACTTACTGAAAGTATTCACATTTTTTTTTCTTAAAAAGTAGAAGACATCCTTTGAATTCTAGCATTCTCCATGGCTGAGAGCTTGGGACCACTTACTAATGTCTACCTGCTACCCTTGGGCAGCATTACTGGATAGAATGCGTAGATATAAATTTTCATCTCTATGCAGATAAGTCTGATTTATGACAGCAGTAATGATATTGCTCAATGATTCCTATTTTTTAAAATTGCTTTCAGGCTATGTAAAATCGGATAAGAAATAATTTTCTTTGAGTCCCCAGTGCCAGAAAAATTCAGTACAATATTTAACTGCACCCATGCTTTTACAAAAAGACAGAAAGGGTCAGATTTACAAAAGAGCTCAGCTCCTCAAAGCACAAAAATAAGTGAGTAGGTTTTCCAAAATAGCTCACTACACTGAAAATCTGCCCACAAACGTCACAATACAAGATACAGGGTGCTGAACGCTCTTGCCAACCTGGCTGCTAGATGGGTGCCAAAAAGAAAACTGAGTTCTCCTGAAAATCTTTCCCTGCCTATTTCGCTCAGTACTTAAAAATCTGGTTCTAATAATGTAATGAGCTTGTAGCCACATACCAATACCACATACCATGGGTGTTTGGTAAAGATAGTAACCAAGATCATCATCATCAAAACCAAAAAGCTTCTTCTGCTAATAAAAGCTGAGCTAGAGGAATAACTGTTAGCTAGCAATAAAATAGTAAGTTGTTATCCTTGATATGAGCCAGTTACTGAAACACACAATCACCTCCCAGATTTGGTTTTTCAATAGGACCGAAACCAATCCCTTATTTTTAATTCATAAATTCAGTCTTGGAATAGTAAGCTTCTTGTTACATATTTATTTTTAATAAAGAAATACATGATAAAGGACATACACACTATGTAAACTGTATATCTCCTCTATCCTACAGTCTTGTCTTACGCAACCCTCAGTTACTCAAAGTCCCCTTTTCTATAACTGGATCATATTCCCCATCAGCACTTCTAATTGTTTTGCTGAAAGTGCCTTAGTGGTTTAAAATTTTCTCTTACATTCAAATAATTAAGACTGTACTGTACACATCACTTATCACTTCTAAGACTACGTAATACTCGTGGCTAAGGTTCAAATTAACCTTCCTGTGGCAAAACCAATAGGAGGTCACAAAAGTTAGCAAGCAGAGGAAAACAACTTGAGGTTCCCCTCATGGATTTTTTGCTGTATAGTCACCTCTTGCAGGAGCAACTGAAACAGGGGTTTCCCAGTTATAAGACCCACATATCCATAAGGATGAAGATAGGAACCCAGTCTGGAGCAGACACAGGACTGGCTGTTGCTGTTTTACTGGTCTTTCTCTCAACTCACATTGTGGATTGTGCAAGACAAGTGCTGACATTGGATCACCGTGCTCAGCATCAGTCACAAAGGGGAAAGAGTGAGGAAGTGTAGCTCAAAGCTTTGCTACCCATGGCTTGGATTTCTGCACAGAAACATGGCAGCAGGGGATCATACTGCAGTCAGCAGCCCCTTTTTTTCCTCCTGCCATGGTTTCAGAATTCATAAAGCAGCCACACAGGGAGCAGACTGGAGAATTAGTACTGCTAAGGTGCAGGACCACCCCTAGGGGGTGCGGGACCCTGAGCGAATCACCCTCCGTGGTTCCCCCACTCACCTCTCCCTGGGCCCTGGGGTGGCAGGGCTGGCCGGCCCAGGGGAGGGGCAGACAGCTGCACCGGCCGTCCCATGCCAGGGACTGGGCGAGCTGACCAAAAGTGACAGAGCAGGAGTGCAGGGTTTGGTTTCTCAGCCACCCTTAAGCTAGTGATTGTCAAACATTTTTCCTCAGGATCTAGCTCTGGACCCCTCTGACGTGCGGCGACCCCCGACTCAAAAAAGCAGCCGCTGCCAGAAAACTGAACAGTGACCATGGCTGCAGGGGAGTGGGGTTGGGATCCCTCATGGCTTTCATCTCCTCTCTTGGGGCTTCTATTGCATCTCTGAAACCTATACACCTAATGTCAGATCATCTACATGGAACATGCAGAGGGTGATCCCACATGCCATACTCCTGTCTCAGATCAGAAAGTATGTAAAGTCTCTAAAATTGCATGTAGTAGCCTGGCGTGTGTGTATGGGAGCTTCTTGCAAACAGGGGTGGGGGCAACTGGGTGGAGAAATGAGATGGAAGTGCTGAAGAGAGCAGGAGAAGAGAGTCAATGCCAGGCTGGAAAGAAAGGTCCTGGAAGATCCTGTCTGCGGCTGAGCCTGTTCAAGTCCCTCCGGGTCCTGGGCCCTTCTCTGCTGCCAAATCCCAGGAACTGAGGCAGCTTCTCTGGGTTCGACTTGCACCTGTGCACTTCACCTGCGCCCTGAGTCTGCGTAAGTTTCCTTGAATGAACAATTTGTCCACAATATTGTGATTGAAGGAGTGCTAGCCCTCTCTGCTTGGCCTGGTGACCCCTGGAAGTGTGCATAAGGCAGAAACACAATGGGGCTATCCACTCCCCCACTTCAAATTAGGAGCTTGTTATAACTTCTCCTCCCAGCAGATCCATCCCTGAGTTGGATTTTATTCAGTTACTTAGGCTTTCTATTTGTAGAAAAAAATACCATACTTTGTAACACAGGCTCCTGCTAGAACAGTTTGCTTTTCTTTTCTCTTTTTAACTATTAGTCAAAAAATCTCTGGAGATTTTATTAAAATCTACAAGTTATAATTTTTGTTGCAAGCAAGGGAATTATCAACCCACTAAAGAAAGAGGCAAGACCTAATTTGCAAAAAAAACCCTGTAATCCCCATATCCCAAAAATGGTGGAATAAGGGATATTCGCAGTGTTTTCTTTTCTTCATTGGGTCTGTTGATAAAAAAACCACAAAGGTTGCTTGCCAGCAGGGGCATTGCGGGCGCCGGGCACACACCCCAAATCCTGGTGCCAGTGCCCCAGGTCCGACGGGGCCCGCCTCTCCTGGTCTCTGGCCTGATTGGACTGGAAATACGGGGCCCAGCCACCCGCGGCTGCAGCAGCCCTGTTCCTGGCCAGGGATCCGGGGCTCAGCTGCCCATGGTCGCAGAGGCCACTCCTGGCCCCGTCCCCATCTGGGGATCTGGACCCAAGCTGCCCATGGCCACAGCAGCCCTGTCCCCTGCAGGGGATCCAGGCTCCAGCTGCTCGCGGCTGCAGCAACCCCGTCCCCAGCCAGGGATCTTGGGCTCAGCCTCCCGTGGCCGTAGCAGCCCCGTCCTGAGCTGGAGATTAGGGGCTTAGCCGCCTGCGGCCACGGCGGCCCCATCCCCAGCCAGGGGCATGGCCTGCAGCCAGGGGCATGGCCTGGGCCAGTGCCCCAGCTGCTTCCCCAGGGCAGCGATGCCCCTGCGTACCCGTGACCTCAGTCCTTTTCATGTGAGTGAGAGAAGCCTAAAGAGATACTGATTACAGGGGAGGCACAGAATTTGCTTGAACAACAATTAGCATCTTATTGTTAGTCCTAATGATTCACCTTTGTTGCAATGCTGATCTACTGCTGTAAGCAACTTTCACCCCAAGCCATGCCTCTGGCTTTACATTAGAGCCAGCCCTGTGAACCGGGCTGCTAATTTTGGCTGGCTCGCCCCATCCCTGCCATGGGGGGGGGCCAGTGGTGTGGCCCCGTGGGGCCTCCCAAAGCATGGGGCCCTGGGCGGCTGCCCTTCTTGTCCTGCCCTAGAGACGGCCCAGCTAAGGTGTCCCTTTCAACCTATCATGCAGAAAGTGAGAGATCTGCATGCGTGGGTGCCTTGCCCTGTTTCAGCCTCTCATGTGCCCATTACTCAGTTTTCACCATGTCCCTTCCAGCTCAATATGCATTTCAGGGCCCCCCAGCCCTTGCTCCAGAGAAACTTCAGTCACTCCATGTATTCCTTTTCTTTTGAGCTCTACTTAGGCTGACTGTGGGTATTTATAACATGCATTTTACTGGGGACAGTATAGCTTTGTATTTTTTTTCTTTGATAGCATGTTGTTGTAACTGATGTAGCCAGGGGTTAAAGGATAATTTGGGGGGGCCATGGAATGCTCCTGATTGGGTGGGCCCCCCTTCCCATACAGTCCGGGCCCCCCTCCTGCACGCCAGTGCCCCACCCCAGCTCCCCCAATACCCACCCCTCCAAATCAACCCTCTGTCCCACTATAAACCCCCAGCCCCAACCGATCCCCAGCGTGAGCCTGCCACACCCATACTCACTGGCAGCCGCACGCTTCTGTCTCCAAGTGCAGCCTGCACATGAGCAGGAGAGCACGGGGCAGTTCACATGCTGCTACACACTCTGCTACCCATTGGAACGGCCAGGAACGCCATTCCAGGACTTTCTATTTTTAGGGGCTCAGTGTTTGGGGCCTGTAAAAATAGAAAATGAAACTGGAATGCTGCATTCTGGTTCCATTTTCTATTTTTAGGGGCCTTGGAATGCTGAGTCCCTAAAAATGGTGTGCCCTGGAACAGCGTTCTGGGCCATTCTGGCCCACTTTAACCCCTGGACATAGCTTCTTCTGAATACAAGACTCATGGCTGTTGGCAGCGCGCTGTTCCACTAATGAAAATTAACTACTGTAGGAAATCTTTACATACAGAACCTTCAATGTGACGACTAGGTTATCCTGCTTCTTATAGGAAGATGCAAGACTCTTGCAATGTTGGGAAAGGGGCTTTTTTGTTTCAAGAAGCAGCAGTAATTATGTCACTGACTGGATCATTCATGGACCATAATTGTTACGACTTTGATGATTTAATTTGAATATTTATATGGAACCTATTTCCATAGTTTCGGACAGTCTCACTATATTTAACTTATCTTCACAAAACGCTCGCATGATAAGGAAATATCTTACCTCTTTACTATCATGAGGCACACAGAGGCTTAATGATTTGCTCAAGATCACAAAGGAAATCTGTGGTGGAACGAGGACCTGAATCCAGTTGTCTCAAGTTGTGTGCTAGCGCCCTAGCAGGAAATAAATCACCAAAATTATCACCTTTACTAGAAGTCTCAGTAGGAGGCTTTTCCATCCTCTGTAGCATGGGGCATGACTCAATTGCTCGTAGATTCTTTGTACCTTAAAGTCTTTAACTCATGATTCGAGGACTTTAATAACTTAGTCATAGTTGAGTTGTTTATTGCAGGAGTGGGTGGGTGAGGATTTGTGGCCTGCATTGCATAGGAGATCAAACTAGATGATCATATTGGTCCATTCTGACCTTAAGTCTATGAAAGACCTATAACTGAAACTTTATATGGAGCTAACTCATGACTAGAAAGGGCCTCTGCAGATCAGGATTAACAATACGACCATAGGAAAATGGAGGAAAGCTTGCAGAACTGCTCAGTATGACTCCTTATTTGACTGTTAAACATAGCGTTTTTTTTCTTGGCCCTAAATTATCTTTGAGACTGTTATTAAGTAAGGGATATAGATGGTGTTATGGCTGTTTTTACGGAAGATACTATCAAAAATAAATGGATCAGATTTATATTAGTGGAATGAGTGGATTTTCAGTAGAGTATTCAAATATTTTAAGTACTGACAAAAATATCAAAAATCAATTAAATCAGCTGCTTTAGAATAATGTTAAGATGAAGTATGACAAAAAATAAAAATGATATCTTATTGAAATAGAAAATGTAGGAAAGTTTTCAGACAATGTTTACCTGCCAACACTCTGGTTGGGCAATAGCAAGAGTTTACATATTAGAATAATTGGTGTGATTAATACTGATGAGTAGATTAAGGAGATGATCTGAAATCAAATTCAAAGATAGCTATCCAATGAACTTCAGGGCGCATCAGAGGCTAGAAAATGGTGAAAATGTCATCCCATAAAGACTGAACATGAGGCTTCCAAACACAAACTGAAGGAAATGCTCCAGAAGACATTGTATGAAATCTTCATATTAGTGAACTGGAATACTAAAAGGCATATCCCCAGCCTAAGCTCATCATCAACCATATGAAGGAGATCCCACAAGAGAATAGTTTTATAAGTTGTAAACCTGCTACAATGTGAATACACAATTATATTAAATGGTTAAGAAATATTACACTTTTATATTCACCTTTTTGCCACAGCAGAATTGTTCCCTATAGTATAGCTTGAAAGGTTTGTCCAGTTTAGTTGTAACTAATTCAATCAATGAAATTTCTACCCCTGCTGTTGGAAGGTTGTGCCACAGCATAAAAGAATAACACAAATGTACACTTCAAGGGACCAATCCCCTTACACTGAGGCAGGATTAAGTATATCTAGACCAGTGGTTCTCAACCCACAGTCCATGCATCTGCACATAGCTATGGTCCATGTGACGTTCTCAGGGTGATAGGAGTAGTATACATATTGTGTGGATGTGATTCATGCAACACACAGACAGCTGCATATCTGGCCTACACTCATCTAGACCATCCCTGATGATGTACTTAAAAATCTCCAGTGACAGATTCCACAGTGTCTGAAGGTAACCTGTGCCAGTGCCTAACCATCCTTTTGGTTAAAAAGCTTTTCTCAATATCTATGCTAAATCTCCATAGCTGCAAACTAGGCACATTACTACTTCTCTTACCCTTGGCGGACATGGAAAACAATTACTCATCATCTTCTTTATCACCACCTTCTACATATTTAAAACAAGCAACAAGTCCTGTGGCACTGATTTATGTTGTTGCCCCTCTCCCAGTCTTCTTTTCTCTAGATTAAACGCATCAAATCCTTTCAATCCTTCTCTATAGGTCACGGTCCCAATCAGCCTAAATTTCCTTTTCTCATCTACATAGTATCGCTGCTAGCTATACCCACTCAGGCCACTCTAAGTCCTCTCCTTATTTGCTGTCTGCAGTTTTTTAGTCCTTTAAGAAAGCTATGCCAGCCTCCTATATTCAGGGCCTGATTTTTCTTTCCCTCAGAAGAGTGACACTCAGTGGTGATTCCAGTGAGATCAACAGAGTTATGCTGATGTAAAACAGGTATAAGTGAGAGAAATATCAGGCCAATTGTTTGGATTATGTTAACAGACAAGCCTATTTAGTCTCAGATGCAAGTGAAACTATATGGTCTCCTTCCAAACAATTCCCTTCATTGAAGGACTACATCAAAGATTGGTAATTATGTCTCACTTTATGTCACTACAAGCCCTACATTCAGTAGAAAATCACTTCCTTTGCTGTGATTCTAACCAGACCTGAAAGGTTTTGTGCACACAGAAAGTATTTGCCAAGTTAGACACAGAAACAGATGCAGAAAATAAATGATCTACTGAAACATGAATCCTATTATTGAATTCCTTCTACATCTAATTCTATAAATAAATAAAAATTTAATTGTATTAATTGAACAAAATCCAATGTAGACTATTTACGTATTAAGAGGCAGATATCAGCTGACATAAACTGACGTAGCTGAAATCAAGAATCTGACCACATATATTTAGAGAGCAGAGCTCATTTTTTCAAGGCTTTCCCGTAAAAGTAAGAGAAAGCCCTGAAGAAATTAAATGCACAAAGAAAATAAAACAGATGCAATTTGAAAGTGGACAACTTCGAACAAGTCAGAAAACGCAGAAGTTAAGATTCATAAAACAATAATTTGCCCATTCTGCACTGTGTATGTTACATATACTTTGCATTTAATAGCATAAAACGTATGGCATGGTTGTTCTTTAGTACCCAGAACTGTGTTGAGTGCAAAGCAGTGCTGCATTGCCCTAGTCATTCTGGAAGTGTCCTTTGAAAATTCTACTTAAGATTTGTATGATAGATAAGTACAATATAATTCATCTTTTCATTTTTGTCAAACATCATGGTAGATTTTTGGCCTGTTCTGGTAAATTTACATCACACTTGAAAGAGAATCAAGTACCTTAAACTTTATTTTAAAATTGTATCACATTTAACTACGGTGGTCCAACATAAAATAAGACTGCTATTATAATCAACACAATTCCTTACAACAGAGGAAGACGCAAGAATTTCATTATATTCTACTTAAAATACAGAAATAGTGTTTTGTTTTGTCTTTTTAAGTGACAGAGAATGTCTTGGAGACAGAAACCTTAAGAGTACCTCTGAATAAGCATTAGGGAAAAGTATTCCAAGTAAACGTTTTTAAAGACAGGTTACTTATTTATTATGCAAGACTCATCTTTTTGCATTATTGCCTAACGAATGCTGGGAATGCTCCCATTTTTTAAACTGAACACATTTATATTAAAAATATAGAAAGCCCAGACACACTGAGGTGTAATCTATTGACTATGTTAGTAAGAGCAACGTTTTCATTTTCCCCCTTGCAATAGAAGTCATTTTTTGCATTCAGAATGGATTCTCAGCCTTTATTAATCTCAGTGTAGAGCCTGTGCTGGACTTTGAAAGCTACTGCCTTTTTTTTTTTTTTTTTTTAAGAGATGGTATTCATTTTCTTTGGCCTGTTTAAGATTTATTTCAAATCACAGCCTCAAATTACAGGACAACATAACCAACACTTAACGATAAGTGCCCTGTTTAAAGTTCCTGCATTAAAAGACTTGAGAACAAATTTATATTATAATTTTCAATATGTAAATAGGCATTTCTTTGCAGCTTGACAAGCTGGTTCCATGACATTCATCTCATTAATCTCAAAGTAAAGCTGTTTAACAAATTAAGGTGAGATTTTTTTACTCTTGCATGGATCAGCTAGACTGAGGGAACAGGATCTCCCTGTCTGCACAGGGAGCAGTCATTTTGGTAGCTGTATTCCTAGAGGAATATCCTGGCCGTTCCAAAGTCAGTGGAGTTTTACCATTTATTCAATGGATTCAGCTTTTCATCCCATTAGTATGAGATAGGGAGTGCTTATGCCAGAAGCAGTATGAGACATTTCAAGAGGCATGGCCTGCTCCAGTCTAAAAGAAGTGAGGGGTGGAGGTGGCAATGGGGAGGTGCCTGGGGACCTTTTTAAGGTGTATTGGGTAGTTGTATATTCTGTGCATACATTCTCTGAAGACAAAATGCCAGGGGTGGGGTATTCACATTTGATCCACTAAAATTTTAGTTGGCATTTTTAGATTGAGTTTTACCAGAAACAAAACTTTAGCAACACTGCTAGAGGAGATTGAAATCTTTTAAGAAACACACATCAAGTAAATTGAAGAGCTGAAAATCAGCACCAGTTTTTTTGAGTTACAAGTAAAACTTGACGAACTGATAAGAATTTTTAAAAAAGGTGTATTTTCTGAGGGTTGATTTGGATGTTTCCAGCTATGAAGATAATTTCAAAATGATATCACAAAGATCTGCATTTAAAGCAGCAGCATGGGAATTTGCTATTGTTTCTTGATGGAAAGCAAGCTAATGCAAAGGACTCTCTGTAGGACAAATTGACAAGGCCTCATTACACTTTGCCAAATCATTTAAAACCTCTCTAATACAAGCTAGCAATATAATAGTAAGAAGGAAACTTCCGCATCAGTGAGTTTAGTTGCTATTATTGTGAATGTGTATATTGCTGACAGAGCAATTTCAGAGTATTCCTAGGAATACATTTTAGTTAGTTCTGATCTCTTTGCTGCACAGAAATTTCACTGCATTATTAATCCACCTTTAATGCTGATATACAGCAGATCATTACACGCAATTTATTACAGGTATAGTATTTTAATAGATTTTATCTAGAACGCTATATAAATATCTAAAACATTGCTACAGTTCAGGGTATTGTGTCATTTTTTGCACATTTTAGAAGTATTAGGAGATAAGATCAAACAAGCTAAAAAATATGAATGTCAAAATGCCAGTAAAAAGAAACCCACAAAACTGTACATTTCCTTAAGTGCGCCTGACAATTCAGTCCCCAGAAAAGAATAGTCCTTCAGGCTGGAATTTTGAATGGGTCAAAAGGAAGCTAGAAGTCTCGTTTTGCTGTTTGGAAGAAAATGTACTCTTTGCTTGATTAATGATCTGTGAAGATGAATGGAGGTTTGTTTGCATGTGAACTGCAGAACCAGACCTTAAATAAAAACTGCTCAGTGGACTTTAAGAATATTTTATATTTCTGTTGAAACAGATTTATAAATGAAAAAGGAGCTCTTAACAGCCCTGTAGCACAGAGATCAGAGGCCTAATCATTTATGACCTGTAGTCATTTAACAGCTATAACTGCCAATGAAGTCAATGAGAAGTTTGTGTGCCAAAGGATTTCAAGAATGGATAAATTCTGGATAGATCTGGCAATACAGCTGGTTGAAGTGTAGCACAGTTCATTATATTCTCTGCATGACTGAATTACAGGAGGAGGATATTCTGTTCTGCTGCATTTTGAGGTGTTGGAAAGATAAGATTATGGGAAGATGTTAGTGCACTAAATGTCACAAGTAGCATATCTGAGCAGAGACTGAGGGGGTGACATTCTAATATTTTTATTTAGGCCATGATAATCCTTTTAATGATATTTTATGACTGACTGATGAAGAGAAGAAGAGGTTGCTTACCTGTAACTGGTGTTCTTCGAGAGGTGTGCTCCTGGCCATTCCCTTGTAGGTGTCTGCACGCCACGTGCACGGCACACCGGAACATTTTCCCATAGCCCCACGGGGCCGGCGATAGCGCCCCCTGGAGTGGCGCCAACGCCACTCCCTATATATGGTGCCACCAGCCCCCTCCCTCCTCAGTTCCTTCTACCCCCACTATATGAGGGTAGGTGGGAGGGAGCGGAATGGCCAGGAGCACACCTCTCGAAGAACACCGGTTACAGGTAAGCAACCTCTTCTTCTTCTTCTTCTTCGAGTGCTGCTCCTGGCCATTCCCTTGTAGGTGAGTCACTAGCCTTACCTTGGAGGTGGGATGCTTCACAGGGACGTCGACTGCAGCACTGCTGTGCCAACCGCTGTGTCTTGCTGAGCCTGCTGGGTAACAGCGTAGTGCTGAGCGAAGGTATGAGGAGAGGACCACCTCGCTGCTCTACAAATCTCTGCGATCGGGACCCCTGCGAGGAAGGCTGCTGACGCCGCCTGGGCCCTGGTCGAGTGGGCTGTGACCCTCGGGAGAGGCACTCCAGCCAGCTTATAACACTCCCTAATGCAGGCCACTATCCATGCTGCAATCCGCTGTGTAGAGACGGGCTTCCCCCCGCATTCTGTCGGCTACTGCCACAAAAAGCTGAGACGACTTGCGGAAGGGTCTCGTCCGCTCTATGTAGAAAGCTAAGGCCCTCCTGACATCTAACATGCGGAGGCGACACTCTCTGCCAGACGCATGAGGTTTAGGGCAGAGAACTGGCAGGTAGATGTCTTGGTTCATGTGAAACTGAATGCCGGGTGAGGGCGTAGCCATACCTTGTCTTTAAAAAAGGTGGTATACAGGGGCTCTGCCAAAAGGGCGCGCAGCTCGGACACCCTCCTAGCCGAGGTGATGGCCACCAGGAACGCTACCTCCCACGAAAGATAGAGTAGAGAGCACAATGCCAGCGGCTCGAAGGGCAGCCTGGAGAGATGCGAAAGGACCAGGTTCAAGTCCCATTGAGGTGTCGGGGCACGCACCAGAGGGTACAACTTCGACAGCCCTTTGAGAAACCTCTTCACAATAGGTATCAAAAACAAGGTGAGACATTCATCCACCCGGCGAAATGCTGCAATTGCCGCCAGGTGGACCTTGAGGGACGACAGCGATAGCCCGGTTGATTTTAGGTGCCACAGATAATCCAGGATAGAGTGAACCGGCAGTGTGTATGGGTCCAGCCCGTTGTCCCCTGCCCAGTGCGCAAATCTCTGCCACTTTGCCGCATAAGAGGACCTCGTAGAGACCTTCCTACTGCTACACAGCACCTGCTGCGCGGGGGGCGAGCACAGCCGCTCATTAGCTGTCAACCATGAAGGAGCCAGGCATGGAGGTGCAGTGCCTCCAGGTTGGGGTGGAGAAGTAGCCCGTTGTCCTGGGACAGGAGGTCAGGTCTCATGGGCAGCCGAATGGGGTCGCAACTCGAGAGCTTCAGGAGGAACGAGTACCAGTACTGGCGTGGCCACGCTGGAGCTATCAGGATGATCTTTGCTCCCTGCCTCTTTATCTGCTGAAGCATCCTGGGAACCAGCGGCGTCGGGGGGAACGCATACGCTAGCCCTCCCATCCATGGGACTTCGAATGCATCACCCAACGAACCCGGGCCGAGGCCCTGGAACGAGCAAAACCGATGGCACTTGGTGTTTCGGTGGGAAGCAAACAGATCCAGTAGGGGATACCCCCACTGATGGAAAAGTGACTCCACCACCTCCGGGTGGAGAGACCACTCGTGGGTCAAAAACCTCCGGCTCAGGCCATCTGCTACCGAGTTCAAAGACCCCGGGACGTAAGAGGCGATCAGGTGAATGCCGTGGTGAATACAGAGGTCCCACAGCGCTACTGCCTCCTGACAAAGGCGCCTGGAGCGGGCACCCCCTTGCTTGTTGATGTAAAACATCGCTGACATATTGTCCGTCTGTACCGAGGCCGTCCGGCCACGAAGCTGGTCCCGAAAAACCTTGCAAGCTAACCGCACCGCCCTCAGCTCCTTGATGTTGATGTGTAAGGTGGAGTCTTTGTCCGCCCACAGCCCTTGAGTCTTGAGCTCACCTAAATGAGCACCCCACCCTTTGTCCGAGGCGTCCGACATCAAATGTACTGATGGACTGTCCATCCGGAAGGGGATCCCCGAGCACAAATTGTCCTCTTGCGTCCACCAGCAAAGGGAGCGCAGGATTGATGAGGGCACCGTGACCATCAGGTCCAGAGAGTCTCTCGCCGGGTGGAACACACTCGCCAGCCATAACTGAAGGGAACGCATGTGAAGTCGGGCGTGCAGAACGACCATGGTGCAGGCCGCCATGAGCCCCAACAAGCGGAGACACTCTCGCGCCGACACCAGCGGGAATTTTAGCAGGGAGGCCACCGCGTCGCGTATCGCACAGAAGCAGGAGGCTAGGAGGGATGCCCTCGCTGACCCCGAGTCTAGAACTGCCCCTATGAATTCTATCCTCTGCAAGAGTGTCAGCATGGATTTCTGTCTGTTGACTATGAGGCCCAGCCAGCTCAACAGCGCACAGGTGACTGCTACGTGGTCTCACGTCTCCTGAGACGATCGGCCCATTACCAGCCAATCGTCCAAGTAGGGGAAAAGGGTGACCCCTCTCCTCCTGAGGTAGGCCGCTACCACCACTAGGCACTTGGTGAAGACCCTCGGGGCTGCCAAAAGGCCAAACGGAAGGACCGTAAACTGCAGGTGGACCTGACCCACCACAAAGCGTAAGTACTTCCTGTGTCACTGATGAATAGCAATGTGGAAGTACGCGTCCTGCAAGTCGAGGGCGGCATACCAGTCTCCTGGATCTAGAGAGGGAATGATGGACGAAAGGGAAACCATTCTGAAGCGGATCTTCCTGAGGAACCAGTTGAGCCGCTGTAAGTCCAAGATTGGGCGATGCCCCCCTTTCGCCTTTGGCCGTGTGACCGACGGGCGGTAAGAAGGAACTGAGGAGGGAGGGGGCCAGTGGCGCCATACATAGGGAGTGGCGTTGGCGCCACTCCAGGGGCGCTATCGCCGGCCCCGTGGGGCTATGGGAAAATGTTCCGGTGTGCCGTGCACGTGGCGTGCAGACACCTACAAGGGAATGGCCAGGAGCAGCACTCGAAGAATAAATAAGAGTTTTCTATCTTTGATGCTGTAATTTTCATTTGTCTTTTGTTTTCAGGAGCATAATTACTGAGAAAATAGCACTCGTCATTGTACTGACAGCGCTCAACAATTAGGTAATGCACACAATTTGGAGTTGCAAGGTTTTGCAGTTCAGCACTTGCATTGTAATTTAGTGAACTCCCACACCACAGATTTACATTTCTGTGCTGCATGGTGCAAAGCAGAGGCATCAATGAATCAGATCTAATAAAAATGAATAGTCCTGGCATTAATGTTCTCTTTATGAATATTGATAAAGAACTCAGTAAAAAAAGATTGTTTTTCCATTTATCTTTCTGAATCTTGTTATCTCAGTATGTTTAACTGCATCGTATACCAAAGGGCAGACATTTAATAAATTGAAAGCACATTGGGTCAACTTGTCTAAGCAAGCTCTTCACAGGACTCCAATGACTGTTGCTAGCTTTATGGTGGGGGAGAGCTTGACTCCAACTCCTTCTATAAACAGTAACACACCATTTTTGGTATTGTATTCTATTAGGGCACTGCTCTTTACATGATGTCTAAGATGATGACCATTTCTCATTAACTTCTCACAATTCCCACTAACTTCAAGGCTGTCTCTCCAATGTATCAGAGGGAGAAAGTTGAGTACAAAAGAACACTTAATACATTAATTGATACTATTTATATGCATAGAGCAATGGAAGCATAAGAATGTAGTGTTTTTACAACATATGCAGATTCCATGATCCTAGAAGCTTCAAATCTAAGTTGAAATGAGGACAGGAGAAAAGAGAAAACCTTAGAAAGTATAAGAGAAGATATGGATGTGAGAGAGGACAATAAAATAACACACTCATCTGCGAGGTGCTTTCTAGCAATGCAACAAAGGTGTTCTCTCTCTTACCTGTATTTTATCCCATTTTAAAATTATACTTTTGGGTACAAGATAGGCTGTGATAGCTCTGTTTTGTTAAAACTGTTCTGAAATTGCCTCAGATATGCCTTCCACTATAACAACATGCTCATGTTATACCTGTAGAAAATTCAAGACAAAGTAATCTATTTCAGTACATCACAATTTATTATAGCACATTTTAGTGTCTGGTAGACCCATGGTTTTCAAACCACAGGTCAGGATCCAGTACTGGCTTGTGGTTCCCCTGCTGTCACTGCTGAAAGACTGGAATGTATTGCTCAGAGATGTAATTGTTGGGCAACAGGCACCAATGACATTTTTCAGCTGGGTCCTGGAATAAAGTTTGAAAACCAGATCCTCAACTGTTGTAAAGTAGAATAGATCTATTACAGTCAATGCAGGCAGGCCCCACAGCTTCACCAATGCAGCTAGATTAGCAGAGAGTCCGTAAACTTTTTTATGCTTAACCAGCATATAAAGCACAGCTAACAAGGTTCTCACAGCACTCTTTTATATGGCCTTTTCTGCTTTATTTGTTAGGAAAAATTACATATTGGTAATTGTGCTTGCCTTGGATGTTTTATTGTTCCACTTACCAAAAAGCCTTCATTCAACCAAGCAGGGTCCAAGACCTGTCATCAACCAGGATTTAAGTCACAGGAGTGTGTATATGCAGTCAAGTTTTAGTCCATTTCTCTAATTATTTAAAAAGCAAACTAACAACCCAGGAGATATATAAGTAGTTATAGCACAGGAAGAATTACGAAAGAAAGAAGGTGGTTGGAGAAAGAGGAAGCATTGTAACAGACAATTACCAGACTGCAATTTTCCCTCATTGTTTATTCCTCCTTTTCTCCCATTCCCAGTTACACACTTCCATACAGCAATTGGACATGGTGAGCAGTGTGGACAAAACTAAAGTGGCTTTACTTGAAGAACTCTAGCAATCCATGACCAATATCAACACTGGAGGAGGAGGATAGATTTAGCCAATATGGAGTGATAAAGAAGAAAAAAAGACCAACAGAACAATCTTGCATGTATATTGACTATTGCCTACTGAAAAAGAACGATGACCTGCTCTTCTTTCTTCTCCTTACCCTTACGTGGTGCCATTTTTGCTCATCTTTCCTCGGGCAGATGAGCAAAAATGGTACCACATAAGGATAAGGAGAAGGAGGAAGAGCAGGTCATCAGCTTGGGACCTCAGGTTACCGAAGGGGAAAATGTGTTTGGCGTCTGAAAAAGAATGGCAATAAGTCTAGCAGAGAATCTGAGAAGAGACATGAGCTGAAGAACATAAGAGCAGTCATACTGGGGCAGGCCAATAGTACATTTAGCCCTGTATGCTGTTTTCCAACAGTAGCCAATGCCAGGTGTTTCAGTGGGAATGAACAGACCAGAAAATCATTAAATGATTCATCCTCTTGCCCATCCCCAGCTTCTGGCAAATAGCAATCCCTGCCAATCCTGGCTAATAGCCATTGAAGGGCCTATTCTCCATCAATTTATCTAGTTCTTTTTTGAACCCCATTATAGTCCTGGCCTTCACAACATCCTCTATTAAGGAGTTCCACAGATTGACTCTTCAATGTATGAAGAAATACTTCCTTTTGTTCACTATAAATCTTTTGCTTATTAATTTCAGTTGGTGACCCCTAGAAGGATGCCTCTTTTTACTGTGGAGCATATGAATACAGTCATCATTCAACCTAGCAATCCTGTCTTCAGAAATTCTGCTATCGTTTTCACCTTGGATAGCAGACAAAAGCCAATTTTTTCCTACTGAACTCTGCACTGAAGAAATTGTATCTGTTTACTAAGACTGCTCAAGAAAGACATGGGTGAGATCTTTCTGAGTGCAATTCATAACATAAAGTGCTGCAAGTGACCTAGATGGAAGGTGAGGAAAACCTCACATAGACCCATTCACTCTCCAAGACATAATGATGCACAAAGGGTTGCTATACACAGTGGAGCACAATATGAAGTGATCTAAACATAGTGAAAACGACAAGAGTCCTGTGGCACCTTAAAACGCTAACGAATTTCTTCAGGCATAAGCTTTTGAAGGCTGCAACCCTCTCTGTCAGATGCAAGCCTATGCCTGAAAAAATGTGTTAGTCTTTAAGGTGCCACAGGACTTTCATTATTTCTGCTATACACAGACTAATATGGCTACCCCTCTGGAACTAAGAACTGTGAAAGACTTCATTGTGTGTTTAAAAAGGAATCTGTCAGGTCCAGAAAACAATGGTATAAGGTTGATGGAAATGGCTTCAGACTGGTCCAAGCTGATCTTTTTTAATATTCCTGAAAGTCCCTAAATACATATCTGCACAAAATCTACACAAATCTCTTTTCACAGAGCTAAGGGAATGTATTAATACTCATGGTCTAGGCAGTTAAACACCTTAATACAAAACTGAGATGGCTTTGCCATAGTATAGAAATTAACCAGTCTGTGAAGGGCGTTCTATAGTTACAGTAAATCTGAAGGTACGCTTCCTCTTACCTAGGGATTAAAGACTGCCCATTGAGCAAGCTTACCTGATCATTGTATTCACCACTGAAATCCTTTGAAGGAAAAGCATTGGACTATCCCCCGAGGTGAACTGTCTACTGACTATTCTGCAACTATCTGGCCTGAACTTCAGAGATGGTAAGCATCTTATTCAAAAGTTGTCACTAGGTGTTCAGTACCACTTAAAATCAGCTCTTTTGCTCTACGCCCAGAAATGCAGGATAGAAAGATTCTCTAGAGCAGTATGCTGCTGTGCTTTGCTGGTGTGAACAGCAGAACTAGAAGGGAAAGCAGCAAGAGAGTAGCATGAAATGTTCTGTTTAATAAGTGTTAAGAGCAATACTGAGCTGAAGGTCAAAGACAGGAAATGCCTTCACAAACTACGGTACGTCCTTTTCCCAGACAGCTAATGAACCTTGTGGGAACAGCATGTTCATTAATGTTCCTTTTAGAAACCCAGCCTCAAGATTCTCTCTCTCTCTCTCTCTCTCTCTCTCTCTGTTTTTCCTCTACTGGGGAAGAAATGATAGTAGGAAAAATTAGAGCTGGAAACAGGAATGGAGCTAGTGCTGTTTGTCCAATATGGGGGTTGGTTGGACTTTGTCAAGACTGTCCCCAGACGTCAATGGAACTATCCTAATTTACTCACACTTGGGCTCTGGCTCAGCATCTGAATGGCACACCAGGTCCCAAGGCAAAGGCCTTTAGCAAATTCAGTGCGAGTAGTCAAGTAACTCCATGGGCCACTGATGACATAAGACAGTTAAAATGGGTTTTAAAAAATTTGGCCCTGTTTAAGGGGCTCAAAGCAGCCACTGTGAGCCAGTGAATCTGGCCCAGAAGCAGAAGACCAAGCACAATCTATATGGGCCTGACTCTGATCTCATACTAGTCAATGGAACAAGGTGCCTAATAAGTCAATACAATATATCGTGGTGTAATAAGGCCACAAGATGCTGCTTATATGCAGGTGTGTGTGTATATGTGTGGGAGAGAGTGTGTGTGTGTGAGAAATTCCAGGACCTATTAACATATGCACTCTCTCTTCCCACAATCCCAGCTTCATTTCATGTATGGAAGGCTGGGTTATAAACATTATGCACATGCAACTAACACAAAAGGAAATATAAATGAAACCAGACCACCTCAGTTATGCCTTTATATATGTGACTGACCCTTGTGGGCAAGCAGAGGGTGTACTGCATGGGTGACCTTGCTACAGTTTTAACGGATGCAGCAAACATGCCCTCCACTGAAAGCATCCTGGGGCCTTTGCCCCACTCATCCTGATGCAACCTCTCTTATCAGAAACCTTTACATCTGCCCCACATCACTGGATTGGAGACAAATAAGCACGTAGTAGAGGTGCAGGCATAATTTAGACCTACATCTGAATGGGAGCACTTATCCTAGCCATACTAGGCTGAGTCCAACTCCCATTCAGGTTGTACCAGACTTCATCCGAGGTGAAAATGCTGTCAGTTCTCTCATTAGCATATGTAAAGAAGGTCCTTCTCTCCTCCCCCATGAAAGATCCTAAGCGTTTTCCTGTAAAACAACAATGTATTGAAGACTGAAATACAGTAGCAGTTTCCTTCTTTCATTATTTTTAGCCATAAAAAGCCAGCAGCCTAGTTTTACAGGATCCTTCCTTTGGCATTACGAAAATGAGAAAAAATGTCAAGGGGGCCACTCTCAATGTAGAGAAACTTTCTACAAAAGACTCAGTCTCCCTAGTAATGAGAATGTCTACAAAGGAATTCTCTCAATAATGCAAATCCACTCCACTTATTCACGATTTCAAGGAAGTGAAAATGCAAAAGCAAGAGGTGCACATGGAACAGTACATTTCCTTTCTGGCCATTTAGAAACTAAGTTGATCTGATTAATAGGAGCAATTAGCATAACAAAACCATAACTAACTTTATAAAAGTTTCTTATTTGTGGTAATCATACATATGATGATTTGGTCAGAATGGTCCTGCTTTTAGCAGGGGGTTGGACTAGATGAGTTCATGACATCCCTTCCAAACCTATGATTCTATGATTCATTAAAAGCATAAATTCAGACAGTGAAAAGCAAGATCTGAGGTTTCTGGATCCTTTACCTTTACTGAATGTAAAGGCACTACCTAGCCTTTACATGCAATAAAGGTAAAGGATCAAAGAGAACTCCCTCAACCAGCAAGATCAAGCTTATACTATAGTTTAGTCTCCCTTTAAGCGACAAGTTTTGAAATGCCTGCCTTTAACAAGTGCTGAAATATGTCACCCTATTTCCACCTCTTAAATTACTATTGGGATTTTAAAGAAAACTAGGAGATAGACTGGGAAGAAAAAGGTGTCAGAATTATAGGTACAAACAAGGTAATCATAGGTGACAGGTACAAGCAATCTATAGCATGTTTGCTTTGCCAGAATTATGATCTGTATTCTTTCCTGGGAGTAAATCCAGGAAAGTCAGTGGAGTTGTACCAGAAATCAGTTTGGGCACAACATGTCAAAATATTAAATGTTGACTTCCTCCCATTCTCTAGCATTTGAAAACCTAGTATTTCTAGTTTATTTGTTTTGAAGACCGCATGTAATATTGCTAATTGCAGCAGAAAAACTCCTCATTGCTTAAGAGACATTTAGCAGATTCACTTTGATATTTTACTACGAATGTTTATTATGGCTCAGAGAGGGTAAATGTAAAGCATCTGCATAAACCAGGCAGGCCAATCTATGATGCTTAATACAGGGATTAAAAAAGAAAGGGAGGTACGGTGACATTGGGCCTAACTTGTAGCTACCTTGAAAATCACTGGGATTGACAAAGCCTGAGTTTGGTTTCTAAGCCTCCTATACAATGAATGTGGAGATAGGAGCCTCAGAATGGGATTCATAACAGCCAGCCCGCTAGGTGTGTCTTCACTTAAACTAGCCAATGGGAGATGCCAAGAGATGTGTGCTAAGCCTCATCCCCCCTTGGAGATAGGCACCTATGGGTATGTCTATACCAAGGGCAGCAAATTCACCGCTGTCAGTGTGCTCTTCCAGGTTCAACTGAGTAGTCTGGTAAGATGCACTCAGTCACTCTCCAGCCCAATGCTATGTCTCCAGCCCTGTAAATGGAGTAGTGCTAAGTCAGACAGATGGCATTTCTGGTCACCTTATTGCAGCATGTACGGGGAGATGAGTAGGAGTTAGTAAGACAATGGGAGATATGCAAAGTATTTTATGTATCTTGCGTATCTCCCATTGACAGTCGCTGAAAAGCGTGGAGAGTGTAGACTAGGGCTAAGAGTAGTCAGCAGTGAGGCATCTCTGTCTGCTTAGGATTCTCAGCGGCAAATCCTCTTGTCGTTAGGTGCCTACACAGTTTTAGGGAAAAGCTGGTGGGGGGGAAGAACAAAGACAATGAAAACTTCCTTCAAAAGTTTTAGCACAGAGATTAGGCACCTACTGGATTGGTCCCTACCCACAACATGGATGGAGAGCATGGAGAGAAGAAAGCAGAGGCCCACCTCTCCAATAACTTTTAGCCCAGTGATTAGGGCACTCACCTGAGACGTGGAAGACCCTTTCCCCATGTTCCCCATCCACCTGGTGGTGAGAAGGGATGTGAAGTAGGATCTGCCATCTCAGCTGAGTATCTTAACCACCAAGCTAAGGGATATTCTGATGTGCAGCTGCCTTGGCCTCTCCTGTTGCAGCTACTGCACCATGAATTAAACTCGGAAAGAATCACTGGGGCAGAGAGAGACAGAGAACCAGTAAGAGCACACCAGCATAAGAATAACTCTACAGCCAAATGGTTAGCACACCTCATCTGACAGGTGGAAGACCCCATATCCAGTCTGCCCACGCCAGTGGCTTTCTTTTAACCATCACAGGTGGAGGTGGGACTTGACGTAATGGTCTCAGACATCCCAAAGGGAGTGCTCTAAACACTGAGTTAAGTTACTGGAAAGGTAGCTCTCCAACTTCTCTTTGCTACTTGCCCCCTAAGTTTAGTGTTTAAGGGCCAAGTCAGTAAGTGATGTCAGAGCACATGTATGATTGGGCCCTGCAGTGAATTAGTTGGCTGAATGCCTGTCTTCCCATTTCATGCATCACTGTGGGGTTAGGCATCCAGATGCCTAGTGTGGGGTTGCAGTGTACTTGTGTAGAGGCAGAAACATAGGTGCCTGGGGGATTTATATTGCAAAAACGGAGACACTGAGCTGAGTGAATTTGGGACCTACAGAGTTTGGTGGATGCCAAGCATGGGTTTTGTGACTCCCATTTGGGGCTGACTCTGAGATTCAGGGCTAAGGTGCAGCTAGGCACACAAGCTCTTTTGTATATTTAGTTTCTGGCACAGCAGTTCTCAACCACTATGTAGGGACACAAAACTGTGTCACCAGACAGCAGTAAGTGTGTTGTAGAGAGAGGCGGGATGGGGAGTGAGACTGTGTGTCCTAGCTAGCTAGCTGATCAGCAAGAAATTCTAACTTCAGTGAAGTCAGTGGCAGAATTTCCATTAACTGTAATGGAACTAGGATTTCACTTTAAGGGTACGTCTGCCGCTGTCAGCCTGGCGTTCTGGGAGCAGTTAGCAGAGAGTCTGAACTCGCTGCTCCACTCCCGGAAGTTGGCCCTGGAAGTCCTGGGGGTCAGTGGGCATACAGGAAAGCCAACCGCAAGGGATTTGTGGTCGGCTTTCTCCAATGTGTACCGACATTTAAGAAAGTGGCCAGCAGTTACACAAGGAATTTTAAGTTCCTTTTGTAACTGCCTGTCAAGTGCCACCGAAAATTGGCCCCAGTGTAGACTAGGGCTAAGTGACTACATTATAGGCATCTATATATTAAGGTGTTGCTCCTAAACCCTTCGCTTCAGTTCCTTTATCTGCATAATAAGATTATTAGTAATTAACCATTTCTTTTACTGGAATAGTAGGAGTCTTTCTTCATTAATACTCATAAAGCACTTTGAGATATGCAGTGTTAGAGCACAAAAGAAAAATTCAGTGATATGATTTTCCAGCAACCATCTCTGATCCCTGCTTGTACCTGCTTAGAAAGTTTCACTTTTATTAATTTTTCTTAAAGTTAATGTATACTTTTGAATGGTACCACAGTGACAACCCTGCAGACATATTTCTAGGGAACAGGTAGGAACTTAACTGGAAATTTCTTCTAGCCACTTATGTATCCCAAGCATAAACTGGTGAGACCACCAGGCTCATTTAACTCTTGACCTCTCTAAAGCTATCAATAAAGTAATCCACTCTGTGGCTGAGGGTATCGCATATGTGGACAATTGTTTTGAGACCACCCAGCTGATTTCATGAAGGTCTGGGATAAAATTATTTTGTTCTCTGCCAAAGTAGGTTGTATTCGAATCAGTGATTTAGAGTTGAAAAGCTCTGTCTCCCAGCTGAAATCAGCCACCATCATCCATCTGCTCACTTAAAGGAAATGCATGTTTTGATCAGGATGTCAGTTTTTCTCTCTGATCTCCTGGTGTCTAGATTGATTAACGGTCTGGTTTCTAGATAATTTGCTACTTACAAATCTCATCCGCCTATTAAGAGTTTTCTGAAGGCCTCTTTTGCCAGTTCTAGAAAGATTTCTTACAATTAGAGGTCATATCTGCATGCCTTGCAGGGCATACAGTTTTGGGTAATTGGTTATATGTATGTGAACAGCTGTATAATCTTTTGTTTATTGGGCTTCAAAAAAAAGAGCCTGTGTTGTTTTCTTGAGCTCTGTCAGTCAAGGGAAGATGAGAGTAAAATTTATGAGAGTGTCTTAAGCACTGCAAATTAGCTTCTTTCATTTCTGAGCAGATTCTTTCATATCCTGAGGCATGGCTATAAATGTGGCTCTTCCGTGTGGTTAGTGCAGAAGACTGAGTAAAACAGAGAGATGTAGAGTTGCTCAAACAGTTTCTGGGTTGCATTCTTATGTTCTAAAGTAATTTTAATATTGCATTAAACTCATTGCTTTGTATTATATTGCTGTTTCGCTGAACATTCTTAAATATTATAATTTTGGCAATAGGGGCTTGATTGTTTAAGCACTCAGCACTGTTATCCCAATCATGCAAAGCACATAGCACATGTTTAATTTTTATGCACTGACAAAAGTGGGACTCGCTCAAATTCCATGGGCTTTACTGCTTTGGATCTAGAGCTTGTGCAATTGGGCGGCTGGTCATTTCTATGTGATAAATACACAGCAATGTGCAGAGCTTGTTCGTTTCCCACTACATACACTTGTCCTCATGCATGTGCATACACACACTAAGATACAGTAAAAGAACTAATGAAAATTAATGGAACACCTCTCTCTGAAAGAACACTTTATGGATTCAACTTTCCTTTCTTACAGAAATGTTACAAAATTAGACTTCCATTTTCATAATTTAGTTTCCTATGCAGAGGATATAGCCTGCATAGCCCTATGCTATTTGTTATTATAATATTATGAATTATTTGTATTACAGTATCTCTTACAGGCCCCCCTCAGGGTCCAATATACTTGCATTTACTCTCTAAATATCCCATCTTCAAGCATCTGATGAAGTGGAATTTTCTCACACAAAAGCTGATGTGATAAATTCATTAGTATTTAAAAGTGCCATAGGACTCCATGTTTGAATTACCAGACCACTATATGTTTGGATTTTACCCAACAATACAGCTCTGCCAGCCAATCATGTACTAACTAAAAGTTTATCAAAAAGGAAAGAAACAAGTAAAAGGAGAGATGTTAAATGGGCAAAGCAATTAGCTACATACAAATGATTTTAAAGTCAATATATATCAAGATTTGCAGATGAATTATGGAGTTTATAAGCTTGTACAGCCCCTTGGTGGTACATACAGTACCTGAATGGCTCTTGGTTCTTTGTTGCACAGCTTCAGTTCTAGATGAATCAATCCAAAAGGTAGGAAGCAAGAATGAAGACCAGATGGAGATGATACAACTGCATTTTATAATTTCTGCCATGAGGCTTGTATTTTCTTTGTCCCAACCACAACCACACATCCCATGGCACAGAAAAGAGACCAAGGAAGGAGCCTGTGGAACCCACACTGCAAGTTAGAGGGAGAAGGAGTGGATCTTCCCAAGGACATGCTACAGGAGAGATTAGGGAGCCAAGAGGAGAATCAGTATACAGGCCCATCCTTGGTGGGGAGGGCAGAGCAAGCAGGGTGATTGTCCTGGGCTCCACAGGCCCCATGGTGCCCCGCTGCAGGTAGAGCAGTGCAGGGCTCATGCTGCTGTCCCCCCACTGCACTGCCTGCCTCCCCGTCCCCATCCCGCTGCCTTTGTCAGCAAGCCAAAAGCAAGGGGTGGGAGTGCAGAGCCTGGCCTCTGGACCACCCCACCACATCCCCAGGGTGGAACAGCTGGTCCAGGGGCAGGGCAGGAGAGTAGAGCAAGGCTTCTGGGATGGCTTGGCCAGAGGTGGAGAACAGGGGCCTAGCCTCTGTAGTGCCCCCCATCCCCAAATGGGGGACTGGGGCAGGCCTCCATAGGCCAATTGGCCCCACGCCCTGTCCCTCCCCAGGGACAGCCGTGTCACTATCAGATAGCGTCACAGAAGCCAAAAGAGAACAAGATTTCAAAAAGAAGAGCATGGTGTTGAAGGAGGCTGACAGGTTAAGGAAGATGAGGATGGAGTTTTAAACTTGGATAAAAAGAGATCATTAGCAGTAGTGATGCAAGCTCAGGAAAAGAGCCAAGGCCTGGGCCCTGCACAGCACCTCCAATCCCAATTTGGGGCCCAAGCCCAATCCTGCCCGGAGCCCCAAGCAGGGCCCAGATCAGGCTTCTGCCATGGGTGGCCCAGCCCCTGAACCCTGAGCTGGGGCCAGGGCCAGGGAAGACAGCTCCCGCCATGGGTGGCCTGACCCCGGACTCCCAGCCAGGGATGGGGCCAGAGAAGACAGCCACCACCATGGGCAGCCCAGTGGTGGACCCAGGACAATGCTGCTGGGACTCAGGGCTTGAGCCCCATAAGCCCAGCACCAGCGATGCCACTGATAATTAGAGTCTTTGCTGAGGGTGGTGTCAGTGGCATGCAAGGGGATGAAGCTGGCTAGAGAGAGTCTACTAAAGAGCCAGAGAAAAGAAACTTCAATGCATTCAATTATTTTAGAGAAGAAAGAGAGAACAGGCAGTAGTTACAGAAGCAAGGAAGGCCAAAGCTGGGCATTTTTAAGGTGGAAGAGATTAAACAGGCCAGAATTTTGAGGGGAAAAGTCAGAGAAGAGAGTGTTGCTTGCACTGGTATAGTTAAAAAATAAATAAATAAATAAAATCTCCTCCTCATCCTCTTCCTCTTGAAAAACATCAGTTCCTTCCACCCTTCTCATGTTTTAATCCTCCAAAACACAGTCTAGGTCTGGCTTGTTTGTTTGTTTGCACACCACCATCAATCAACCAGGACTTGAGCAGTAATGTGCATAGCTCTGGGAATAGTGTTTTGTTAGTTAACTGCTGCAGCACGGACAGCAAGGGAAATAAGTACGAAAATGATTTTTCTATATAGGTACAACTACAATAATGTGGTTTCTCACCAGTGGAACTGAAGATTGTTTCAGAAAATGATGTTTAAAGCCTGTAAGACATGTCTTCCTTATAACAGAGTCATAGATTCCAAGCCCAAAAGGGACCACTAAGATCATCTAACCCAGAGGTCCCGAAACCGTGTGTTGTGCATGCCCTCCTAGCAGCGGCACGGAGGAACTGGAATACTGGAGCCTGGGCCAGCCCCACAGGGGTGGAGACACACCACCCAGCCCCACTCTGTCCTCATCTCCGCTCCAGTTCCACACCCCAGCTGCAGCCCCACATCCTGGTCCCTTTCCTGGCCCTCAGCTCCATTTACACTCCCAGTCCTGATCCTGGCACCCAGCCCCATTCACAGCTTTGGCCCAGGCCCCAACACTGCAACACCAGTGGTCGCCCCCAGTTGAAGCTCTGACACCCAACAACAGCTTTGGCCTCGATCCTGACTCTTGACTGCAGGGGTGGGAAGCATGGACCTGGTAAGAAGCCTATGCCACTCCAAAAAGTTGGGGACCACTGATATAGTCTCGCCTACCAAAAAAAAGAGGCCAGAGAACTTCTTTTAAATATTTCTTAGAGTAGAGCTTTTAGAAAAATATCTAATCTTGATTTAAAAATTGTCAGAGATGGAGAGTCTACCACAACACTTAGTAAAGATATTTTAATAGTTAATTACTGTCACAATTAAAAATACATGCCTTATTACTAGTCTGTATTTGTGTAGCTTCAACTTCCAACCACTGGATCTTGTTATATGTTTTTCTCTGCTAGACTGAGACTCCATTATTAAATGCTGGTTCCCAAGGTAGATATACAGGCTATGTCTACGTTGCCAAAGATATTTCAAATTTATTTTGAAATAATTATTTAGAAATAGCATTACTTCAAATTTATTCTTTTGAAATAGGAGTCTAGTGAAGACTATTTTAAAATAAGGTAGGAATTACTATTTTGAAATAGAAAGTCTTCACTAGACTTTCTATTTCGAAATAGGAGAAGGCAGGAAAAATTATAGGGCCATTATTTAAAACAAAAAAAAAAAAAGCCAATTCTGCAGTTTGGAATGGCTTTTTTTGAAATAACTATTTCAAAAGAATTGCTTTTTTGAAATAAAAGCAGGTTTAGTTATTTCAAAATAATGCTTTTTTTTTTCAAAATAATGAACTGCTTATTTCAAAATAACAAAATGCCTGCAGGGACAGGTAAAAAGTGTTTTCAAAATAAGCCTCCTTATTTCAAAAAATCTTTTCAGTATAGACATACCCATGTAGACTGTGAGCAAGTCACCCCTTAAGAGGAACTTTAAGAAAGGCCATGCTTGGGGCCAAAATTTCTTGAAACAGTACTATTTTGAAATGCATTTACCTAATGTGTTTAACACCATAACACTATTTTTGACAGCCAATTCCTTTTCCAGCATGCACTAAGCAAAACGTGTTATATCAAATATTCTGGCACAATTTTGATAAATTACAAAACATCAAAGTAAATTGGTTAGCTAATTAAAAATAAAAATCCAGTTTTAATTGGTCTAGTAATCACGAGCTAACTGAGTAGCACAGAGTGGGCAGAGGAATAAAGAACAGCATGTTGACATTAGGTGTCATTAGTACTTCACATGCTGGTGAACCTTCAGTAATTTCTAATACAACAATGTGACTGTATGGTTGCAACAAAACATTACCATCTACACAGTTTAAGTTAATTTAATAATTCAGATAATGCTGGAATCTGGCAGCTTTTGGCACTCTATGTACAAAATGAATGTAATAAGCACCTAGGAAGTATTAGAAAGAGCCTCTCATCATATTTAAGTGAATACCAGTCACACTTCAGGTAAAGAAAAGTAGAACGAGGCCCAAAGGAACTTTTATTTACGTTCTGACCAACCAGATAGGTGGTCCCTCTGATGATCCCCCTGAATGGCAGGACTCCCTTTGCCATCTGTACTAATGGGAGCAGGATCCTACACATTAAAAACCCACTTCCTTCCCACAAATAGAGGCACGCATAAAATTAAACAATGGACTGGTCAGGTATTTTGCTGATCATGATACTATGGGTCCAATCTGGCTACCACTTTGGAAAAATTCCCATATGCGCAAATGGGATTAGGGTCCAGCCAGCCCCACATTAGCAACAGTCTACTCGTTATTTCTGAAAGTAGAGGGTTTGGAAGTATTTCACAGCTGTCTTTAGGGGTGGGCAGGGCCCAGAGTGAATCGCTCTATGTGGGCCCCCAACCCCTGTACCAGCTAAATGCTACCAAAGCAAGGAAACACCTCCTCCCCATGCCACCAAAATGCCACCGAAGGCTGTGCAGGGCCTGTAAGAGGCAGCACGGGGCCCACCAAAGCAAGGAGCTGGGGACAGTTGCTCCACCCTAAGGACGGCCCTGACAATATTCAACAGATACTGGTAAGTGCTGAAAACTTTGACACTGTTCCCATCAGGTCTTCCTGGCAAAGGTGTTGGTACATTAGGAAAAGCAGTAAAGAAATTCAGTCCTCTCAGCTGACATTCCCAAGGTGGTGGGCTTTAAGGAGTGGGTTGGATAGAGGATACAATGAGGAAGCACAAATGCTGTTGTCTTGATAGCCCAGCCGAAACAGCAATAGTGTAATACAAACAAGGGGGTCTGTGGCACTTTTAAAGACTAACAAATTTATTTAGTCTTTAAAAAGCACCAAAGGACTCCTTGTTTGTTTTGATGAACTAGCCTAACATGGCTACCCCTTTGGAACACAGGCCATTGAATTCATTTCATTTTAGATTAGTTCCCCTGACTCCTCCCCCTCCCCATCAACCTGGGTGAGAAGTGAACTTCAAAACCAAAAGGGACACTGAAATGCAAATTTTGTTAAGCAATCAAAGAAACTGGATTTTTAAAAGCTGCATTAACACAATGGTAACATTGCAGAAGATGCAAAAGCTAAGATTTCAACAGCAATCCAGCCATTTTTTAATACACATATAATCTCTGGTTTAAATTTGTCATAATAAAAAGAATACTGACATACAGAAAAGAAAAAATTGATAAGAAAATATTATTTATATTACCCCAACACCTAAGAGACCCAGTGATGGATAAGAATCCCATAGTGTTAGGGGCCATGAAAACATAAAACAAAAAAGCCTTCCTGTTTAACACAGCAAAATTAACATTAGCTTTACTGGTTTTATGCCAGTGTCAACAACTGTGGGGCAGGCCCTTTAACTTAACTTTTTTCCTGATTTTAAACAACATTTTAAATTAACATTAAGTTCTACTTAATGGAAACACAAAATGATACTCAAGGAGTCCTGTGACACTTAAAGACTAACAAATTTATTTATTGCATGAGGTTTTGTGGGAGAAAATCCTACTTCATCAGACACTTTGAAGATGGGGAAAACTTACAGAAATGGAGGAAATAAATGCAGGGACATGCTACAACCAGGCTGTAACCTGTTCCCATGACTTACACTTCCCTGCATTTATTTCTTTCCATTCTGTAAGCTCCCCCATCTTCAAAGTGTCTGACATAGTGGGATTTTCTCCCATGAAAGCTCATGAAATAAGTAAATTTGTTAGTCTTTAACTGACACAGGACTCCTTGCTTGTTTTACTCAACTAGAGTAACACAGGTGCCCCTTTGGAAAATGAAACTCCTTTCTCACATGACTGCATATAACCAAAAACATCTGAAGAAAAGCCAAGGGGGTTCGCACTGGATTTACATCAGTGCAATTCAGAACAGAACTTGCACAATGATCTTCTGTTAATTAGTAATAGTTTGATTTAAACAGTAACCCCTCATTATGTTAAAGAATAATTATTTGATCATCTGTTCTATTGTGTCCAGAGTCTGTCTATTCCTATGTAGTGAGCAAAGTCAAAGAGTATAACACGTTACTAGCTGAACGCTGTTTCTTTGTTCTTCAAACAGTAAAAGTACATCTGATTTCACAATAGGGGAAAGTGTGGATTCATCAGCCATGTCTTCCAAAACAAAGCTACTGTAAATCACATCTCTTACTCAAAATGCAAGGAAATCAATGTCAGATGTGCTATAATTACCAAACCAAAGTCTGCTAAATATTGAATGGAAGCAAAACATTTTCTGCTTTCTAAACAACTATTTGAATAACTGTTTATAATGATGCCCCAAACTACCTGTAGCAAAGTGATTTCTGTTTGCCCTGTGAATCATGGTTTAGATGGAAGATGATGGATTGATTGGTGCCATTTTTATTTTTCAGTCTTTGGATGATGGAGTGAGGGAAAACTAACCCAACACAGAATGTATCCATTCTAAACCATTCAGAGAACTATCTAATAGTTTACACATTTTTATTATGGAAGGAATATTTGTGTCAACCCCTCTTATTTTTCATAGCATCCTGCTATCTCCAGTAGTGAAACAATTGCATTGCTAATAATATACATGGCCTACCAAATGCTTCAGCTTGTTATTTAATGTCAATCATACTTTTTCTTATTTTCATAGGAGGAAATGCATAATGGCATAGTTAGTTTAAAAACTTCCAGAGAGGTAGCCACGTTAGTCTGTGTACAGCAAAAACAACAAGAGTCCTGTGGCACCTTAAAGATTAACAGAGTTCTTCAGGCATAAGCTTTCATTGGCTCCAACCATGATGAAATGGGCTGGAGGCCATGAAAGCTTATGCCCAAAGAAATCTGTTAGTTTTTAGGGTGCCACAGGACTCGATTTTTTTATTTTTTTTTAAAGGAACTTACATTAAGGCCTTCATTTACACTTATCAAATATAACCTCTAACATGAGAAGAGAACTGAAATGGCCAACATGGATCACTAATGTGAAGGTCATATTTTCCAATATTGAACAAGTCAAGAGATATGATGTCCAGCCAAATACACCTTGCCCCCAGCAAGGACCAACATAAAATGTGATTTCCCTCTGAGAAATAATTATGTAAAAATGCTGCCTCCTTACTCGACGGATCCGTTCCTTGTGTGTGTTCAGTCATACCCACTGAGTTTAATGACAAAAACAATTTTATACTGGTTTTTGGTCCTGCTGAGCCAAAACAGCTAAAACCGAGGGAGTTGAACTATATTCCTTTTGTGTATCATCAAGAGATTTCTTTAACCTTTCTAATTAGTTATGTGCACCCAGGGGTTAAAGTCAAGTGGAACATGCCAGAACAGAGTTCTAGGGCCCTCTATTTTTCAGGGCTCAGTGTTCCAGGGCCACAAAAAATAGAAAACGGAGGTCAAATGCTTCATTCCATGGCCCACCATTTAAAAATTGTGGGTACCAGAATACAGGATTCTGGCTCCATTTTCTATTTTTAGGGGCCTGCCAAATACTGAGCCCCTAAAAATAGTAGGGCCTGGAACACCGTTCCAGCACATTTCAGCAGGGCAGGGAGCTTCCCCCAGGCTGAGAGATTTTAAACCTCCCATCCTGAGCTCGCTCTGACTGAGCATGCTCAGAGCCACTGAGCATGCTCAGTGAGCGCAGACTCTAGGTAGGAGCCTTAGGCCGGGCCAGGACCACTCTGCATGGTGGCCAGGTAAGGGGGCCCTGGGAGGGGTTTTGGGGACAGGCAAATTGGCTCAGCAAGAAAATGGCACGGGGGAGGAGGTTGATTCAGAGGAGCAGGGGAAGATGCTGTGGCACGGCAGGGGGTTTGGGGAGGGTTGAGGCCACTGTTCCCTCTAAGGTGTGCACATGCATACAACTTTTTCTGCCCCAGCACACCACATGATATCAGGAGCAGGGCTTCGTAGCTGACATCCAAGGGCTGGCAGACAAGGAGGCAACGTTACCTCCCTGCAGCGAGCATGGTCTCCGAACCAGAGTCTCTCATAGCAGCACTGGACTGGAGAAAGAAAGACTGGCTGCCATGAGAGGCTCAGGATTGGAGACAACACTCACCATGGGGCTTTGGAGAGGTGATGGCACCTCCTCGCCTATCAGCCGCATAGACCTCAGCTGCTGAGCCGAGCAGAGGAGTGCTTCCGGGTGGCCTCAGTGGCACTGGCAGGTGCACTTTGGGGCAGCTGGGGAGGAGGTGGAGCCTGCTGCCTGCTTTCTTTTCTCCTTCTTCCTTCCTTCCTTCCTTCCTTCCTTCCTTCCTTCCTTCCTTCCCTTTTCTCTTTTCCTGTCTTCTCTCTTTCTTTCTCTTCCTTCCTTCCCTTTCCTCTCTCTTACCTTTCTTCTTTCTTTTTCTTTCTTTCTTTCTCATCCTCCTCCTTTCTTTCCTTCTTTTCATTTAAAAAAAACTTTAAAAATTTTAATTAAAAGCTTTCTAAAAATTAAATTTCAATTAAAAATTCACACAAATTCAATTAACTAAACTTGATTAATTAATTCAATTTACAATGAACACATTTTAAAGCAGTCATTTTAATAAACACATTTTAAAACACAGGACTATTTTAATTTTTAATAAACCCATTTTAAAACATACACCTATTTTCTACAAAAAGAGCAAGGAGTTGTGGGGCACTTAAAGACTAACAGATTTATTTATTGCATGAGCTTTTGTTGGAGAAAATCCCACTTCATCAGATGCTTAGAAGATGGGGGAACTGATAGAATTGGATGAAAATAAATGCAAGGGAGTGTAAGACATGGGATCAGATCATATAGTAAGAGCAAATCAGAGCAGTTGTAAAGATTCAAACACTGGAAAACAGCACATACAGGAGGGTGAAGTCAAATCACCTGTTGTAATCGGGAAAAGAAGCCATAGTCACAATTTAATCCTCCCATTGACAATCAAGCCAGCTATTCCATCTAGGGCGCATTCACCTGCTCATCCACTTAGGTGATTTATGCCATCATGTGCCAGATATGCCCACAAACTCTGTGTGAAAAGAGTAAACGGCATAAAACTGACATCAGAAATCACAACACTCAAAAACCAGTTGCTGAGCACTTCCATCTTTCTAATCACTCTATGGATGATTTGTTAATGACTGTGCTCAAGAAAGTCAATGGGACACCAAGACTTCAAAGAGAAACAGCTGAATTAGAATTAATATGCAGATCAGATTGTGTGAACGCAAGATTAAATTGTGACTATGGCTTCTTTTCCCATTACAACAGGTGATTTGACTTCACCCTCCTCTATGTGCTGTTTTCCAGTGATGAATCTTCACAACTGCTCTGATTTTTTGTTACTGTATGATCTGATTCCATGTCTTACACTCCCTTGCATTTATTTTCATCCCATTCTGTAAATTCGCCCATCTTCAAAGCGTCTGACGAAGTAGGATTTTCTCCCATGAAAGCTAATGTGATAAATAAATCTGTTAATCTTTAAGTGCCACAGGACTCCCTGCTTCTTTTGCTGAACTAGACTAACATGGCTGCCCCTTTGGAACTATTTTGTACAGTACACAATTGTAGTTTTGGTAAAAATGGATAATAATGCATAACTGTAAAGTTGGACTCTCAAGTTACCATAAAGCAAAATTTCTGCTCACAAACTAAAATTTTTGCTCATGACATCACAGTTCTTAGAAGGAACATTGGTTGGGGGACCAGTGGTGAGATGGAGGGTTCAGGAGGGTGTTGGGGAAAGGTTTGGGTGACCAGCAGTGAGACAAGGGCTGGGGACAGTAACTGGTGGGGGGGGCAGTAGCTGGGGTGGTAGGGTAGGCATGTGGGGAACAGCAGCTGGGGTGGGGGGCAGGTGTGTGCAGAGCAGTAGCTGGGGTGGGTGAAGGGGGCCCAGACCTGTGTGAAGGGAATTTTAGGAGGGTTCCAGGGCCCGCCAAATTATACTTTAACCCCTGTATTCACCTATGCATTGATAGCACAGTCGTCACCAAGGGCCTTAATTTGACCTGCAGAACTATTAGATCTTAGAGATCAGGGAGAGTTTTCAAGTCTTGCAATTAAAAATAAGACTGCATATTTTTATCTGTATACTCAGTTAATTTGTTATGGAAAGGATGAAGAAACAATGAACATAAAGCCATACCATATCTATTTTACAGTCACTTTCAGAACATATCTGCACTTTGGCTTTCATCCAAAACCCAGTGAAATTATAATGTGAATCTTTCCAATGAGCTCCAATGTCCTATGGTTATTGAAGAACAGCAATGTAGTGAAAATAGTGTTATATAAAAGGAGCCCTGTGGCACTTTTAAAGACAAACGAATTTTTAAAATCTTTAAAAGTACCACAGGACTCAGTTTGTTCTGCTGAACTAGACTAACACAGCTATCCCTTGGAACTAGTGTTATGAAGACACTATAGTACACTTTAAGTAATTTGGTTCCAAAACATATCCACAGAATATGTAAAGGGGGCCTGAGATGCAAAGGTTACATGACTATTCAGAGCTGAGGTTTGGATTCTATAGATTATAGACAAAAATAATGGATCCAGATTGATCCAAATTCCCCCAAATGGTATGGGTTAAATTTGGCAGGGAGTGTATGAGGTGTTTGCATTTCTAGGAAATTCACCATTTGTTATGCTGCCAATGAATGTGAATGTCCAGAATCTTCCTGACACCCTTTCTTGAGTAATATTTTATTCCATTAAAATACTACTCATAAACTAAGGATCTGCTCAGAATCATTAAGGGTGGTAGAAACTGGCCTCAAATAGTTATTAAAGCTTTCTTTGAAAACCTTATTAGCTCTTTTATCAAAACTGTACAGAAGCTTTATTTTCTAGAATAAAACTGACCTGTAGTTCAATTGTGAAAATATAATGGGGGGGGGGGAGGAGAAGAGGGGAAAAAAGAAAATGAGAAATGAGGATGTTGAAACAAAGCGTACTCAGAAAGGGAGTAATGTGACAGGTAATTTGCAGTGATCTGATGTAAGTTGACTGGATGCCAAATAACCTGTTCCAGTCATGGTAAGTTTATTCCCAGATATTTTAGTGCCTTTTTTTAAAAGTGCCTGTAATTGCCACATTGTATTAGTGGCCCAGACCACTGACTTGACATGAAAAAGGGATAAAAACAGAAACTTGCTTTTGCAGGTTTGAAGGTTAGTTAATTTAGGAATAATAAACCTGATCCAGCACCTCTGAAATACATAGTATGATTGGCCCCATGTACACATCAGTGAAGTTGGCCTTTTCCCCCTATTTGGATATGACCCTTTATTCAGTATAAAGGTAAGTCTTCCACTGGATATTTAGTTAAGAGGAAATTTTTAAGAACTACCACAGGGCATGAGCCAACACCCACTGAAGGCAATGGATAGATTCCAAGGGTACGTCTACACTGGAGTCTTAGGTCAAAGGAGGTTAAGTCGACCTAGAGACTTCTGCAGCCACAGTGGACTTTTATTAAGTCGACTTAACCGCTTCCTTAAGTCAATATAATAACATCACCTCTTAAAGTCGACAATGCTTAAGTTGATCTTATTAAGTAAACTTAAGCCAATGTGAAAAGGGAAAGCCCTTACGTCGACTTAATTGGCCTCCAGCTACCCACAGCACACCAATCCTCCATCAACCTATCACCTACCAGTGTGGATGCACGCAGTCAACAGGAATTTTCATTGTGGACTCTCTAAGTCAACTTAACCAGGTCAACTTTCAGTTGACTTAAAGTTGACCTGGTTAAGTTGACTTAACAGAGCCTCCAGTGTAGACATAAGCCAACAGGCTTCAGAGGGTGATGGATTAGTATTGAAGGCTTCTGGTTTTTAGTTCTCAAATGTATCATGGTGAACTTTAAGTGTAAAACAACAAATATATTCAGAATGATCATTCCAAATCTCAGTTTTAACTCTATGTGTAGACAGTGCCTGAACAGAATTTACCAAGACTCAAAGAAGCAGGTAGTAAAACTTCATTTATTTTACCTAACCATAACATTTCTAAAGGAATGACAATTATTGGACACTTGTATTTTATTGATAACGCAAAACAGATTACGCTTACTTGAAAGTAGATTAGCATGAAAGAAAATTATTTGGTTTACTAAATGTTTTGGTATCTAATGACCATACTGCTCCTGGAGCCAGGGAGACAGAAAAGGGGATGGTGAGGTCCTACACTCTGTGGGGACAGAAGACTACCTTCCCTGGTGAATATATGGAGCTAGAAAGTCCCACTTATTAGTATTCTATGAAAGCCCCAAACCTTTGACACTACAGGTTGAATTTGAAGGAAATCTCCTGGCTCCATGCAGCCACTCCCTGAGAGTATCTTCATAATAGTGTTTTTGGTTCTTAAATTTCTGCCAAAGTACAACATGATCTGTCCACCTAAATAAGACCACAAAAGGTGTACTTGAGCAACCCCAATAATAAACACACAAAACTTCAATTAGAGACAATTATTGCATGTGACAACTTCCTACACTGTGAGAGACTACTCACGAGTTATTTATGAGCCTCATACTTATAATTCTGTTTGTCTTGTGCTTTTCTATCTCAGTACATTAACTAGTTCTCATGGCTTTACTAAGAGTGTAATGACTTTTCTTATGCTCTAGTAAAAATATATCCCCACAAATCAAGAAGAAGCAGACTCAGACTAAGTGACTGGGAAGATTTACATTCTACTGCTAACCCACTTATTACTCTCCTGAAAACCCCATAGCATCAATATAATGAATCCCTCAACCTCTGATGCTAGGACAATTTTTCTTTCCAACCTCATTGGCTCCCAGCTTTCTGCTTGACCTTTTACAATCTGTGTGCGGCAAAACTTCATTACAACCTTTTAATGATGCACAAATGGCACACAACACCAAGGTCACAGCAAATCCCAAGTGAGAACTTCTCAAATACCACCAAACTAGATAGTAAGACTTCAGTTAAAGAGACAGAGTAACCCAGTGGAGAAATAAAATCCTAGATTTAGTTAGGATCCCAAGGGTTGGTAGCACAGAAAAGTGATAATGTCATGAACTAAGTATCTGCTCCAGAGAAAATATTTTAAGGAAAAAAAAATCATTTGTCATGCTATCAGCAACTAAATGAATGAAATGAGTCATTTAGGGGCCTATTTGAATGTCAAAAGACTAATACTTTTCAGCTTAGAATGATTCAGATCAAAGTGCATGTGAATGGTTGTGGAAAGATGTTAGCAGCAAAATCATATGCAATATCTGCATAAATATTTCAGAGTCCTTTTTACTGTTAGGTACATGGGAATGAAATGAACTGGGGTCCATTTTGGACTCTCATCACCTTTTTTCTCCTTATGTTCACTTATTTGCCTATGTGCCACAATTTCTCCAGCTGCACAAAGGGGATAGGATAATAAACTATTTACAGAAAGTGTGGTTAGATACTCTACATAAACACTAGCGAGCATAAACACTACCAATTCTGTTCTGATTAATAAGAGATAAAGTACCTCAAGGTACCCTCCTTAGAATATGATGCCACCAAAAAATAGCACATCCGTTGGGCATGTAGTACAATGTAATAAATGCCACTAATGATTGTATTCATCTACAAATATAGCAGATAATAACAGAAAATAATTTCAAAATAATAGTTTGGTTCAGATGCAGAATTTGAGCTCTCTAATTCATTATGATCTATGGCATTATTTTCTTTTTATATGTATTGAATGTATATACATACTGCCTATGCAAAGGGATAATCAATATACATTATGTCCAGATTCTCCTTTTACTTACACTGGGGAAATTAGGAATAACTACTGAAACTAGTGCAGTTAGACAAATACATAACATATATCAGAGAAAACAAGGCACCAAACACACATACATTTTGATTATAACTGGACATACAGTGAGCTACTATTTAGATTGAGTGTCAGGACTGAGTGCTAACATCCCCACATTCTACTCTCAGAGCATCTACAGATTCATCTTATTGCGACCTTGGCCAAATCATTTAATACCACCATGCTTCCCTTCATCCATTCTAAAGCTGAAATCCTAACACTTCTATATGTCCCAAGGCGTAGTGTACGAATGGATAAATACAACACAACTTGCTGAAACTGTTAGACATACAGCACACTAAAAGCACAAAGTAATATATATTGTTATTTTCCCCTAAAATGTTATGGGGAAAAAAAGGAAAACATTTGAGCCAAACACCATATCACACATTGTTACAATTTTCTTGTCAATAGGCAGTGCTTGGAGTTCAGCCACTGCAGAACAAGAGATCTTTATTTATGACAACTGAAAGCTGCTGCCTCTGGAACAAAGATTATGGGGATCAAAATCTACTCTCATTTACATGGATGTAACAGCCAATTGAGTTACTTTAGACTGAAACCAATGTAAACAAGAACAGAATTTGGTCCCATTGCATAAACCTATTTGTTCAAACACATGAGGCTTGAATTCTGTCTGTTGTAATTAAAAAGGGGTAGACGATGCCCCAAGCCAGGGATGGACGGTACATAAGGTGCACCACTTACTTACAAAGTAGTTCTGAGAAGTATTATGTCTTGGAGACACTGCACTGAAACACGTCTTCCCTGCTCCCCCTTTGTGCCAGAATGTTGTTGGCTCTAGCTACCTTTCTATATAATTACTTTGAGAAGCTGACCTATTGCATGGTAAACAGAAATTGATGCAGGGATGTGAATTCAGTAGCATAACAAGGGTGTCTGGTGCACAGAAGCCAAGCCCACATTTGCACCCACTATGCTTCATGCCCACCCCCATCTCCCCAGTGCAGGAGAATCCTGACCCCATCCCTCAGCTGCAGGTCCAATGCCTGTGAAGTGCTTTAAGGTGAAAGATGTTGCACCAGTCAGAGATTTTCATTTTTTTAATCCTCACTTCCAAACACAGGGCACTGATGAGGTCTCAGGCCACTTCTGCCAAGAGGTGGAATCCTGAACATAGACTAATTGCAAGTGTCCTCACAGTGTGAGGGGGAAATCTTTACTGTAAATGGAATGCAATTATTAGGGAATGAATAGAGGACCAAAACTTCAGTATTACATGCTTATAGTGAGATGGAAATTTAACCATCTGAATATGCTCTGCTGACAGACCTTTCATTACAAACCACAATCAACACATACCATTACCTTTATGAGACTGTAACAAAATGATGCTGAAAACCACAGAATGGCAGTATTCATTTGTAATATCTGCATGATGTCTTCATGCCTTATTGCAAAATAACACCTGCCTTCAGTATGCACATCTTCTTGTTTCAAATCTTTTCTATTGTTCTTGCATTTAAAGTAGCCAGTGCAAACTAAATCTCTCTCATCATTTCTATTTCAGTCCCTCTACCGTCCTTTTAAAATAACTAGGCGATTAAAACAGAACAGCACTGTATTCCAAATATTGTCTTCCTTTTGGGTGGTTCTCTATTCAACATTCAATGCATAGTTTATATCAAAATTATATTTTCAATAGTTGAGAAGATATTAATGGATAATGAATAGATGTTATAAGCATGAATTGTATGCATTACAGATAGTTGTAAACACGTCTGTAGAAGGCTTTATATTTGTTAGCAAGAGTTATAAGTGACCTACAGAGTTACAGAACTCCATAATCATCTATACCAATGGATTAATCGGGTATTAAAACACCTATTGATAATTTATTAACTCTTTATAAATGTAACTTTGATACAGCATATGGCCAAGAGTTCAGTAACTAATAACAAGCAGGAACGATCAGTAAGCTGATATACCAGTAGTTCTCTTGACATTACCTGACCATCATGCTTGAGGCCTTCTGAGGACTCTTTTCCATCCTAGTACCATGGGATCAAAGTTGAAGATGATTTGCACAGGGAAGTTGGTAGGTGTTTGGAACAAATGACCTTACCACTTTAATGAGTGTTGGGCAACCATCTGAGAGAGTGGGACCTGTTTAGTTAGAAAATGGATCTCTCTGTTTGTTGACTTGTATAATTTGATGCTTTCAATAGTTTGAGCACTATTCTGATGAAGGACCTCCAATTTCCTTTTGATTTTGACAGTGAGGAATTATATTTCAGTCTTGTAGGCCAGAATACTGGCCACTGAAACATTTCAGTTTCAGTTCAAATCAAATCAAATCATAGGGCTGGAAGGGACCTCGTGAGATCATCGAGTCCAACCCCCTGGGAATTGAACCCAGGACCTTCTGCATGTTAAGCAGAGGTGCTAGATTTTATATGTCCTCAGCTTGGTCTCTGTACTTCTCAGTGTGTTTGATTCGCAAATGACATTCTCTTGATAAGGCATCCTATTATTGATGACACTTTAATAATGTGGGCTTCATGTTATTTCTCAGTGCTGCCCATTTGGTTGTCAACAGAGTTAAGGTAGGTGAAGTCACCAGCAATCTTGATTGGCTGATCACCCAAGCAAGCGATAGGCAATCTAAGCTAGTGAGTGGGCCACAAGATTGAAATTAGATATGTACACTAACCATAATCCCATGAATAAGCATTTAATACAGCCCAAATATTTCATAAGAAGTTACAGAAAACGCTTATTCATTCATATATTAATAGAATTGTCATCAACTTCAAATAGTATAGAAAAGAAATATGTACTTATGCTTTCCTTACAATACATCATACTCAGTATGACACCTGGTTGGATCTGTCCTCTTTGAGCTCTCTCAGATTAGAAGTCAAGGATGTTCAGGCACATTGTAATTCATCACGGAGATTTCTGTTAGTCTGTTGTGCTTCTTGTATTTGATGTATCCAATAGCAGAATCTCTCTTCTTACATGTATATGTTGAGCCAAAGATTGACATCAGCTATGCAATGCACTGCTACAGAACTTGTCCAGGGATAGTCTTCCAAAGTTTTTGAATACCTTCCATTTTCAGCTGGTTAATTTCATCTTTATCCAGGGTATGAACATGAAGTAATTCCTCTTCAAACTTCTTCTAAACCCCAAGCCTCTGACATGTTATGACAGATTGGCTCAAAGGAGATTCAAATGGATTTGAGAGCAATGAAAGGAAGGGCTTCAGATCACTCAGAGAAGAATAGTAGCTCTCAAAACACACTGCCAGTGTAGACAGTGCTTCCTTGTGAACTGGTGGATCATATTCTTCATTTCCTTGATCAGAGTATCTGCCCCAAAGTTGGGAAGTGAGTGAAATCATGTCATGGTAACTGAGTGGACATCAACTGCAGCTGAGCATGAATTTTCTGACAACAACAATTAGAGTGGTCAAGAGCTGATTTTTCACCTGAGATGACTCACTCAGTGCATTCAAGTGACCAGTGATGGTAGCAAGGAAAGACATATCCAAAATCCAGTTTTCATCTCCTAACTACATTTGAGATTTTTGAACATGAAACTGCTTGAAAGTTAGAAGTGCCAGGAAGTGGTTCAGTACTTTACCGTGGCTTAGCCAGTGCACGTAGGTTCGCATGACGGGATGCCCACATTCTGTTTCAAGCTGATCCAGAAGTTCCACAAATTCATGGTGATGCAGTGGGTGACTGAGTATGAAATTACCAATCTATACTACTTTGTCCTTTACAGCTTTCAGTCTGTCTCCCTTGCCAAGTTTAGCACAGAGCACTTCTTGATCTATTATGCAAAGCACGCCAAATATACTAGGAATACAAGCTTTCAACAAAGTCACAGATCCATTCTGTGTTCCTGTCGTAGAGGGGCATCCATCTCTTGTAACTGATACAATTTTTTAAAAAGGTAACCCCTAACTTCTTGGGGGAAAAAACCAGTAAATGTCTCGGGGGGGGGGGGGGAAAAAAAAAACCCCTGAGCCCCATGCTTGCCCACGTACTCTCAAGAGATTTAAAATTTCTTCTGTTATGTTTATATAACTGTCAACACATCAAATCCAGATGCAGAGCTAAGCAATGTCATTAATATCTTTGCATTCATCAAATGCTATACTGATGGTCATGCTTGAATGTGCACTTCTGAAAAGCGGTTTTTCCAAACTGGCAGCTGTGTCGTTCGCTCTGCAATTCACAGTATGCCTGCTGAGTTGCAGACATTTAACTTGCCTGATACTTCCCTATTGGTTTTTAAATCCATCAGATAAGACATCTGAGGATTCAATAAAGCACTGTTTCACTAATTTGCCATCTGAGAATGGCTTTCCATTTTTTTTTTTTTTTTGCAAGTAACCAAGTAACATGAAAACTAGCCAAAGTCATTGGGTCACTCATTTAATGCTCATCTAAGTGCCTGCACTTATGTTTTCATGGCTTCCTTCAGATTTGAAAGTTGTTGAGTATGTTGGGCAGAACTTACCAGAAAATTCACTACATGAGAGAAATGACACTTTTCCTAATATCTCTGAACACTGTATTTTTGGGGGAGCTGAGATCACTTCATTGCAAATTAACCAAAATGACTTGCCTTTCTCTTCAAAAACTGAATAAGCTAGCTCCTAGCTCTTTTACTGTTCTCTCCTCATCACCTATTTTCTTCTTTTTGGCTACAGCTGCTACACCAACTAAAGCTTGGAGGGAGGTGGAACGGTGGCAGTGCTCCGCTGCTGGACCTGGGAGAGGGAGAGAGCGTGGCAGTGGCAGCTCATGCCGGGGCCAGAGCGCTGCCGTTGCTCCATTCTCCCTCCCAGCGTCAACTAGAGCTGGAGGGGGGGAGTGGAGCTGAGCTCCACCCCTTTTGCTGGGGAGCAGGGGCTGGCCGCTCCCCTTCCAAGCTCCACCCCTCCAGATCCTCCCACCTGTGGCCCACTACAAGTGGCCCTATATGACATGTGGCCCTCAGGCCAAAAATGTTGCTCACCCCTGTGATGCACCTACATTTTCCCTGTACCTTTTGATCTTGCACTTGATTCTCCTCCATCTCCATGACCACTTAAACAGAAAGCAATCCATGATCAGTTTAAGGGCAGATGACTGGCAAAAATAATACAAGCAAGCACAACCACTGGCAGCAACACACCGCATGACATAGTAGACTGAAATCACAAGCATGGCTCATACACTGTTGCCATATTAAAAAAATAAATACTGCGTGTCAATTTAATTAAATTCACAAATTTAGTTAAATGAATCAAACATATCAGAAGATTATGTAATTAAATTTAATGTCAAAATTACTTAGTATTACAATAATATAGCATAAACGTTACAAAAATCCTTAATAATTGCCCAAAATTTGGCAAACAATGAAATCAATGTGCTTTAAAAAAATTATTCTTTCATGCGTGTGCACACCTTTTAACAAAATGTCTCATGAGCCAGACTCAGAAGCCTGATGGGCCACATATGGCAGTTGGGCTGCAAGTTACTTGCCAGTACTACTTTTCAATACAGCAGTTATCAAAATTGGACACTGCATTCCAGCCAGGCCTAAAGAGTGCCAAACAGAGTGGTACTATCATCTTCAGTGACTCACATGCTATGCTTCTCTTAATGCAACCCCAAATTTGCATTTGCTTTTTCTGTAAGAGCATTGCATTACTGACTCATGCTGAGGAGGTAATCCACCACTGCTCCTACATCCTCCTCAACAGTGTAGCTGCCAAACCAGTTATCCCCCATTCTGTATTAATACATTTGATTTTTTTTCAATAAGTATAGCACCTTTCATTTGTCTTTGTTGAATTTCATTTTGTTGGCTACAATCCAGTTCTCCAATTAATCAAGTTCCCTTTGAATTTTAGCTTTGAATTTTGCAGTCTGGTGCAGCTTTTTGTCAGCTGCAGATTTGATCTGTGTGCTCTCTGTTCCTACATCCAAATCATTGATAATGATATTAACCAACACTGAACCCAGAATGGGTCTCTGGGGAAACTCCATCCAATCTGACATCATTCCATTAATATCGACTCTTTGTTTGCAGTTGTTTAACCAATTATATATCTACTTAACAGCAGTTCTGCTGAGCCTGCATGTCTCTAGCTTACTTATGAAAATGCCATGTGGGACTGTGTCAAAAGCCTTGCTAAAGTGCAGGTATGTTATTTCCACCACGTTCCCCCATCTAGTAGGGATGCAAAATTAGGTTAATTTAAAATCCATTTAAACATTTTAAAAATAGAACATTTAAATGATTAGACAATAGAGGGGGCGGTGGAAGAGTGCTGGCGAGCTCTCACAGAGAGCAGAGTCAAACCCAGTTACAGCTCACCCCTATGCTGCCTCCCCACCCCTTCTCGGTTCTGTGCTGAGAGCCGAGCCCAGCTGAGACTCACGTCCTGCACTGGACTCGACGCCAAGCCCAGTTGCAACTTATTCTCCCACCCCTCATTTCGGGTTTTCCATTGGGAGCAAGGAGCCAAGCCCAGCTGTAGCTCACCTCCATGCTGGGTTCGACATGCACCTCCCACTTGCAGGGAGCCAACCCCAGATGCAACTACCCGCATCCCTGGGCTCTACACTTCCTCCCACCAGTGAGAGCTGCCCAGCTGCTCTCACTGGCATGGAGCCAGCCCAGCTGCTGCTCCCCACCACTCCCTCATCTTCAGTGTAAATTGTATTTAAACAGCAGATTACCATTTTAACAGCTAACTTTTTACCTCCATATGAAGCACCAAACCAATTACTTCATCAAAGAAGCAAATGAAGCCAGTTTGGTATTCTTTGTAAATCCATGCTGGCTGATAGTGACCACCCCTTAGTCTTACAGTTTGAAAATATTGTTACTGACTCTGAGATTTCTTCAAAGCATCTGATGAAGTGGGATCTTCTCCCAGGAAAGCTCATGAAATAAATAAATGTTAGTCTTTAAGTGCCACAGGACTCCTTGTTTGTTTTACTGAACTAGACTATCATGGCTGTCCCTTTGGAACTGAAGCAAATTAGGCACCCAGCAGTTCTGACTTCTTATCTTCCATTACCAGCTCACCTTCCCCGTTGAGCAGTAGGCCCACACCAATCACTATATTTCTAATTTGTCTGACATATCTGTAGAACCTCTTCCTGTTGTCTCTAACATTTCTTGCTTGTTGTGACTCTTTCCTTGTCATAGATTTCTTGATTTTGTTCCTATGCACTTGTGTTATTCTCATGTACGCTCTTTTAGTGACAGGTCCTTCCTTCCGTTTATTGTATACATTCTTTTGGGTTTTAGATAGCTAAAATGCTCCTTCTGTAGCCACACTGATTTTTTCTTATCTGTCCTCTGTATCAGAATATCTTGATGTTGAACCTGTAGTATTAAATCTTTTACGAACTACCAGCTCCCCTCAACATCTTTTCTTCCTAATTGGTCTCTCTATGGGACCTTGCCTACTCTCTCTCTGAAATGGTTGAAGTCTACCTTTTTGAAGTCCAGCAACCTTGTTTTGCTGTTCTCATCACATAGGAATCATCGTATAGGAGATATAACATTCTACAGGGCTTGTCAGGGAGGCATGTGATTTTCAAGATCAGCTCAGACTGATTTCTTGTCAACACAGTCGAATGCCGCCTAGCTAGCCACAAATGAATGGGATGCTTGCATTCTTGTGTTTTCTTGGTGAACTGGGGCACTTTGAAGATTTGCTCAGTTATGCACTGACCAGGAGTGAAAACTGCTTGCTGTGATCTTGTCTTGCTCCTTAAGTGCCTCATGCTAACTGTTAAGAGGCAAAAACTTCCCCAGAATGGATAGAAGAGTAATACCATGATAGTTACAGCAGTCTCATCTGCTGTCTTTATGTTTTACATTTATTATGTAAAATAATGCCTTTTCACCAGTCAAATGGGACTAACTCTGTTCTCTGCTCTGTTCTATATCACCTAAAAATATGGGAAGTTCTCTATGCTCTGCATACACCACTAAAAGCCAATTCAGTCTTTACTGCTCAATTATTAAAACCATTTTATCTCCCTTTCCTTATCAGAAAAGAGGACTCTCTCTTCCCAGGCATGGTGTTTAAAATAAGTCTATTAGACCCCCCCCCCATCTGTGCAACCCTGCTTGACAAACCAGCTGGATGCTCCTTTCTGAGAACATAGCATATCTGTGCATGCATAGCTTAGAAGACAGCCTGAACCAATCAACTCTTATAAATTTTGTTGTGATAGAAAATACCTAAGTTATGACTTACTTCTCTTCAGTTCTAATTACAATTTAAGACCAATTTAATTCCAATTAAGTTCTTGGAGGCTTTCTTTCAGTCATTAATAGGCTCTAAATTACAAAAATATAAGACACCATCAATCTACAATCACAATACTTTCGGTAGAGTTGTCATGAAATTATAGAAGGATAACAAAATGATTGGATGTAATTAGGCAGGAGGAAAATAGGACCCAACTCAAAATGTCAATCAGCAAGTAATTAATCTTAATATATGAAAACAGAAAAAAATGTGGTCTAAAAGACTTGTTACGAAAAACAAATCACACACTCCCCAGAGGAAGCAAAGCATTCCAAGATAAACTGGAAACCCCTTTATCATCAATTTGGTCAATTTCATGTTTACCACAGTACATAATAAGGTTGCTAGATCTATTAAAATGGAGAATAGCTTTCCAAAATCAACAGCGTATCATTTGTATTTGCAAATGGTGCACACACAGATAATTTAACTGATTGGGAAAGGTACAATAAGGCAACAGTAACGATCTTTTAAAAATGTCTGTGATATTTACATCATTTATTGCATTTATAAAGCACTTAGCCCCAGAGAATCTAAGTGTAAGATGCAAATTAAAACTCAGTAATGCCTGCTATGTGGCATCCATTTCTCATTCCTGCTCTTAGTATAACAGGGACCCTTATTCGGAGCACAATGTTAATGCACTACCAAGGCCAGATTTACACATTCTATGCTCCTAGGCACAGCGTCTTCAGCATCCCCCTCCCCCTGCTGAATTTTGTGATTTCCACACCTGGGGGGCAGAAGGTTACACAATGGAGGAGAGAGGGGCTGTCCAGGCCAACACAGTGAAGAGAGGTTGGAGGGGGAGAGGGGCTGGGGTGACCAACTCGGACAGCTCCAGGAAGGGGTCCTGTTGACCCTCTGATGAGTCTGTGCTTCAGCTTCCAGCCTGGCCAGGATGTGCGACTTCAGGGGGAAAGAGAAATAGGTCAGGTGAGGCAATAGGAGAGAGGAGGAGGACCAGGGAGCAGGGCCAGAGTTCCAGTACTCATGTGTAGAGCCCTGCGCAGGTACAAATAAGTGGATCCATATCCGACCTGCATCCACAAGAAATGGTCTGCGGATATCTGTGTTGTATCCATGGATGCGGATATCTGTGGATATCCACGGATTTGCAGGGCTCTACTCATGTGGGAGCCCCAAAATGGCTGGGGCCTCTGGGCATGGGCTGCTACTGTCTAGGTACGCCCAGAAAACTGCCATCCTTAGGCATGTGCATACTGTGCCTAACTGGAAATCTGGCCTTGTCCATTACTCCCTAGGTTTAATTTGGATTGTTACTTCCTGGTGTGACCTGTTCTGTTTGTGATTCCTTGGGACATACTGTAAGACAAAGAGATGCAATTTAAAGATTGACCTGAAGACAGCAAGGACACATTCTTCTGATCTCCTTTAAAAAGGTGTTCCAGGGCTTCCTTCTACTGCTGAAAAGATAATACGTGCCATTATGAATCTATGCCTAGATTCAGAAAACAGACCTAGCCAAGACTAATCCTGCAAGGTGCTGAGCACCTGCAAAGCCCAAAGAAAACTATGGGACTTCAGAGCATTCAGCACTGCAGAGAACTGCTTAGCATTTTGCAAGATGAAGCTCTCCAGGCCTGATTTTACAGTCACACTGATTTAACTTCCTGCAGGATTCCACCATAAATTCAAAAGTCTCCTCTTTCTCCCACACCAGTCTTCAGCCTAAATCCCAGTATTCTTACTTCTGTCCTTCCCAGTAATCCACCCCTTCCATTAATACAGGTTACCAACTCACTTAACAAAACAGCTAAGAAGAGGCAGAGCTGGTTCTTCCATAGAGGCAACCTTGGCGGTTCCCTAGGGAGCACCAAGGGCTGGGCTGGGGCTGCTCCACTCCCCACCCATGGCTGGACTCCTGCCCATGGCGCCACTGCCCAACTGGGGCTAGACCTCTGCCCGTGTCTGGACCCTTGTGGCAGTACAGTGTGGCTGGCCACCGGGGGGTGGGGCAGGAAGGTGTGGCAAAATCCCTTCTGGCCTAGGGTTGCAAAAAGCCTTGGGCCAGCCCTGGGAAGAAGTATAAATAATTCTCAGCGCAAGCTAGCCATAGGTAGCCACTTAACATTCTCCAGCAACAATGAATATTAAAGTGTCCTGTGTCCTTTAATAATATCACTGAATAATATTAGCAAATTCAACAGCAGACAGATTGACTCTTCAGTCATTTCTGGCACTAAGTATTATCTTATTTCTCAACTAGTCCTGTTGATTTCACAACAACAACTCTTTGTATAAGATATTGCTCTCAATCAATTAGGAAGGCAGAATTTAGACCACCACATTACATATTTGATGCTACAACTGTTTACATTTGATGTCATATATTTGATGATAGCTGATTTAGTGTCATTGTTTTTACCATATAGTAATATTTCAGTCCTGATTGTCATATTAACATTAATACCACAGTATAAAATTGACCCATGTCTTTCATATTCCTCCATCCTAAAGTCCGATCACGCTGATCTTCAATTCATTGTTTTCCAAACTTTATGCTTACTTATTCTACATTATAAATTCCTGTTGAGATCCCCTGTTAGCTGAAGAACTCAGAGAAAGGATTCTGTTAACCCTCTAATGAAGTCCCCAGACAGGGCTGCTAATATTGTGAACAACAAAAATAAACATTGCTCTGTGCTTCAGAAGTGACCCTGTATACTGAAATATCTGTGGCTTACCTTGTTATGAATTCATGTGTTGGGTAAATTAGCCCATACGCAAAAGACAGGAAGAAAAAAAAAAGGCTTAGATGACATTCACGCTACACATTTTCCACCAGTTGTTTTGTAGGAAGCACAATAACATCTCAATAAGCATATGCTGGTGCAACTAAAAAGAAATTCAAGTCTCATGGTAGACCTCTTTAGGATCCTTGAAGCCTCAAGCACAGATTAAACTAAAAGAATAAAATATTCCAGTGACAGGAAGAGACTACTTCTCAGACATAGGGGAGATGAAAAGTAAGTATTCACAGATACCTTTGATAGTCTCTTTCTAGGCAAGCTCCATGTCAGTAAGCTCTCTTTCTTGACTGGAAATCCCAGTCACACTGTGTATTTGCTCTTACATGAGTTCATTGGAGTTCTGTGCATGACTTAAATGCATAAACCCCTGACAAAGTGAGATATTTTCCCCCAAAGCTCATGGAATAAATAAATTTGTTAGTTTTTAAAAGTGCCAAAGGACCTCTTATTTGTTTACTGAACTAGACTGGCACAGCTACCCCTTTGGAACTTGTCAACGTGCAACCCATGTAGTAGTGTCAAACATCATCCTTACCATTTTGCCCACCTGAAATATTAGTGCTTTTTCTTTCTTTGAATTATTTAATGTAATAAAAGTTCTTAATTTTCAAAGGAAATCTACCTCTTCAGTTCCATATTGCATCTTTCCATCCCTCACTCCATTTAATGCCCTTATTTTCATTAGTTGTGTACAATTTACCCAGTAAACAATGTATTACGCTTCCAGATATTCTTCTTTAGTATTATTGTGCCATTACTCAGTATTGTGATGCTTATCTCATTTCACACCATTCTTTGCTGTCATTTTTTGTGCATTATGATCCATCATTTTATCCTCCCATTACAATATATTGCTTATAATCAAGAGCTATGCCAAGGAGTTAAATCAAGGTACTAAGAGATGACCTAGTGCACACAGTCCCTGGGTCTTCCACTGATTCGCTCTGTGACCATGGGCAACTCATCTTTGGCTCATTTTACCCAGTAATAAAGTGATAATGACACATACTTTGCAATAAGAACAAACATGGAGTCTTGTGGCACTTTCAAAGCTTAACAAATTTATTTATCACATGAGCTTTCATGGGCACAATCCCACTTCATCAGATGCATGAAATGGGAACTTAAGTATTTTAGATGTATATATACATACAGACAAGGCCAATTCAACCTGTTCCAGGGGGATAGCCTGCTAGCTTATCTCAGCAAACAAGTTGTTTTGATTCAAACAGTGTGGAAGAAGGCCCCTGTAACAGCAACACCTGAAAAGCAAGAGTGTTAATTACCTTTTGTAATGCATTAGCTGTTCCAAATCCCTATTCAGACCCCATATGAAGGCGCCTAGTTCGCGTATGAATTCCAGCTCAGCAGTTTCAAGTTGTAGTCTATTTTCTAAGTGTTTTTTGCTGAAGTATTTCAACTAGCATCTTTGTTAAAGAATGTCCAGGTAGATTGAAATGTTCCCCTACTGGTTTTTGAATGTTACTATTCTTAAGGTTTGACTTCTGCTCACCCTTCTCTTGTGTATATATACACCCAACATACTACAGTTTCAGTTTCATGCATCTGATGAAGTGGGATTGTGGCCATGAAAATTTATGCAATAAATAAATTTGTTAAACAGTTTATGCAAGAAATACATTTGTTAAAAAAGACTCATTTGCTTTGCTGAAATAAAAAAACAACAAGGAGTTGTGTGGCACTTTAAGACTAACAGATTTATTTTTTGTATGAGCTTCGAAGCATCTGAGGAAGTGGGATCCTCTCCCATGAAAGCTCATACAAAAAATAAATCTGTTAGTCTTAAAGTGCCACACAACTCCTTGTTGTGTTTTTTTACTGGACTAGACTAACATGGCTCTCTCTTTTGAAATTTGCTGAAATAGACTAACAAAACCACCCCTGTGAAACTTGTCAACACACCTTACAGTGGGGCCGTGAAGCTTTTAACAAAGATTCTAAATAAGAGCAAAGTACAGTTGTTCTTATTCTCAGAGTTAGAATATGTCTGCAGTGGACAATGGGTAAAATAGAGACCTCAAAACTGTTACATCTTTTGACTAAAGAACGCTCAGACCCTGCACCTAGGAGACAGGTATATTATGCTCAGCAAAACATACTGTAATAAAACCAAAAATGGTAGAAATTGATTTCTACTTTTAACATCTTTCACTACTTTAATACAAAAAGCACAGAAAAGTACTGCATGCCTGTATTGGCCAACTGTGGTTCTTAATACGACTAGTTGGCATGAAATTAATCTAAAATGATCCTGAACATCTAATACGCTCATGATAAATCTGATCAATAATGTTTTAGTTTTTATTCTTTAGTTTAATTTATTTATACACTATGTTATTAGCTGAATAACAAACCTTATAGCCTAATTTTCAGAGGTGCTGCCCCCCCCCAACTCCATTTAAAATCAACAGGAGCTGCTAGCACTCAGCAACTCTGTTAGCCTTTTCGACCACCTACTGGCATCATGAAAATCACTTAACACATTTTTATTGCATTTATTATTACTTAGATACTAGATTTTTCTCAAAATATTGAATTCCAATTTTCAAAATGCGTGCTTGGGTTTTTGTTTGCTGGTTTCTTTTGTTAATCAATTTGAGTTCAGAATTTTTTTATTGCCAGAGGAAGACAATCTTTTAATACTGTCCCACATAAAGACAGCACAAGCACAAACTGTTAAAAGTTTTCTGTTGCAATTCCCCAACTTGTATTAATTAGTAACCAGTGTTTTTACATTATACCATTATTTAAATTCAGTTGCTCAACAGACTACTGCATTATTAAAGCTTTTGCTCTTGGGGACTCTGTTTCAATTTCTAGTGCTGCTGGTTGAATCAGCACAATGTTCTCTAATGTCAAGTGGCAATTTTCTCAAGTTCAGTTACGCTGGCAAGGATCAGTCACTTTACTTATAGTAAATTCAGTTGCTTGCAGGAATGGAGGAAAAAGGTTAGGGATAAATTTCTCTTGTCCTTCATTACTGGAAGATATAGCGGATGCAACTTTGGTCAGTTCCATTCTTTACATATTTATGTTTCATGGCAAAAGGAAAAGAACATAAAAAGTAGATGACTTCCCTGTACTGCTGTAGAACACACTGAGTTTATATCAGCTTTGGGAATGAGGATACGCCTAAAGCATCTCACCAACAGATATGGCTTGAGTGCACCATACTCATTCACCTCCAGGCAAGGAAAGAACAAAAAAAACTTGCATTCAGGAGGAAGATTCTAGTGCAAAGAATTCTGGGACATGCTTGGGAGCAACAGGAAGTGAAGTTTTACAGTCACCTACAATAGGGTTTACTAAAGATATTTAGAACTGAGAGGTCATTAATAAGATTTCTTTTGCAAATAAGAACAGGTTTAGAAGTTGACCCACCCTCCAACAATTGAATATTGTTTTAGGGGAGGCAGTATTATTTCATGCTATGGTCTATTGTCATAGTAACTGTGCCAGACAAAAATAAACTAACATTACAACGGGTTGGGAGGATCCCTCTAGACTACTTATGTGTCTCCATGATGTTAATACTAGAAAAATGGTGAGCCAACTGCTGCTTTCTAAGTGACCTCTGCAAGTACAAGGAAAGCAAATGTTGTTGCCAAGGGCTAATTAAATTCTCTAAAACCACACATTGTCTGAAAGGGCGAGTGACTTTGCAAAATTAGAATATTATACTCATTTTATGTTATCTATATATTTATGAATTATTGTTTCTCATTTTCCCATTGTAGAAGCCAGCAACGTGACAAGCCGATTTCTTATTTGTTTTTCAGTTGAAATAACATTGGCTCAAATTTATCACACTTTAATTCATATGGTGTGCCTCAATAATCTAACCTTCTTTTAAAAACTGGTTTAGAAAGTTATATTATATTTGTCTGTCCCCAGAGTTGTTCTTTTAAGGTGAATCTTTGAGCACCACATAAAACTTGTGCCAGGTTTTCCAAAGCATATATGTAAAACTCACCAAATGACAAGTATGTCCTGATATTTGTGTGCACAGATCAGGTATAAAAACCAGAACAGAAGAGGCACTTACAGGAACCTGAATAGAAGTCGTAAGTGTGTAAGCCAGGGTCATTCAAAAATGCACACACTTGTCTGCTCTTTTGAAATTTTTCCCAAAAGTTTTATCTGAAATAATGAAGTTCAAATCTGTGTAGATCTAGCATTAGTTTACCAATGAAAGAAAAACAAACCGACTTCTGATATGCTTTCTTCATAAGGGTCTGATCTTAAGATGTTTATTGGAGTGACAACATTATTGTCAGTGAAGAGCATAATGAATTACAGGAACAATATCACAGGTACAATAAACTATAGATTAGTGATTCTGAAACTTTTTGTATCGGCAACCCCTTTCAGGCTCGGCTGCATCCCTCTGAGTGTGACCCTCATACATTAAAAATACATTATTGATATTTAATGCTATTTTAAATGTTATATTTATAACTCTGCTCTTTAAAATGAATTTACCTTTCTCAATGCTTTTAAAATATAACTAAAACATTTTACTGAGTTATTTTTGTAAACAGAAAAGTTATTTTTTTGAAAAATTATTGTTTAATAGTTAGTAGGCATGAAAAAACTTTGTCAATATCAGTTTTCACACAGACTTAATATCTGTCTATCTATCCATCCATCCATCCATCTGAAGACTAACTTTCTGCCTCTTATTGCACAAGTAACAAACACAGTTTTCAGTTTAAGAACCTCTGCTGCAGACATTTGTGAAAGTAATAGTGGACCACCAGGTGCTTTTTAACCAGAGGATCACCAAAACACTAAAAGCCATCCTCAAGACTAATGTTAGCATCCTCGGCATCTACTAGATGAAAGGAAAATGGTAGCAATCATTTGTCTTGTCACCACATATATAGGTGGCTATAGGCCTCTCTCTTCATTTTAAGAATCAATAATTTCTAAGAAAAAGCTCAAATTCAGCAGGTAGGTATCTACATTGCAAGATCACCACTAGAAATGGCATCCTTAAACAGGTCAAGGCTTAAATGTCATAGGCTATGTCTACATTGTAAAAGCTAAGTCGACTTTATTAAGTTGACTTAATAGAAAGTCAACTTAAAGTTGACTTTAAGTAGACTTTATTAAGTTGACTTAGTGAGTCCACACAACATTAAGTTGACTGTATAAAGTCGACTTTAAATGGGTGCCCTGGCTTAAGTCGACTTTATTAAGTCGACTTAGTGAGTCCACATTGCCTTAAGTTGACATAATAAAGTCGACTTAATGGTAAAGTCGACTTTATAAGTGGGCCTTATAAAGCCAACTTTACTGGACCCTAAAGTCGACTTTATTGCCCTGCAATGTAGACAGGGCTTTGTTTAAGTCAACTTAAGAGCCCTTAAGTTGACTTAAACACACAGTGTAGACATACCCATAGAAACAGCCTTTTCAGTGGAATGGTGATTTTTCTAGGTCACACCAGTGGATGATGCTTCCTTTATGACTGCAGTCCCTCTTCTGTAGTAACAGAAATTTCACTTTCCAAGGTTGTCAGTCCAACCCCTTTTGCAAGCAATATATTCACCCATAAAGATACAGAACCAAAACCAACCAAGAAAATTTCAAACACATGGAACAGTAAAATTAAATTAGAAAATAACTTTTCCTTCATTCCTTTTAAGCTTTGGCAATACAGGTTTCATTCTGAAAAGTGAGAGGTAAATAGGTTTGACATGTTGGGCTATTATTCTCATTCTGTTTCTGTTTGAGGATATACATGTGGTTATTTCAAATGTCTCTCTCTATAGCTGAACATATCTTCCTATTGGTCAAAACCATGAAAATCAAAATGAATTAGGCTCACTGTGGTAGGTACAGGCATGACTGAAAAAAATTACAGAGGAATGTTGGAAGACGAAAATTGTTAATCCAGCAATCTCAATGAATAACACAAAATGCAGTATTTTGGAAGTGACTTCTTCAGAAGATCAACTGTCTACATATAGTCTCAGGAATCATCATGTTGATGTTACCATAATAACTTCTACATTATTTTTATAGCAGATGCTATAATGACTCTTAAAATGACTACCTCCCCCAAATATGGCTGCATTAAAGTAACGGGTGAAGTAATCCTTATACATATAACATCAGTAATTCTGTAATGGGCCATGATGATTGAATGAGAAACTTATGTAAGGTGATTAAGAAACTGGATGACAACAGAAGTTGTTGAATTTTGTTTTCTAAACATAAGAACTGAGATTCTTTCCCTGACCCTGAGAGATGATTTTATTTGTATTGGGAATGGATAGAGCATGATTAGGACAAGGCTACCATGGGATAAACACGTATAATACATACTTCTTTCTCAGCCTCAAATCTAACAGACACAGAGATGATGCTCTCAGTAGAATGCAACTACGCAACACATGAAACAAGAGCCATGAAGTATTCCCTGACCTGGGACTTTCTGCACAACTTAAAATTTGTTTCACCCAGCAAAAAAGCCTTTCTGCAAACAAAAAGGCAGTAACATTGATGCGCTTTCCCTTTCAAAGTAAAGATTTGTGATGGTAGGATGAAATAAGATTTCTTGAATGCAGATATGACACAGGAATAACTAGAGCAGAAGTCTCAAACACGTGGCCTGTGGACCGCATGCGGCCCCTAAAGCTATCTCCTCTGGCCCTCAACACTACTACTGTTACCAATATTTGCAATATCATTGGGCTAACGTACTAGTCCTCATGCAGACCTGCACTAGTCCTCATGCGGCCTTGTGGTGATTTGAGTTTGAGACCCCCGAATTAGAGCATATTCAGGTGGAGGAGACCTGCAACAGAAAAAAGCAGAGCTCTGATTCTGGCACTGTGTCATGGTAAATTTAAATGTGCTTTGCTAAATTCTGCCCTCACATATACACACTCAGTTTCCACTGAACAGGAACTTCAGCATGACTGAGGGTAATATTTGAGTCATTCTTTTTTTTTTTTTTTTTTGTCATGCCTCTTACATTTAAGCAGCCAGAGTCTCAGCTAGTGTAAATCAGTGTAGTTACACTGGGCTTCATAAAGCTACAAATATTCAAACCATCTTCACAAGTGTATCCGGTCCATACTTTATAGCTGGCCTCAATCTATTTTTGGCCATTTTCTTAATTATCTATGCTACAAATACAATTTTTTTCTGCTGTCATGGTATGTTCATAGCAAGATGCTCAGAATTCCGGTGATGGGTGCAAGTGTAATTCCTGAAGATGAGTATCAGAAAATTCTGACCAGCAGACAACGGCAATACATTATTAAGCTTTATGCAGCTAATGTAGTGGTTAAGGATCCCTGTGTTGCCAGCTTTACTGCTGTATGTTGAGGGGTAGCTCCCTTGGTCTGTCACACAGTCTAGAACCAAAGGAGTTTGAAGGGAGCAAAGATGGACATTTCTACAATTCCTCAAACCTGGGGCCAGTGGAGAAAGATCTTGTCCCTTGCATAAATTACAAAAGCCGTTAGTATAACTTATTCCCAGATGTCCATACGTTCAAAGGGTCTTTTTGATACCCTGGAATCACCCAGGGATTAACACTTTGTAGCCATGTACCATCTTCTCTGAGCCTTGCCCACTGAAGTGGAGCTGGGATGGTATCAGAGATCCTGTGGCAACTCCACACCATTCAAGAAGTCCATCCACATAAGGACCATGTTTGCTGGTTTCTGACTGCTTTGCTCTGCTGGCATTGAGCCAGGATCTGGCCTGAAGCTTTTGGAATGTATCGAATTACCCCAGATTTTCACTGGTGTAGAGCAAGGCAATTGGCAGGCTCAGATTTGCTAAAGCCATAAGAAAACTATGTGGCATTTACCCTAAACTAAAATAATAGGGAAATAAAACAGGGATGAAATGCATTCCCTTCTATATGATCTGTGAGATAGCTCAAGGATGCCAATGGAAATCTGAACATGTTAAATAAGCTGTTAGCAGCAGATTAATTTGTCCAACAAAGCTTTTCTCCCTCTTACCCTGCACAAGCCCAACACTTATCTTTCCTTGGAACTTTACAGCCCAATCTAAACACACAGATTTCCTCCAATACCACTTCTATTTAGAGAAGATGAATGGAGAAATCTCTGGGGGTCAATACATAAACTGCAGCATCAATAGGAAAATGTTCAGCAGAACTCATAAAACACATTGGTAGGTCTACTACAGACAGAATAATATGGATTCAGGAGAAAATCCAGTGTAGAACTTACTCAGCTTCAGCTGGCAAGGAGCAGAAACTCAACATGTGCTATAGTGATAACTGGTGGAATTGTGGAAGAGCTCTTGGTGATTTAAAAGCATATGTTTTGGCACAGTACCACTGTCATGCAAAAAGGACAGAATAAGTGGAAGCCTCTGTGTAATCTGCTGTATACAGTCACTTTATTTCATTATTTTCCAGAGCAAGCTTGCGGGGGCAGGAATGTGGCACATTTGAAAAAACAGTAATTAAATAAAACTAGCACAATTTTTTCCCCCTAACAATTAGGTTCAACTGTCTTCTCTTCCCTTAGTCCCTGGGTCACTACACAGACTCTAAGGGTATGTCTATGCTGGAGGCTCTGTTAAGTCAACCTAACAAGGTCAACTATAAGTCGACTTAAAGTCGACATTGTTAAAGTGACAGAGAGTCCACATTAGAAACTCCTGTTGATTGCCTGAATCTACTCTGGCAAGTGCTAGGTCGACAGAGGAGTGGTGCGTTGTGGGTACTTGGGAACTCTTGGGGTCTGAAAGCCAATTAGAGTGACTTAAGGGCCTCCCCCATCTACATTAGCTTAAGTTGACTTAATAAGGTTGACTAAAGCATTAAATCAACCTTAAGAGATAGTGTTATTAAGTCGACTTAAGGAAGCGCTTCAGTTGACTTAAAAAATGCCCAGTGTGGCCTCAGAAGTCTCTAGGTTGACTTAAGGAAGATACATCTAACTGTAGTGTAGATATATCCATAGAGTGGGATCCACAAAAGTTCTAGCCACCTCAGTCTCTGTGTTGGCTCTACTGTAATTCACAAAACTCTCACCAAACCTGCAGGAGCCTAAACCATGCACTTAAAATTTTGCAGTAAAAGTGCTTCAGGTGCCTGTATTTCTGCACCTAAGGAACTTTTACTGCAAAATTTTAAGCCTGTATTTCTGCACCTATTTCTTAAGGAAGCTTAAGTCAACCTAAGGCTCCAGTGTAGATGTACTATAAGGGTATATCAACACTGTTGAGTCTATACTCACAGAGTCTTAAGACTGGGCCTGAACATCTGAACTGCCATTGTATAGCCTTGCAGGCTGACCCTGATGACTCTTAGTTAGCTAACCTAGGACAGCTCCAGTTTCACTGTGGGTCTTCTGTTGCAGCATAGATGTATCCTAAGGATGCTTAGCCTGGACTCTGACTCAGCTTGAGCCCAACCCTGCTTCTATCCACACACAAATCGATTGGACTTGAAGTCAGCAAGCACTCAGGTCCTAGGGCCCTGTTAGAGGGGTGGATCAGAGTTGCCAACTAAAGGGGTATGTGCTAAGCCCACACTTCCCGAAGAGGTAAGAGCCTATGTCTCCTAAATGCTTAGAGCCATCCAGCAGACTGAACTCCACACAACTTAGGAGGTTGAATGGTTTGTGAATCACTCTGTGGCTTGGAAATGGGCCTCCAGAGCCTCCAGTGAAGCCCAGAGGCAGAAATACAGGCACCTAAGGACGTTTTAATGCAAAATTTTAAGCGCAGAGTTTATGCGCCTGCAGGCTTGGTGAGTTTTGTGAATTACAGCAGAGACGACACAGAGACTGAGGTGGCTAGAACTTCCATGGGTCCCACTCTATGGATATATCTACACTACAGTTAGATGCTGGCATTAGTCCTGGGTCAGCAGGCTACAGTCCATGAGCCTCTGGCTAGGGGACTGCTTAGCTGTAACGTACCCTACACCCAGTCATGACCCAAATGTCTACACTGCTATTAAACATCACCTCAGCCTGAGCTCCAAAAACACAAGTCAGCTGACACAGGTCAGCCACAGGTGTCTAACTGAAGTGTAAACATACCCTATCTGGTTTTTCCGAATAAAACTTCAGGCTCTGAAATCAGTTAGATGTTGAGTGAAGCAATGCCAATACACCCATGAAAATACAGCTTGTATTTATATGTGCCTAAATACCTGTGAAAAGCTTCAATTATTAACATTTTTGTGCGAGTTTCCAATGATTTTTCATCATTTTAATTGAACACAACTTCAGAATAGCATGAAATTATATTCCTTTCCCAACTGGTCACTTACAAATCCAGTTTGTTAATTACATTGTCACAAATGTTTTTTCTCCTTTACCTAACCTATGTTCAAGATATATTCACCTAAATGGAATGGAACATTTAAACAGCAGTGGATTTGATTTCACCACTGAAGATTAAGGTGAAAGCTACTGTCCTCTAGCACATTCACAGTCCCTGAAAACTAACTGAAGCATTCAAATAAGCATTTGCGTTAGAGCACAGCGTGGATGTTAATATAAAACTAATCCTTTACAAATTTTATATGGACCCCCTCAGACTGATAAAGTAATAGATTTCCTTAGCAAAGAATATATAATTACATCTTTTGAAAGAACAGTACTCCTTGAACTAGACAGCTCTATTGAAATAATTAATTGGAATAACAGTATTGCTGACGCAGTCTTGAAGAGCTGTTAAGAAATCACATTTTACAAAATAATTAAAAAAAACATGAAAAAATCTCATTGACTTTTTATGATTTATCAACCCCAAATGAGAACGCAAGATTTATTTACTATACATCAGTGGATGTTTTTAATAATAATTACTGTTACTTCCTTTTCCAAAGTAAAATTGAGTTTTGTAGCAAACTTGCCTTTATAGGAGTCCTGTGGCACTTAAAGAGTAACAAATTTATTTTTTGCATGAGCTTTCTTTGGAAGAAATCCTTGGCTGTTGGTTTTACTGACTTAGACTAATACAGCTACCCCTTTGGATCTTGCTTTTGTAATACACTTACTTTTATATAAAAATAAAACTAATTTTTGTTCCTACAGCATTTCTTAAATTGTAAATCAATTATCAGTGAAGCTAATTGCAAAGTATAAAATTGATAATTTGAGTCAATTATGTGTTGTGGCCTTGTAATTTGGATAAATGATTGGCTGAAATAGGTAACCTCAAATTTCCATTATGTAGGATCTGAAATTAAATTTGAACCTAATTCCTAAAAATGAAATGACATGCCAAGAATTCCTTTGGGGTGTGATAACATAAATGACCCTGGACCAGAAGAATGTTGTTATAGCCACTTGTAAAGTGCACATTCCAGGTTTCCTGAGGGGAAATAGAAGTCATTTAGGAAGACTTGCTTATTTGATCTACTTTTGATTTGCCCAGTGTTAACATTCAGAACTCAGCTGAGGTGCCTTGCTTATTGATCATATTCAGAAGATTAAAAATAATCTAAACTAGGATACAAGACTTTTATTTTTCCACCCAGCAAACAAATGAGGAGGTTAGCTGATTGCACCTCTCGATTTATTAAGAGTAATGATTATGAAAAGACTAAAAAGCTATTACAATTCAAGATTATTTCTGGAGAAATTGGTGAATTATTAAATATAGGATTCTCATCTAATATTGGAGTTAATGGAGTATATCAATGCAGAACGGAGCTTTTGTTTTTATTTGGGATATTTATTAATCAAGAGAGTTTGTAGATTGCTGGGAATAAGGCCTGGATGACACAATTTCCAAAGGGTAGCCCCCTTAGTCTAGTTCAGCAAAACAAACACAGAGTATTTTTTTATTGCATGAGTTTTCATGGGAGAAAATCCCACTTTGTCAGATGCTTTGAAGATAGTGGAACTCACAAAATGAAAAGAAAATAAATGCAGGGAGTATAACACTTTAACCTTCCTGATGACTCCATTGATGATTTGCTAATAGCTGTACTCAAACAAATGAATAACAAATTAAGGCTTCAAAGAGAAACTGCAGAATCGGAATTTGTATGCAAATTTGACTGTGAGAAGTCAGGAATCGATAGGGACTATGGATTCTTTTCCCATTACAACACTTGACCCCCAGTTTCCTCTATATGCTGTTCCACAGTGTTTGGATCTTAACTGCTTTGATATGCTGTTACAGTGTGACCTGATCCTATGACCTACACTTACCTGCATTTATTCGCCTCCCATTCTGTAAGTTCCTCCATCTTCAAAGCATCTGATGATGTGGGATTTTCTCCCACAAAATCTCATGCAATAAATAAATGTGTTAGTCTTTAAAAATGCCACAGAACTCCTTGTTTGTTTTGGATGCCTTAAAAGGGACTAGATTGAAACAGAAAATTTGGAGCCAGTATTTCTGGATTTTATTCCTGCCTCTGCTACTAACATGCAGGCTGATTTTGAGTTTACTCATTTGTTGAATGGACATTATCACATTTACCTCATAGAAATATTGTTATTAAGTGGTAAACCTCTGAAAGCCACCATGTCTATGATTCAGCAAAGCACTTAAGAATCTGCTTAAATTAAGAATGTGCTTAAGTCAGTTAGACTTAAGCACATGCTTAAATGCTTTACTACAGAAAGATGGACTTCATGAGATATTTATATATTTTGCTGAGCTGGAACTTATAAATGTGAAGGATTGGTATTGCTAAATAGCCATTAGGGAAGTTTGATGCCTGTGTTTACAGTTATGTGATCTTTCCTGTCAGAGCCTATTTCCTTCCAACCCGCTAATATTACATGCAGAGGTTTAATTTAGAGAAACAATGTACTATGATCTGCTGTTCTCTTGTTAGGACATATTTATTAGAATCTTTGGATATTGACTAATTTTTTTCCCCCATCATAACCTGTCTCCCAAGAGAATTTTGAGGATTAATGGTTGCAGAGAACTTTAACAATGTAAATTGCTGTATAAATGCCACATATTATTTATTAACATTTTAAAATCTCAGTGACATCTTTGAGTCAAATTTTATCTTCTATTCAAGATGACCTACACAAGTCAGATATCAAAATATGGAACGTACAGCATTTGAAAACTAGCACACCACCAGACAACTATGGAACAACTATCTAAAGGGCTAATTATAAACATGAAGCTAATTTTTAAGTTTATGTTGAGGAAATTGAGTAACGTTCCCAAAACAGACCCAAATATTTAACTGCCCCCTCACAACTGAAAATGGTTGATGTAATATTTCCCTTCTAGGAGGCCCTCTATCAAAATGGTATCGCACACCAACAATTCCAGCTGCCACTGGGAAGTTAAAGACACACTGCTATTACTTTTCAGGCAAAGGTGTCAAACCCATTCATTATGGCGGGCCAGATTTGACTTGAATGTTCATTGAGTGGGCCGTACTTACCATAAATGGGAATACTGTGGCACTCTTGTAGCATCTCAGAGCACTGTATATGGGAAACTTTTTGCTCTGCAATAACACTTTCTCTCTTTCTGTGATGCTCAGAGACCTGACACTCACATGGCATTGCGGAGCACTGGGTACGTGAGAGCCCTCTGTTAGGGAGAGAGCATAGTCTCACAAAGTACAGCCACAGGCTGAATGGAAGAGGTTTGTGGCCCATGGGCCTCTTGTTTAACACATTTGTCAAATGGAAGAGCTTCAAAGCACCTGAAAAAGTGGGATATTCTCCCATGAAAGCTCATGCGATAAATAAATATGTTAGTCTTTAAGTGCCACAAGACTTCTTGCCTTTTTTTTTTTTTTTCTCTTCCCCCCACATTCTAAGTGTCTGGCACATCTTTACAATGGGAACTCTATAAAACTGCATTCATTAGATTCTAGTAAATTTGCATAGTTTGTCCTCAGGAATTAAAACATAGTATTTTCATGCGATGGTTCACACGTGTTTATGGAAATAGAATGAGGTTAATAACTCATGCAAACAATTTGCCAAAAAGAAGGTCATACAGCTAATATCAGCAAGGACATTTGTGCCTACCATTCAAAAGAAGCAACCTCTGAAGTGTGCTATTTACTCTGCTTAAATATATTTAGAGATAACCGTGTGCTAAATTCAAAGTTGATGAATGAAGCTGTAAATTACATGCCATCAAGTGAGTAACCAGCAAGGTAAGTTTGTAGGAGAAGGGGGGGGTCTGCTTACACCCTCTTATTTTTTAAATGGGCTATGATATTGAATGTAAAACCATGATGACCTTTGGCATACAGTTAAGACTATGCTAAACTTGTTCTTTAATTCATAGTTTATGCATCCCTCTATTTGGAAAATAACTGGAGTATCTCTGATTTTTCAAAGAAGATAATAGATTCATGGGCATATTGACCAATGACTTCTGTGCCTCAACACATATACAATTTACACTGGGAAGTACAAATATGTTAAAACTCAGCTGACTGCAAATCTAAAAGGGAAAAAAAGCAAACATACAAATGCTAAAAGAGAAGTAATGCCATAATAAACTATGGAAGGATAAGTTTACAAGACTAACTTCCTTTCTGAATGCAATGGATTTGTGTCATTCTTAAACTATATCTACTGACTTTTTTGGCCAAAAACATAATAAAAATATGCATTTGAATTAGTGACTGATAATGTAAAAATTACATTTATTTAATCCTGCAAATGAAGGAACCAATATGCCTATCAAGTAGACTATTCACAGAAAATGCATTTAATTTTCCTGTTAATGTGCTCTATTTGTACAATGAAAATTCATCAATGTTATAGCAGAGGCGCCCTTGTTCCTCTCCTGCCGTCAAACTGAGCAATAATTGAGTCAGTCAAGACAATACGCTTTGACCTTGAAGTTTTACATTTACATTACTCCACCAAGTTCCAAAGGGGGAGCCATGGTAGTTCAGTTCAGCAAAACAAACCAGTATACTCCTTGTCTATTATTCCACCAAATAACAGAAACATTTTAAAATCTCTTGTTTTTTCAAAAATGTGGAAAGCAATTACAGTTCCAGCATTTTAATATTTTGGACTTGATCCTATTTTTCTGGAGTTAAAGGGAAAATATTGCTGAATTAAATGAAATCTGAATCAGGTGATGTACATAATGAGCAACTGATACAAAATGAAATGTGTTACCGAGCACAGAATACAATAAAAGCTCAATGCGCTCATCAATTTTCTTGCAGAAAAAAAAGACATTAATGAAACTCAATTTAGTTCATATATTTTATTTTTATTGAGTATTTCACCGATCATAAACTAGTTAACAAATAAGCAGTTCAAAAGTTATTTAAATATGTCAGAAGAGAATTTTTAACTATACTGTAGTACACACAACATATTAGTTCAGAAGAGAAATGTACTATGTATCATAGACAGTATTATTCATACATGACAAACACATTTTCTTCCTCTGGTATTTCAATAAATTTATCTGTTGAAATGGGTTTATGCTTTTTTATTTTTATGTTCTATATACCATAAGAGCTATTTAATAGCCTGTGACCCAAGATTTTCTGATGGGATTGATGACTGAATCCTTTCAGTTTTGGATCCTCAGCTTAGGGCAGGGTGTGATTTCAATGGCAATCAAAGGGGGATGCACAAAGTACTCCTGATTGGCTGAGCCAGGTCTTCACAGACCTGATCAGTCAATCAGATGGATAGATTTGATGACAGCAAAGACAAGCCCTTAGCATGGGCAGATTACTGCACAGGCCAGCTGGGCCTGCGTCCAGGGACCTACCATGATGTGTGGGCCCCCCCACCTTGCTGGCACTTGGGGGAAGTGAGTTGAGCTGGCCCAGAGGCCAGGCTGCACACTCTCACCCTACTCCTGGGCCCACCAGTCTGCCCCCAGGGGTATGGCGGGCCAACCCAGAGGCTGGGCTCTATGCTCCATCCTGCCCCTGGGCCAGCCACTCTACCCCCATGGGCAGGAAGACGGAGTGGTCACGCCCTGGCTGGTTGGCCCCAGGGGTGACGTGGCTGACTGCTGTCTGCAGTATGTCCTTCGAGGCAGCAAACCACACTGTGCATGCCAGTCAGCCCTGCTACTCCTAGCACCCAGCCAGTCCCAGCCCCACCCCAACCAGCGCTGTCCCGCCTGTGCCAGGGCCCTAGGCTGGCAGGGAGGGGGGACCAGCTGGGGGTGTAATGGTGGTGAAGTCCCAGGATTCCTGTGGCCCCTGATCTGCCACTGTCCCTTAGACACTTAAAAGGACCTGCACTTCAGAAAAATAGTGAGAACCAGTCCACCAAATATCAAACCCCTAAAGTTGTTGTGTGTCAAACACCAAGGCGTGCAAAATCATTAGTTGGCTAGTTACTTTAGAAAAATCTTGGCCAGTGTCCCTGACCCATATATGTTACCATGTAAAAGAGCCAACTAATGTTTGAAATTAGTTTAAATTAAATATTATTGAGGCAATGCTTGCTAAAAGTCTCTGTCCTGAATTTCTTACTTAGGATAAACTCCAGTCGAGTAAGTGAACTGTTAGCTTCCACTATAGAAACAGAACAGTCCTTGTGTTCGATACAAGGTTTTAGTAGGACTGAGAAAAGGGAAGTCATAACTTCACCAAGTATATCATACCACCCTGAACTTCAGTATAAAAAGTACTGCTGTCCTTCAATTCAAGCAGAAAAAGGCTGCTAACCTTAGACATGAGTGATTCTAGGCAAAACACTCATTAGAAATGCAAGAAAGCTGAATTTTAGTTGATCCTAATTGACATGTTTGATTTTTAATGGCTAAACTCACCTACTAGTTCTTGATTTCATCTCTGAGATTAGCATAAGAGCCTGTTCACATAATTTAAGATTTAATCAAGTTGCATGTACTCAACAACAATCTCCAGTATCTCAAACAGCCTCATTCTGCTCTCAGTTTTGCCGGTTTTTGAGAACAGAAATTCTATGGACTTCAACAGAAAAAAAAAAATCTAGCTTTATTTTGGTGCAACTGAAAACAGAATTTGCCACCAGATAAAAAATTAAATTAAGTCCCAATCTGATTTAATGTTAAAAATATTACTCACCAGAAAAGTGCAATAAATCTATTATGGAGTCCGTTATCAGTTAATTCAGTTTGCTTTATTCAAACAAATTTCTCGCAAGTGAATAAATATTCACTCTACCTAAATCTGCTTTTGATTTTTGTGAATTCGGTATTTGGGGCCCAATCCTGTCAATCTTGCTCATGTTATTATTCCTGTTGAATCAGAAGTGACTACACATGTATAAAACCTGCAGGATCCTGTTCTGATGCATTAACAGAAAAATTGTAACCAGTGCACGTCTAAACTAAAACTTTACATTACTGAACCAAAGAAGGGTCAACAAAGTGATATCACATGGGAAACCAGGCAAGTTTGTGACCTGCTACTCCATCTACTGACCAAATGCTACTACAGCAATCCTAGGAAAACAAAATAGACATGCCATAAAACACAGTTAAAAACAATATTTTAATTTACAGGGTAATCAACTAATGTATCTATAATGCAGCTCAGGTCAGAAAGCATGTAATCGAGTTAACTTGGTCTTCATGCTAGAAATCTACAGTTTGAATGTGATGGAATTATAATTTACACAGCACATGCACACATTATTTTGACCATAAAATATAAAGGATAATCAGGACATTAGGTCAGGTTGTTTTAAAGATCTGCTTTAATTTCACCCAAAAGATGATTGTAATAAATTCATTATAATAAATAAATTTTGTTTGGCCGACATGATTTGGTTCTTTAAGGCACTATTATCACAAAAGAATCCCATTTATGATTATGAAAATGCTATTTCTGCACTGTATAAAAGTCACTCATCCTAACTATTTTAATATATATTCAAGAACACCAAAAACTATTTAAAATGGCTATAGATGTCCTCTGCTTATTTACATTTTTAAGAAAGAATCAGGAGAAAAAAATTACATTGAAGAATCATTTATTCATTATTGACACAGATTGGACAGCCTCTTGTCCTACTGAAATACAATGGAACCTGAGTTACGAACATCAAAGTTACAAAATGACAAGTTAACCATATGTGGAATCAGAAGTACACAATCTGGAAGCAGCAGAGACAAAAAAAAAAGTACACTTCTGTGTTCAACATAAACTACTAAAACAAGAAAGAGAAAGCAGCATTTTCTTCTGCGTACTAGTGTTTCAAAGCTGCATTAAGACAATTCAGTTGTAAACCTTTGAAAGAACAACTGTAATGTTTCATTATGAGCATTTCAGAATTATGAAAAACTTCTATTCCTGAGGTGTTCATAACTCTGAGCTTCTACTGTATATAATTCATTAATTTTAATTGCTTCATTTTTATAACATCCACATAACACATTAAGATCCCTTCCAGTGGAGGAAGTAAGATAAATAACTAGGCACAAATTTGTCTATGCAAAATATGCTATAATTTAAAAAGTATTCTGCCTCTTCACAAATCTTCTTTAGAAAAGGAGATTACTGTCCCTCTTTATGAAGCACTCATGTAATGGTTTCTAGAATAATGCTTTTCACCTACCTCAATACCAGGAAGAAGTTGATAAATTGGAAGGAAACAGGGAAAAGTAACAGAAGTCATTATGAATTTGGAGGAATTGACTTATGAAGATTATAAGAAATAATATATAGAGTCTCGTGATGTTTTTAAAGACTAAGAAATTTAATTATCACATAAGCTTTTGTGGGAGAAAATGCCACTTCAAACAATGAAGTGAGATTTTTCTCCCATGAAAGCTCATGTCATAAATTTGTTAGTTTCTAAAAGTGCCACAGGACTCCTTGTTTGTTTTGCTGAACTAGAGTAGCACAGCCACCTTTTTGGAAGAAATTATATATATATAGCATGGATAAATAATGACTAAAGGGTGGGGGGGCATGATTGCTATGTACAAGATGTGGAAGATTATGAACAGCAATGAGGTGTAAGGGGATTACTAAGATAAATGGGTTGAAATAAAGCAACAGAAAGTTTATTAGTGGTATATAATAATACTTTGCATTTAAATTCTGAATACTTAAAATTCCACTTCTTGTGTAGGGGACTTCTTGGGCACACCCAGCCAATTCTATTCAATGACATCAATCTCCCTGTTAAAAAGCAAACATGTAATTCCTTCCAGGTTTTAGATTTTTAAGATTCTGACAATGTATAACATTTCATCAAAGTATCTCAAAACAATTTACAAACTTTGATTATGCTTTTTTTCCCCCAATGAGTGGGAAAACCGTAGGCACAGAGAAGTGAAATATTTTGCCTCTAAGGTAATATAACAAATCACTGACAGAGTAAACCGAAATTTTAATTACCAGCCTTTTGTCCTAACCACAAGTTCATTTTCCTTCCTTGAACAAGCCAAAGAGCAGCAAAAGTTTCCTCAGACTGAAGGAAGTGTGTACACCCTCATCCAAAGTCACTAGAAAGCATTGCGTATGCGACTGTAAGCAGAACTACACAAAAGGTTCCCTACACTAAATTAAACAATCCTGGCTTTAAAGTTCTGATGCAAAGCAAAGCAAGCGTGGAACAGCTGAAGAACTGTATGTGGCTGTGGATTCCTGAGGCATCACTAACAAGTGTACTGTAGAAAACAGCTTTATAGTCACAGAGGGTATGTCTACACTGGAGCCGTAGGTCAACTTAAGGAAAGTTAAGTTGACCTACAAACCCCTGTGGCCACACTGGGCTTTAATTAAGTTGACTTAAGTGCTTCCTTAAGTCAACTTAATAGCATCACTTCTTAAGGTCAACTTAACACTTAAGTCGACCCTATTAAGTCAACTTAAGCCAGTGCAGATGAGAAAAAGCCCTTAAGTCAACCTAATAGGCCTCCAAGCCCCCTCCCAGAGTTCCCGACCACCAGGAAGGGTCGACCTGGCACCTACCGGTGTGGACACAGGCAGTCGACAGGAATGTTCAATGTGGACTAAGTTGACGTAACTTAAAGTTGACCTTGTTAAATCGAATTAACAGAGCCTCCAGTGTAGACATACCCACAGAAACTTCAACTGACACATTTTTCTCCTGTCTAATTTCTACCACCACAACCCTGTCTTTACTATTTGGAACTGAAGACAGAGGTCAGGGTCACTTACAAGAAAAAGCTATTTTGCAAGAACTGGGCAGGGTGTTTCCAGATCACTGAAAGTAATCATTCACTAGGGGGAACCTGGCTATTCTTAAAACAAGAGTACAATGTGCACCTGCAGGTAACTACTGTGTATAGCAACTTACATAGAGAGCGGAAATCTCCATATACATGAAAGACTATGTTCCCAAGCAAGATGACACCACCGCCCAAGTGCACCGCCTACGCTAGCTACCAGTGCCATAACCTAGCCCTCTCTCCCACTCGGTTTCTACTTCATTTTACACTCTCAAACAAGGTTACAATTCTGACCTGCTACTGTATATAGGAGAGACTCCCTCTTCTTCTGCTGGTGCACAAACATACCAGATGATAGGGTTTAACCCTGTGATTTTCAACTGTATGAAATACATTTGTAGCCTCTGAGCCACTTTCACTCTCAGTTATACCCATAACTGTCTTCTTTGGGATGTCATAGGTGTAACTGAAGGTAGAATTTAACCTCAGATTTTATTTTCAACTAAAAGAAGAATTTGGAAAGAGATGGATTTAGTGCTGCTAGATTACTGCAGGAAAGTTTTCTCCTTGTTAATTTTTCCCCCCTCATTCTGTGCCAGTCCAGGCACCTGGCGTGTAGTTCCTACTAGGAGATTGTGACAGGACGTATTGACTTTTTGGTGATGTCATCCCTAGTATACCAGGGATTCACCCAGAGCTCAGTTGCCTCTCTAAAAGACGTTCAGATCAGATTATTTCCTAAACAGACAACATAACTTTGAGACATTGAATCTAGCATGAATCTTGCTATTTGAAAAAGTCTGGAATTCTTTAGAAGACAGTGCTGATCTCGAAGAGTGGGGTCCAGAATGATCTCAAGGAAAGAAAATTAACAGGATTTTAAATTCCATTGCTTTTGGACGGGCACTTTCTGTGCTGCCACTGAGGATCCGGGGCCAAAGAAGCTCTTGTGCTCTTCCCACCATGGGCCCAAAGGGCAAAGGATCACACTGTCAGCTCCCCCAGGGGCCCTAAGAGCCAGAGGAGCTCTGTACCCTTGCCAGTTGTGGGGGCATGTGCCTGTTTGCCCCCACTCCTTTGTGCATATTCTACAGGAAAAGAAAGTTTTCTTCTTCTTTCTCTGAGTCTTTCTATGCCAGCCCAGATTCTTGGGACTTCTCAAAGCAATGTACTGATACACAACACAAAGGAACTCAGGTTCCATGACTGCCTGAAATACCCTTTGACTATAGGAAACATCAGCTGATATCTAACCAATGAGGGAAGTTCCTCAGCTAGAGAAATTTACACTGGCTGGAGATCTGGCCTACCTTCTACAGGAAAAAGTAGAGAATGTGCAATACCAGTGGCTGCCTTGCATATCCACAATAGCAATGTACATACTTTCCCATCCTGTGACACAGCTAACCATGTATAGCACTTGAGACATCTTTGCTTTCCCTGAAGCATATTGAAACACTGCAGAACATTTTACTTCTCTTTTGTCTCCTTCTTAGGGCTCTTGCGCAGCATAAAAAAGTCTATCCAAGGCCTTTACCTTTTCGGTCCTTTTAATAGAGTTACAGAGCTTTTGTAAGTGGCAGACAACAAGGAACAGCACTAGCGTTTCTGGCGCTCCCCTGCAAGCACAGCAGATGCCAGTGCAGATGAGTAATGTCAGAGCATACCACAATGGTGTGCTCCCCATCTTGGCGCCCCTCAAACATCGGCACCCCCTGCAATGCTTACCAGGCTTACTGCGTTGCGCCAGCCCTGCAGACAATAATGCCCTGTTTTACTGGACAGAAGGACAGCCCTGTAATTAACCTGATTCAGATGAAAGCATATTGTTACATTCAACACGAAAAACAAGCAAGGAGTCCTGTGGCACTTAAAGACTAACAAATTTATTTATTGCATGAGCTTTTGTGAGCATCTGACAAAGTGCAATTTTCTTCCATGAAAGCTCATGTGATAAACAAATTTGTTAGTCTTTAAGTGCCACAGGACACCTTGTTTGTTTTGCTGAACTAGAGTAACATGGCCATCAACTATTCAACATGAAGTATCGACATACTCTAAACAGGATTTAGTTTGCTGAATGAACTTGATTTGGTTCTTTACAGGGGAGAACTCACAACTCTGCTGGTTCAGTGAAGAGCAAACAGGAATCAGATTCTGAACAACAATAGCTTAAGGGATGGCCTCCACTTCCTAAAAGTTCAATGGAGGATAACTAAATGAAATTAGTACAAGACTTAAGACTCAAGGAGGCGTGATTGGTTCAACAGCTTTTGCTTACTGACCATTCTATCAAATCTAGGTATATTTGAGTTAAGTCCCCCCGTGAAGTATTTCTATATCGTCTTAAGGCTGGTATTAGTGATGAATACACATTACAGGTACTGGTGTTCATTCTAATGTCTAGGTCATTTGGAAGGAATTCCAGTGGGTCAGCTGTGGCATCATGTGTCAGATCAATGGTTCTTCTATAAAAAGAGAGAGCTTAAGAGCCTAAAAATGATCAGTGCCTTATGGGGTGTAGACACAAGGTGGGTGAGGTAGTATCTCTTATTGGACTAAATTCTGTTGGCAAGAGTGACAAGCTTTCAAGCCATACACAGCTCTTATTCAGGTCTGGGAATGGTACTACCACCATCACAGTACGTTTCTGCAAAAGGACGTATGGCTAAAAATTTGATGAGGATTCCTAGGTTTCCTAGGACTTGGAAGCCTACTACATTTTCTTTGCTCAGGCCCTTCCAATCAACTGGAGAAGGTACTGATATTATACCTGCTGAAATAAAAAATGACTAAGCTTTGGGCACTACTACCCTCTCTGATCTCACCATGAAGTCTTACTCTATGACCATCTGTTGGCAGGGAGAAACTATAACCAAATATCAGGACTGACACAGAAATTAACAAGAGAAATAGCAACATTTGCAAGGGCTAATGGCACCACACAATTCAACTATGAAATAATAATAGAGCAGTCATTTTAATAATTATAGAATATATATTAACATACATTCCTTCACTGGGTAATTTAATGCTTTCTCAGAGCTCAGTGTGCATTAAATAGTCCTCATAATATGTATTACACATTTATAAAAATCTTCACATTCTTACACCCTAGACAGAAATTATTAGTCTGCACAAACAAAATATGTTCTACCAGAAAATAGTATTGTCTATAATCATTTTTAAAACATACAATTCAAAATATTTTCAAATACTTCCATAAATAAAACTATGGATATCACAGAATACTGGGCGTGGGGAACAATCCTACAACCCTTTAGACTTTTTTTTGTTTGTCATTTCATGTCAATCACTTAGCTGATCTGTTTCCAGGTGACGGCTACTGGAAAGAAAATATGAGAAATAATAATGATAAGAGATTTATTTAAAAACTGGATTGTGAATTATGCTTAAATGCTATCAAAGGATTACTTAATCATATTGCTAATCTGAAAGGACTAAAGTAGTGGTTTTCAAACTTTTTTTCTTGGGACCCAGTTGGAAAAAAAAATGATGATGCCCGCAACCTAACAATTACATCTTTGAGCAATGCATTCCAGTCTCTTGGTGGTGGAATTAGGAAGTGCCATGACCTGGTACCTGAAGGTCTGCAAGACAGTACTGAGTCCCGATCCATGGTTTGAAAACCACCGTACTAAAGTCACTGAGGTCCCACAGTTATGACAGAGAACATAATTTGCATTAAAGACTGAAAATACGTTAAAAACAATGAGCGTCCTGTGGTACCTTTCAGACTAGCAGATTTCTTCGGGCGTAAGCTTTTGTGGGCTCTTACCCACTTCCTCAGATGCAAGTTGGAGCCCATGAAAGCTTATGCCTGAAGAAATCTGTTAAGTCTTTAAGGTGCCAAAGGACTCTCGTTTTTGCTGTACACAGACTAACACAACTACCCCTCTGAAAACACACTGCAGACACAGGAGACCAATGGAATTACTCAAGTATATGGATCATATGCAGAAAAAAGCAAATACTATTAAAGAGATCACAATACATTATGACCCTTAAACCTGTTTTCACTTTGCACCTGAAAAACCACAGAAAGGAGTACATCTTAACAGTATATAGGACCCTTTTAAGGAAATGTATTGTGACAATACTCAGTGAAAAAATACACTTAAAAGAATTCATACATAAATAACACCAGCCACCAAAAGCAAACATCATTATTTGCCAAACATCAATTTACAAAGTATCATTGACTTGTTTCTTTGCAAAACAAAATTAATAAAATTGTTATAGTATGAAATATTCATGAATATACATTATGAGACAGGCACATTTTGCACCACAGCAGCTGTGAGTTGTTTACTAATTCCATTTTAAATCAAAATGACATTATCTCAAGAAGGCACATATTGCTATAACTACCATTAGAAGTGAGGATTAATCAACTTGCCAATAGTGTAAACAGCTACCATGATAGCAGTGGAATCATCTGATCTTGGAACCAGATAAAATGTAAAATTTTAATTTCTTTAATAGTAGAAATTTCTTCTCTTCCTATTATTTGTATAGAAGTATAGCAAATGAAAACAGCAGAATTAAATTGTCAAATGTCTCAATGAACATGTTTTTCCCCCAAATACATTTCCCTATAAGCACTCAGTATACAGAGAACCACAATGAAGAATGAAAAGAGGAAAAAGATGAGATAGAAACATGAAAGTGAGAGACTAGAACCATCCGGTTTTGTCAGCCCATTTATATTGCTCCTGTTAAAATAAAACAAACAATCTATGGAACCTGGACCAGACAGTGCCCAGCCCTTCACTGTGCAGCAATGAGGAAATAACTTTGCCTCTGCATAGGCAACAGGGATAATAAAAAAAAAACAAGGAGTCGTGTGACACAAAGTGCCACACGACTCCTTGGGGTTTTTTTTTGCTGGACTAGACTAACACGGCTATCCCTTTGGAAATTAACAGGGATAATGACACCTATTTGGCTCTGGGAATCAAATTCAGGGATGTCTTATAGTGAACTCAAAGGAGTTTAAACTAAGGTAATTAACATTGTCTTCTGGTCTGTACAGGGGACAAATTTTGCTCTCAGTTATCTTGGAGCAATTCAGTTAACGTTGGCTTGGGCTATACAGCTATTGGCAATCGACGAGCGATACACAGTATCTTCCATTGACTTACTCACATTGCTGTACCATGGCATCTTCACTGCACTGCATTGATGAGAGACACCCTTCAGCTGATGGAGTCATATTCCTTTTGAGGAGGTGGATTAATGACATCCATCTGACAGTACTCCTGGGATCAATTGAGTGGGTCTCCAAGACCAGGTCAGTTGATCCCCCCAAGAAGCTGGTAGTGTACACACAGGCAGTACAGACATACCCTTCAATGACAGAAGATAACTCCAATGAGATATGGTCACAGCAAGCTAATTAATGTTGATTTAAAAAAAAAAAAAAGGTTTCAGCCATACAAATACTTTCTTATGCGAGTAATACTTTTCCAAACAGTTCTATTGATTTTAACACGGCTTCTTTTATGTGTGTGGAGATGCAGGTATATTCTTTATCTATTCCCCTTTAATTTTAAGTATGCTATTTATACATGCAATATATAGCTTTTCTAAACCAATAATGAAACATCTTATTCAGACAAAATAATGGTAACCATGTAGGGATAATTTCTTTATTTTGCATTTTATATTTAATATTCTGTCTCTCACATCGACTTTAATTCTCTCCCTCTCTCTCAACTAGGACTAATCAGGAATTTTTTTGACAAAACTTCCCTCAAGTGCAAGATGGAATTTCTGGTTGAAAAACATAAAAGACAGACCCACACCTAGAGCTCTGTGTGGATACAAAAATGTGGATCCACATTTGCTTAGTGACAGTTTCTATCTGAGTTCCAAAAGGGCAGCAGTGTTAGTCTGGTTGAGGAAAAACAAACAAGGAATCCCATGGCACTTAAAGACTAACAGATTTATTTATTGAATGAACTTTTGTGGGAGAAAATCCCACTTGATCAGGTGCTTTGAAGATGGGGTAACTTACAGAACGGGAGGAAATAAATGCAGGGAAGTGTAAGTTATGGGAACAGGTCACATTGTAACAACAAATCAAAGCAGTTCTCAAGATTGAAACACTGGGGAACAGCATACAGAGGAAGATGAGGTCAAATCACCTGTTGTAAGGAGAGAAAAATCCAATGTCCCTATTAAGTCCTGAAGTAATGCAGCTGAATTTGCAAATAAATTCAATCTCAGGAACTTCTCTTTGAAGCATTGAACTTGTATTCATCTGTCTAAGCACCTCAATTAGTAAATCATTAATGGAGTGATCACAAAGATTAAAACGCTGACCAACCGGTTTTAGAGTGTTGAGATTTTTTGATGTCAGATTTGTGCCCATTTATTCTTTTGCACAGAGACTGTCCTGTTTGTCCAATGTATATGACAGTGGGGCATTTCTCACACGTGATAGCATAAATCACATTGATGGATGAGCAGGTGAAAGAGCTTTTGATGAAGTAGCTAGTTTTATTAGGGCCTATAATAGTATCTTTTGTGCAGATATGTGGGCAAAGTTGGCAGCGTGGTTTGTTGCAGGGATATGTGCCTGCTTTAATGGTTGTTGTCAGGTCTGTTGTAAATATCTGTTTAAGGTTGGGGACTGTCTATAAGCGAGAAGATGTCTGTCTCCTAAGGCTTTAGACAGTGAAGGATCATCTTGTAGAATAGGTTGTAAATCCCTGAGGATGTGCTGTAGAGGTCTGACTTGGGGGTTGTAGGTGATGACTAGAGGCATTCTGTTGGTCTCTATCTTGGGCTTCTCCTGTAGTAGTTGACTTTGGGGTACCTGCCTGGCTCTGTCAATCTGTTTCTTCACTTCCACAGCTGGGTTACTGTAGTTTTAAGAGTGCTTGATAGAGATCCTGAAAGTGTCTGTCTCTGTTTGAAGGATCAGAGCAAATGCAATTATATCTTAGGGCTTGGCTGTAGACAATGGATTGTATGGTGTATTTTGGATGAAAGCCTGAGGAATGTAGGTAACTATACCGATCAGTAGGTTTTCAGTATAGGGTGGTGCTTATCCGCGATTCCCATGCTATATTTTATCTATATCCATAACCACATCTCCAACCGAGCTGGTCTCACAGTCAGCATTTTAGCTTTTGATTGGCTCATTCTCCAGATGGGTTTCTCCCACTTTTTCCATTTCTTGTTGTGGTTCACACACTGTGCTGTCTATCAGATTTCCTTGGCCACCAATCAAATTTTTGATTGACAGCATGGCATGTGAACTGCAAAGAGAAGAGGTGGGCAGGGAAGTCACAAGGAATGAGCAAAGCAAAGGCCAGCATGCTTACTGACTGACAGTGAGCAGTGACTCTCCAAGCCCCAGCCTGCTGTGACTGAGACTCTGATTGGCTCACCGACCACAATCAGAGCTGAGCTAGGATTGGCTGAAGAACTTCCTTGTTCCCCCCCTGTGCTGCTGACACAGATCAGTGTGGCAGCTGCAGCAACGGATCGCATGCTGGGCAGATAAAAGTAGAATCCGCATCTGTGGGTCAATCCACAGCAATTGGTCTACAGTTATCCACACCTGCCTCCACAGATGTGGATACCTGTGGATCTGCAGCAGATATATGCAGAGCTGTAGGACTCTACACATACCCCTCCAAAAGCCAAATGCCCAGGTGTACAGCAGTCCTCTCTCAGCTCCAAATTAGGCAGAGCAAAAACTTGGACCTCCATTTCAAAATCATAGGTAAATGGCCTAACAACTGAGCTATCGAGTATTCTGGCACAGGAGATGCGACAGATATGGCCATTTCCTGCATAGTATTGTGAGAAGACACCATCGCATGACCTAATCAAACCAGCTACTTCACAATAGCTCATTCACCTCTTCATCCACAGATGTGATTTATGCCATCATGTACCAGAAATGCTCCCCCCTCCACACACCTTATATATTGGATAATCAAGACAGTTTATGTGAAAAGAATAAATTAAGAAAAATCTGACATTAAGAATCACAACATTCAAAAACCACTAGGTGAGCACTTCAATCTTTCTGATCACTCCACTGGTGATTTGCTAGTAGCTGTGTCCACACAAATGAATAACAAATCAAGGCCCCAAAGAGAAACTGGAGAATTGGAATTCATTTGAAAATCTGACAGTGTTGCTGCAGGGCAAAATGAGGACTTTGGATTTTTTTTCTCATTACAACAGGCGATTTGACCTCATCTTCCTCTACATGTTATTCCCCAGTGTTTGAATCTGAAATGCTGCACTGATTGCTGTAACAGTCTGACCTGATCCTATGAGTTACACTTCCCTGCATATATTTTCCTCCCATTCTGTAAGTTCCCCAATCTTCAAAGCATCTGACAAAATGGGATTTTCTCTCACAAAAGCTCATATGATAAATAAATTTTTTAGTCTTTAAAAGTTCCACAATGCTCTTAAGTTTGAGTATCTTTGGGATCAATTGTAATAAATGCAAAATACATCTGCTGTTGGCTGGGATGCCATATAGGGGGAAATATGCAGTGAGGCCTTGGAGTCCAAAGGCCTATATTGAAAACGTGCTAGACAAGAATCTAGTGAAAGGTTAATGTGATTTCCCCACCTTTCATTATGCAAAATCCTGAAAAGAGGGGGATTGCCTACTAATTATTTTTTCCTGGAAGCAAGGGATCAAAGGCCCATGCTATAGAAATAAACAGCGGAACTGCACGGCCTGTTTCGGTTATGAATTTGGATAGTTATGAACTCTTAATTGTGGGGAAAACCCAGTTATAGGTTTTGAAGGACTGACACCTAGAAGAGCCTAAGGCTGCAGTTGGGGTTGACTTATGGTAAGCTTTTTAGCATGATTGTAAGTCCCCGTGTTTTAACTATTTTTTCTCTACAATATTGTTACCTTAAGATTACATGTACTTGCTTAGAAAGAGCTGTGTAGTAATGCCTAACTGAGGACAATACGCTGAGTATACTTTCTGGAGAGAAAGCTAAGTCCAGCCACTGGCCAGTTTAGGCAGCATAGTTTGCTAGGAATCTAGGCAGAAGACTCTGCAACCTGGAAATATCCCAATCAGGAAGAAATGGGATGCATGTCTCTACCCAAAAGAGATGATAGCAGTGAGACAATGTCTAAAAGTGGTTGCCCTGGGTGGACCACAAATGGAGAACACAGGTGCAGTTGCCCTTACACTTTGACAGGAATTTCTCTGTCCCTGGAAATTTCAGAAAAGTCTCAATTTATTCCCAATGGGAAAAATTTAGTGAGATCTCAGAATTTCCCTGCAACAGAAAAACTTTCCAGACAAGCTCCACTCCAAGCATTTCTGAGATATGATACTTAATTTTCTGAGAGATCATACTGATCGTTTTGAACATATCTGGTACTCCAGGACTGGTGTGCTGGGCTGGGGTGTTTTTCAAGGGGGAAAATTATGTTCCTTTCCAAAGCTGTTACTCGTATTTCTTAATAAAGTTGTGATAGATTTTTGCCACTATCCCCTAAATTAGATTCTATTGCTTTAATCTGTTGTCTAAGGTAAAATAGCCTTCTGTAGCCAGAGAACTGCATGTGCACAGTATAAATATCCTTTATGAAAATATTCATTAAGAATGTACACACATTAGGACAATTTATCAATGTAATGTAATAAGCCATATAAATTAATCTTTTATGGAGTCTGTGAAAAAGCATATATAAATTTTGATCTTCTGACATAAAATAGTAACTTCCTAAGTAATAGTTTATTTTATTTGTTAAGCACCAGCATGTTCAACGTCACACTAATCTGAGACAAAAACAAAAGCAATACATCTTTCATTTAAAATACATCCGTAATTTCGCATTTGTAGCGTTCTGAAATTTTGTTACTCCTCTACGCACAATAAGATCTTTATTAACTCTAATTATTCCTTGATAACACTTTTGATTATTTACCCTAAGGCGACATTATAGATTCTAAATTGTTTTTCCACAGTTGTAATTACCATATGTTTTCATTAATCTGATTCAGTTAGCTCACTTTTTGCGTAGTGATCTTAGTGTCAATCAATTCTTCTTCTCGCCCTTGCATCAAGCTCATTAGGAGGGGTGTGGGATTCTGAAAGTATAGTTTCTAATTTTAAAGATTTGTCATAAAATAAACTGACAGACACCATAAGTAGATGAATAACTTCTTTTTCAAATATTACACAAGACCATTTCTATATTCTCAAGGTGCTGATCCACAGATATTTAGTCACTCAAAACCCATGAACGTCACCAGGAGTTGTGAGATTAAATCCCTAGGAATTCTTTCAAAATCTGAGGATTTACATCAAAGCAAATGGACAAGTGCTTAAAGAAAATCAATGTAAACTGGCATTTCTTTTGAATACGTTTTGAACTTGTCACTGTGGTTAAGGCAGAAATTGACCTCCAGCAGCTACCATACTTGATGCTGTTTCCTAGCAACAGTTTCTCAAGTAAAGAATTTCAAATGGAATTCTATCAGTAATTTATAGTTTAATAATTCAGTACCTTGCATCTACTTAAAATGACCCATCATCTATTTTCTGAATTTTGAAATTATTTATGTATTTAACCCAAAGATTATCAGAACCAATGATAATACATCTACAATTAATACAAATATGCATCAAAGTATTTCAGTAAAAGCTCTGCTTCACTCAAAATAATAAAATGTAGCATAAAAATTAGACTTTAAATAACCCTCTTTCACACTTTATATTTTATAAACAATTCTAACATCCCTGATGGTCCTTAAGGAAAAGGGGGAAAACCTGTATTTACCATATGACAGTAGAAACTAAACTGTAGCCGTCATGGTAGCAAACAAACAGTTTACATTTAACACACTTTAAAGAATGCCTATGTCCCATTTTGATTGAATTATATTTGAGCAGCACTACAAAAAATGAGAAATATTAATCTCTGTGTTGACAACAAATTGAAGCATAGTCCAATGACAAATCTTTACCTTATCTTTATTAACAGTATTCAGCTGAAAACATAGAGATGGAAAAAATATATATATTTTTACATTATAGTGCAGTGTCAGATATATGGTCATGGAGGATGACTGCATAGTGCATGTCTGCTGCTATAATAATTTACCCAGAATACAAAATGCACCATCTGGCTATAAAATAGATCCTACATGTTATTCACTTAACGAATTTCGTTATAGCTCATCTACAGCAAGAACATAAAAAAATGAAAGCAGGTACTGGTATATTTTTAAAGGAGTCTTGGAATAGTGCCTAGTGTAATTGCTTGGATGATAAACATATTCAAATATCACTTGCCCAAACAATGACACTGTCAAATAAATTAAACAAATACAGAAAAAAGAAAAGAAAAGAAAAGAAAAGAAAAGAAAAGAAAAGAAAAGAAAAGAAAAGAAAAGAAAAGAAAAAGCTTGCAACACTAAATTCTTTAGCTTTGGCACTTCTGATTAACAGAAAGGTTCTGGAATTATGAACTTTTCACGGGATAACTACTCATTCAAATATCATAGTCAGTCAACAGCTATTCTAGTGACAGGAACTCTCTTCTGCTCAGTGGTATGCCATTCATGAAGCAACTCACAAACATCTGAGAGATCACTTACATACACTGCAAGCTCTTTGGGGGCTTCCTTTTTGTTCTTTGTTTGTACAATTCACAGTGGGGTCCTGGATGTTGACTGAGCCTCCTAGATAGTACCACAATACAAATAAATAACAAGCTGCAGTTTCATTCCACATCTAACCCAACCACGAAAAACAGAAAGGCAGAGGAAGAGTCCTTGCTAAATGCAATCCAACCATACTGGCTGCAGAGTGGTGGAAAGGCCCCTAGGCTACAGAAGTAGGCTGCTTCAGACCACTGAATTCACTGAACAAAAAAAATAATGCTACTGTGTCCATTTCACACTTCTACATCTCTATATGGGAAAGCATAATTGTGTATTAGGTTCCCAAGGGCTGGTCATTGGGGCAATGGAGCCACTGTGTCCAAGCAGAGGTCTAACTTTAGCATTCAAATTAAGACAGCCACATATGCAGTCCCTGCTTTCCAGTCCTACCACTGCTACTCTTAATAAAGCCCCCAGGTGTATGTGCTGTTTTGGTAGCTAGTATGAATTTAAATGCTACAACTCTGGAAGAACATGAGGCCATGTGTCAGAGAAACTGCATTGAGCTCCTTGTTCCAGAGGGATAACCATGTTCAGCAAAACAAACAAGGAGTCCTATGGCACTTTCAAAGACTAACAAATTTATTCATCGCATACATCCATGGAAGCTCATGCAATAAATAAATATGATAGTCTTTAGACATGCCAGAGGATTCCTTTTATACTGACTTTCTTGGACACCATTCTGCAAACTATTCAAGCACTTATCACTAAAATCAAGTTTTAGTCACATTGGGTAACAACTAGAAAGTGCAGTTAAACTGATACATGAACTGGATACAGACTCAAAAGCATATCAGGAAATGGCCAGGCTCCCATAAACTGAGCTTCCAGCCCCAAAGTACCTCTTGGAATTTTCATTAACGAACAAACAAACAAAGATTTGAAGGCCACCAGGGGAAGATCTCCCTTAGAAAAACTGAGATATTTTGGAAATTGTATTAGAAATTAAATGTCAGTTTCTCTGGCATTCTATGTGTGTTCTATTAACTTCTTCTAGGCGTTCAACTATCAGGGAAGCTCATGATTCGGATTTAATGTAGGCCTCAAAAAATGTATTTTTCTGGTCAACATGGTGACCAGTTTTAGTAGCCTATCATCTAAATCCACAGCATAAATGTAATGGAGGAGTGCCCTGTGGTAAAGAAAAGTAAAATTACTGGCACATATCTGTAAGTCAATTTTGTCCACCCCTGATTTACTAGATGAACAACTGCTTTCCTGTATAGCCTTAAACCTGTCCTCTAAAGCATATAAATCAGCAATTGCATTTTGTAGTAATGAAGTAAACAAGATATTGTTTTCCATTGTGAACATATATAGTCTTTCTACTACAAAAATTGGCACAAAATTTGGATTCTGTTTAAGATAGATTTTAAGGTGAGAGAAAAGGCAAGAGAAAACCAGCCCCAGTATACACTTGAAGGGCTTTTTAGCAGCAGTCAACTGGCAGATAAGCAAGGCATGTAAAATGCCTCACTTATCTGCCAATGGCTTTCTAAGCTGCTGGGACACACCGCTGAAAGCCAACCACAAATGGCTTGCAGTCAGCTTTCAGCTACATCTTCTAGTTGGTAGGACTTCCGGAGCCAACTGCCAGGGCACAGCAGCGGGTTCTTCTTGCTGCTAATTGTGCCCAGAACGTTGGGCTGACGGTGGAGATTTTGCTGCCATAAATGAATACATATCCAAAGAGGAAGAGGGACTTCTGTTTTTCATTCTTCGGAAATCATGGGTTAATTTCTAGCCTTCTTCCAAAGTGGCAAAAGTTTTCTGATAAAGACTTTTTAGGCAGTTCTTTAGAGATAATGTAAAATATTCTATGTCAGACTGCTGAATAAAAAACACATTATGTTTTCCTTTTGACAGGGTCAATAGGAATCCTTATGACTAGCCAGAGATTCAAAGAATAATGGTAAAGAAATTCACAAGCTGCATGTAACCATATGCCAAGTACTGTTTCCTATCCATTTAAATGCTGGGCCCTTGATAATTATTGTAATTTGACAGTAAATACTGTCAAGACCAAGAGGCAGATTCCAACATCACCCTAGTATAAATCCAGAGCAACACCTTGCCTTCTGTGAAGTTATTCAGATTTCCATTGCTAAAACTGAGATCAGAATCTGACCCATCACTCTGAAGAACGTTATATAAATTGCTGTTGGAGTTATCACTAATGTTGAGGTATGCTTTTCTCAAGGGTCTTTTCACCACAGCATCCAAATCTAATAAGTGGATGGAAGAATTCTGCCTCAGATGACCTGTCCACAAACACCTTTACTATGCACAGATGCATAGCGTGTTCAGGTGTAAGATTTTCCTATCATTCAAAAAAAGTATATATTGTTACATGTTATATGACATCATACTGGCTCATAGCATTTTTTAATTGGCAGCTAAGAATATTGAAAGTAAGCAGAAACAGAGCTGATCTAACTTTAGAGTGCAGATCAAAATAACTAATGTCGATTACTGTAACGCAAACTGAGTTTAACTTGAAGAAAAAGCCTTCAGACACACACTTTCCATGCTGCAGGACAGAAGGCCCTAAACATAGCAGAGCCACTTCAGTTCTGCTGTTTGAAGAGCAAGTTGTAGAGGGACAAGGGGGACTTTTCACTCCTTGTACATCATTGAACTACACCCTATAGAGTCTCCCTCTGCAGTAGTATGGAGAGAGGCTGAAGAGCATGGACAAATAACATACAGCCAAAACCTTTGCAAGTAGCAGCAGTAACTTTACAGTGGATAATTTTCCCAGTAGGCTGGCAACTACTTCAACCCATTGGCAAAACTATCTGCTGTGAAGTTGCTGTGATGGTCTAAAGGAAGGAATCTCTTCCCTTGACCCAATTACCTGTGCTAGACAAGACCTACTGCTAGAGATTTGTGAAGGAACTTGCATTCAGCGTCGGTGGCCAGAACACCTTGATGGAATGATCACTTTGCATTGCAGGATTATTTATTATTCTTACTGCTTAGCGTAAGATACTGAACCAATACAATTCCAGATGACTATAAAGTTATTTCAAAGTACCTAGCACTGGTGAAAAATGTATTCTAAGACATAACATGCAAACTAAAAACAAAAAACAAAAAACCAAAAGTACTTGTTAATAGTAACTGAGTTACCCCTTCTGTATGTCTTACTTCCCCTATATTTGTAGATCAGCACTGTAATGCCATAGCAACAACCAGAAATTGAGAAATGCCTTGGGTCTGGGTAAAACCGCAACACCAGCTCATGGGTTAATGAATGATGTGTAACACTTTGCACCTTTAATTACAATATGGTTTGGGAGGCTGTTATGACATCCAAAAACTAAATGAATTCTTTCCTATGGTGTGTCAGCCTTCATCATCCTAAAAAAGCCCTAAATTTGCCAAGTCTCCTTTCACGCTTGTTTCTCTCATTTGATAAATGAGTGTATTGTTACTGCTAAGCCTGTTTATATAATTAACAATTTATTTGCAATGTAGTAAAAAAAATTAAATCCAGCCCCTTATTACTACTATTTTAAAAATATGTATTTCAAATGGTCTGAAATACAGTGTACATTAAAAATTGCTTTAGAAATGTGGGGGGTTGGGGGGTTGTTTTGTTTTTTTATAGTTCCCCTTTAGCCAGCCCCTCTCTTTACATTCCTGACTTTTACACAAGGCATAAGAACATTTCTAATTACAATTTCTATTCATAAAAATGAAAGTTATGCCTCAGTATCTGTCAATGGAAACATAGGAGAATCCTAAGTGGAGCATGGCAAATCCAAAATCATTAAAAAATCTCTTTATCAACAGCTGACATACAGTAACATATTGAATAGGGTTAACTGTTTGTCTTCAGAGATTTTGTGCATTAGCTTAAAAAGTGATTGATAATGCCAGAAAATTAGTGATGTATTTGACTGTGGTTTACTCTTTCCTATTTATCTGGGATGCATTATTGGAAATAATCTGACTGTGAAACAAAATCCTAGCACAAAACAAGCTTAATTAGAAATTAAATCCAAACAAGCCATTTACTAAGAACAAAACAATCTTCCTCGACTTAAGACAAATCCTACTGGCTTGTCTTTTACAGAACTGAACATTTATATGGTGGGATATTCAAACCACATTTATTAACCTTATCCCCTATTCATCATCACAAACATTAGCACAAAACAGAAGTAAATGATGGCAGCCTTTGATCTTATAATAGTTAAAAACCTCTATAACATGTGACAGAAAATAGAAGTAAAAATCAAAATCCACAGCAACCATCCTATAGTTTTAGATAGCTAAAGCTTTCTTACATATGGCTGTTTTTGAAAGGTTCAGTCTAATAAATTCCTTAAACTATACCTATAACATTCATATCAAATGTCATTGAGTGTTTAAAGGTATAATATAAACTGAATAAAAATATGTGCCAGAAGTTCAAAGATTGCTTACACTGTCTGCTTTCCAGCTCACCAGACTTTGGAGATCATTATGGAAAATGTGTGTCCTGATGTGATTTAGCATGGGATAATGCACTGTAAAACTTCACCTATGGCTACATGGATATATCCAGTGGGACCAAAAAAGTGTTCTGTCTTAACATTTTTTTAAAGCCTTTTGAATTAAATAATAAACTGTTCTCCTACTTTTTGCCATCTTCCTAGCTAAAACACTCTTTTTCTAACTTAATTAAATCCCACACCCACAATTTCAGTTGCTTTTTGCCACCTTTCACTCACCCCTCAAACCTTCCTCTCCTCCTGTCTCTGCTTCTCTGCCTGCACAGGATCATGCTGATTTCTTTCAAAAGAAAACTGACAAAACCAATTTGACTTTTGCCCTCCCCTCATTTCTCCTTCCCTTGCCATCAATAACATTCTTCACCTTTCCTCCAGCCACAGGCACAGAAGTTTCTTAATTGCTCTTCTCCACTAGCACCTACACTTGCCCCAGTGATCCCACCCCAATCCATCCCCTGATCTACCGTGTACCCAATGTTATTCCCTTACATTCTTGTCTTCTTGCAGCCCTGCCAGCTCAAGTTTAACATAGCTAAAACAGACACCTTCATCTTTCTCCCCAAGCCCATACCCCGTCTTCTTTCCTAATCAAGGTGAACAACATCAACATCATCTCCGTCACTCAGGATTGTAACCTGAGCATCATTTTCCCCTCAACCTCTCTTTAGGTCCACATACTCAGTACACACCTTTTTTCCAATTCTTTTTGCATAACTTATCTAAATATAGCCTTTTTTTATCCATCCACACAGTTAAATCTCTCACCCAGTTTCTCACTGAATTATATCTTAATTATTGTGACATCTTTTTCTCTGGCCTTGACAAATGAAATCTTGCCCTTCATACAGTCATTTAAAATGTTGCATTTCCCTAGTCTGTTGTTTTACCATGTCACACCTCTCAAAACATAAGAATGGTCATGGTGTGTTAGACCAATGGCAGGTGCTACAAAAGGAATGAAGTGATCTATCACCCGTTGTCCACTTTCAGTAGTCAGTGTCTGGGAATAAAGCAAGGAGTCCTGTGGCCCTTTTAATTAACAAATTTGTTAGTCTTTAGAAGTAGCACAGGACTCCTTGTTTGTTTTGCTGAACTAGACTAACATGGGTATCCCTCTGCAACATGTCACCAGCATATGGGGTTGCATCCCTGACCATCCTGGCTAATATCCCCTGCTGGACCTATCCTCTGTGAAGCTATCTAATTCTTTTTTGAATGCAGTCATATTTTTGGCTTTCACAACATCCCCCCAACAATGAGTTCTAGAGAGTGACTCTATGTTATGTGAAGTACCTCCTTTCTGTTTGTTTTAATCCTGCCGCCTATTAATTTCATTGCATGACCCCTGGTTCTTGTGTTATGTGAAGGGGTAATTAACACTTATTTTATTAACTTTCTCCATACCATTCATGATTTTATAGATCTCCATCATATCCCCTTTAATTATCTTTTTTCCAAGCTGAAAAGTGCCTGTCTTTAATCTCCCCTCAGCATTCTATATCCTTAATCAGTTTTATTTCCCTTTTCAGTATCTTTTCTAATTTTAATACATCTTTTTTTGTGATGGAGCGACCAGAACCACAGCCAGTACCAATGTGTGGGCATACCATGCATTTATATTATGGCATTATGATATTGTCTGTCTTATTATCCACCCCTTTTCTAATAGTTCCTAATGTTCTTATTTGACTGCTACTGTACATTGAATGGATGTTTTCAGAGAACTATCCACAATGGCTCCAAGACATCTTTCTTGAGTAGTAACAGCTAGTTATAACTCATCGTTTTATAGTAATAGTTGGGATTATGGGTTGTTTTTTTTTTGCACTTAGCATTTAACAGCACTGAACATCTGCCATTTTGTTACCCTCACTCAGTTTATGCAATCCTTTTGTAAGTCTCTGTGGTCTCTTTACATTATTTCACTGGCTTCCTCTCCTCTATTCCTTTAATCACTTGTTTTTACTTTCAAGGTATTTCACAGTTATCCCCACCTTGCCATCACAATCAAAATGTAGACCCCCATCTCCAATTGGCTCATTATGGCTGCCTCCACAGCCCATGTATTAAATTTGCAAACAAACAACTTTGTGCTGATGCCACCCCCCAGGACTGGAAGGAGTTCCCCTTAAACATCTGCACAGATAACTGTCTTCCTTCAAAACCCTCCTTTGCCTTAATGCCTACAAAACATGTCAATGGTTGAGCTGTTGGTATGCATAGGCCATGCTGCATATCATGCTGACCAATATCGTCTCGCTTTTCCTTGTAGTGCCCTGTGTAGCCGTACCCATCTTCTTTCTCCTGTTGTTACTTTGACAGTAAGGTCTTTGGGGACTGGAAAGATTTTTTTTGGCGTGCTTGTACAGCATTTAGGATAATGAAGTTCTGGTCCTTGACTAGGGCTCCTAGGTGCTATGTCTATACAACATAATACATAAAAATAATTTTAAGAACAATAACCTTCAGTTTAATTTTTTGAACAGTCTTTTCTATCACTTCTCTTTTCTATCATTTCTTCAAGGTAAGACATCTTTATTGTACCTCAATCTAGAGCCCTGCACAGATACAAATATGTGGATCCATATCTGATTCACATCCACAAGAAATGGTCCATGGATATCAGTGCTGTATCTGCGGATGCATATATAATGCAGATATCCATGGATATCTGCATATTTCCAGGGCTCTACCTCAGTCTACTGACATATATCATCACAGTGCAATCACAGAATCAGAGAAGTACAGAGCTGGAAGGGACCATGAGAGGACGTCCAGTCCAGCACTTGTACTGAGACAGAGTCAAGTAAATTTCAACCATTCAAGAACCTTTTACTTAAAAATTTTACACTGTAGGTAGAAGGATATATAATACTTTTCTCTCATCAACATTCTTTTAGCAATTTTAGTGATGAAAAACTGGCTTTCTTGGAAAAGTGTCATTCTAGAGAGATCACTTTCTTCAGGTACAGCAAAGAAGTCTCTTTACAAGCCAAATATCTCTCAGGAATACAAGTGTTTTCTTAAATGAAAGAAAAAATAGGTTCCTCACAGTGCACACGCAGGGAAACCTGAGATACAACCTGACACTGCGGGAGCAGTGAATGTCAGCGTCTCCAGGGCAAAGATGCATATATATAAAAGCTGTAATCATCAACAGATATATCTACACTTGTCAAACAAATAGAAGACTAGATGAGCCAATAGTTTTCTACATTTACAATTCCTACAGGCCAAATTCAGAAGTGAAAGGCTAATATATAATTCCTAAAGTTAGCAAGACAAACAAATGCTTGGGGTTGATGTCTGAATAGCTGAGAAACTATACACCTATGACAGTATTACAAATACATATAGACTAGGAACTCAAAATTGACTTTATTATGTACTACACCTCTCCATATATATCTACATAGTGATAGATATGGAGAAAAGTGCTACATGTATTAGCTAATTTATTATTGCTATTATATAGACTCATACTTTAAATTAATCCTATGTTCTTTTGATGTTTCCATTTGAGAAAATTACATTTTGGCATTTCTCCCATTAAAAATGATACATTTCAAATATGTTAACTTACTAAATCTTATCCATTGACTAACTTCTTCAACCAGACTAATTATCATAGTCTCCTCAAAAGTCATCCACATTTACTCAAATTTTTACAATGATGCTTAATGGCAGAACTAAAAGGGATGATACTTTAAGCTGCCTTAGGGCTATACTCAGGCTTAGTACACATTTACCAGGAAATCTGGTGGCAGTTGAAGAGAATTACTCAAGCTACATGGAGTACCTTGAGTAACTGCCATCGATTTCCTAACTTTCCTTTAGCACGGAGTCTCCACTGCACTGTTCTGATGGGAAATTTGTTCGCATCAGCAGGAGTGGATCAAGAAGCAGGCCCAGCAGACCTGCTGCTGCAGAAATTTGGTCCACCTTCCACAAGGGGCTGTGTGTGCACTTGAAAATACTGATGTCATATTACCTAGTTGTTTGTCTAAAAACGCTTTTCAGTATGGTCACTGTGAAGAGAGTGTTAGGCTAGGTTTTCAAGAGCACAAAGGAAAAATAAGATACTCAACTCACATCAACTTTCAATGGGACCTGGTTGCCAAGCTAGCTTGGGAGGCCTCTTTGAAAAGCACAGTCTTATTTGTCAATTTGTATTATGCCATCTAGTTTGAAAAGTCTCATTAAAATTAATGAAAGGATTACTTGTATGAAGAAGACTGTGGGAGAAGAGGGCACAGACGCGGGCCCCACTTCCCCAACGCAGCCTGATCTGGCCTCAGGCTCCTGCTGTTGCCTGCCTGGCCCTGGATACCCAGCTGGGACTGGGGCCGGGAGAGGCTGGCACCGTCGCAGGTGGCCTGGCCTGAATTCCCAGCTGGGGATCAGGCTGGGAGAGGCAGGTGTGGCAGCCATGCCCCGGATCACTGGCCTGGGACAGGACTCAGAGATGAATGGGCTGCCCCGGACACTCAGAGCACTGGCACTGGGACTCAGGGCACGTGCCCTGTGTGCCAGGTGCTACCGATGCCCCTGGAAAAGGGTGCATTCCACTTCTGACTTCTAGCCCCACTGATTCCACTAGTTAGGTATCCACACTGTGCACTTTATTTCAGATCCCCCCATCTACACTTTTATAGTTTTATGCAGCAATATTATTTACAGTGCCTCTTGTACCATTAGTCTTTTCCATAGGTCTCTCTTCCTTGAGATCTTGCCAAGTCTGGGCTCAATCAGTGCTGCTCCTTTCCCCTTCATGTGCACGTTTTGTCTATTTTGAGCAGATGAACTAATCATCTCCTTAGCTCACCCCGCCTACTAGCCTGATTATCTAATTCCATTCCACAATCTGACTTCCAAGGGGAAACTAATTAGTGCCAGAGTCATCAGAGTGCAGGATCCCAGAACTTTGTCATAGACCCATATATATTAATTATAAATATTCTCTGCATTGTGGTAGCACCAAAAAGCCCTAACAGGGATCACAGCCACTGATGATAGTCCCTGTGCAAGCAAACTAAAAAGATATTGATTACAAATTTTGCTCTTTGATATCTATCTGCAAATCCCAAAGAACTCAATGGCTATGTCTACACTACAGGGCTCGGTTAAGCCGGCTTAATAAGGTCTATTTTAAGCCTGTTTAAAGTAGACCTTATTAAGTTTGCTTAGCGCATCCACACACAAAATGCCAGAAGACTGCCCCCATCCACACTGGCAGGTGCTAGGTCACCACAGGAGTGGTGCATCTTGGGTACCTGGCCCACAGTGCAGCACAGCAGAAGTGCCCCTCTCTCCTAGCCACTCCTTTACTACAGGAAGTGAGTGACCACACCACCCTCCATACCGTGTGTGGCAACAGGGAACCCAGGGAGGTCAGGGAGCCTGACGTAGCCCAGCGACGTGCCAGCGCAGCGCTCCGCACCCTCCCTGTGTGGCCCAGACTCCTCTAGCTCTGGAACAGGTGCTGCAGGGCAACTGCCAGTGCAGGGGCAGGACACAGCAGTTGTTAAGATTTAAACACCAGAAAACAGTACACAGAGGAAGGTGAAGTCAAATCACCTGTTGTAATGGGAAAAAAAAAATATCCATACTCAGCATCTAATCCTGCTTTCACACAATCTAATCTAAAAATAAAAGCAACTTTCTCTCTCTCTCTCTCTCTCTCTCTCTCTCCATGTGCTGTTTCCCAGTCTTTGAATCTTAACAACTGCTTTGATTTGCTGTTAGCGTGTGACCTGATCCTATGTCTTACACTCCCCTGCATTAATTTCCTACCATTCTGTAAGTTCCCCCATCTTCAAACTGTCTGATGAAGTGGGATTTTCTCCCATGAACACTCATCTGATAAATAAATTTGTTACTCTTAAACATTGCCCCCGGATTTTTTTTTTTTTTTTTTTTTTACACAACAATATGGGAGGGGTCCTCTGAGACATACAGGGTTGGGACGAGAGGGGGGAGACGCCCATAGTCGGGCTGAGAATGGTGAAGGAAGGGAGACACACGGGTTTGAGCAGAGAAGAAGGAGACAGCCAGGGTTGGGCTGAGAATGGGGGAAATGCAGGGGTCAGGCTGAGAACTGGAGCGATGCCGGAGTTAGGCTGAGAAAAAGGGAGATGCAGGGGTCGGGCTGAAAATGGGGGTGATGTGGGGGTCAGGTTGAGATGCCAGGGTTGGGCTGAGAACAGGGGAGATGTGGTGGTCGGGCTGTGAATGGGGGAGATGCTGGAGTCGGGCCGAGAACAGGAGAGATGCCTGATCAGTCGGGGAACATGGGCAGTTTGCCTGTGTTGCACACAGGTGGGAATGCTCCCAGCTGTGTTGTACCTTCTAGCCAGCCACCATCCCCATTTTTCTGTGGTTACAAGGCCCATTAAATCGACATAAGGCAACTCCTTGTCCACATTGCCTTAAGTCGACTTAATGAAGTTGACTTAACTGTAAAGTCAACTTTATAAATGGAAGTTGTAAAGTCAGCTTTACTGATAGGGAAAGTTGACTTTATTCCCCCACAGTGTAGACAGTGCTTTGTTTAAGTCGACATAAGGACCTATAAATCGACAAACACACAGTGTAGACATACACAATGAGTGTGTGCATGTATGTCTCAAGGCAGAATCTGATTCATAACATTAGTTCATATCTGCCAGCCATTTTTTGTGAAAGGATATGTCTAGCACATCTCTGTATTAATGCTTTAAGGCACAAGTGAGTAATCAGCCTCAGCTGTAATTCAAGTGGCATGGAAATAGAAGAAGTATGTTTTTCTGTTTCCCGTTTAGGACATGATGGTATGTTTTCTCATATCACATGAAGCTGCATGTATGCAAAAACAAGTCCAAAATGCAAAGATCAATTAATTTGTTTTTTTCTCCCTCCGGTAAGACAAACCAAAACAACAGAGTTATTGGTACCTATCACTGGTTCACATTTAATAACCACTTGGGTCAAACATCATTTCACATCTCTGAAAATGAAAAGCTCACCATAAACAGATGGCTAACAGCCTTCAGCAGCAGGAAGTATGATTATTAGAGCCTTTTCTTCACAGCACACCGACACCAGGTAACTGAGGCAGCAATGCAAGATATTATTTGTGCTATTGCCTCTGCTAATTCTAGATTTAATATGCACTCTTTTAAATCTCCTGTGGAAATTTCAAATACTTTATCAGAGCACTTTGCTTCAGTTTCTGGTATGGAAAAATGCTGCTGTTAAATTGCACTTTTAAATAGTTTTACCACCATTCAAAAAAATCATGAAAACTATGAAATATGATATTAAAAGGATGAGTTTTCAACAATGGAGCACAGTAAATTTAGAACATTAACCAAGGATCTGTATCTGAACAGAGTAGATTTGTTCTTAAGAGTATGTGGGGCACAGACAGATAATGTAGGGGGACAGAGCTATTATAACCAATGTCCAGCAAGACTCCATATTGTCAATTTGGAGCTCCTGCTTAAACACTGAACTCTATTTTGGATACTTGATGAAATCTGGTTTAGGTGTATGCTACGTATGTTCATTTAAATGTATGAACAAGGTGATTTAATGAAGGGGGGGGGCAGTCTCAACTGCCAGCCTGAACTGATGAAGCACAAGTACCATCTAACTGGCTGAACAATGCAGACATCTCTGATTAAAGCAAACAGAAGGAGCCACCCCAGAAAGAAAAGAACAAAATACAATCAAGTCTGCAAGTGACTGGTGACCAATGATCTCACAGGAACCCTGAAGCAACATGACATAGCAAATCCCATAGACTTACATGAGGGCCAGCAAGTATAAAAGATGGGTAAGGACATGAAAACTTTGGGTCTCATTCTGCAGCTGTCATCTTGGAGCATCGGATCACAACCAACAGAGGGCTGGCTCCCTTCTTGTGCCCAGCCTAGTTAGCCACTAGGCTGGCTCAAGCAGCATATGAAAGGACTGGTAATTATATCTTACCAGGTTGAGGAACTTCTTGTGTATGTGTGTGTGAGAGACTGCTTTTTGCTATCCTTACTTATTTACAATAAATGTGGCATATTGCCTTGCACCCCTGAATAAGATCCTGCAAGTCTTTTCTTTTTATTGGGGGGTGCTTTCCTGGGTGCCCTTTTTGGTATAACAAGTAGGGCTAAGCGAAAGGGGACAGTATTGTTCAAAATACCGCAAGCATTTTTATTAATGCAGTAAGGCTCAGATCCTACAAAGCACACAGGCCCCTTTGAAGTCAATAGCAATACTCATGTGCTCAAGGTTAAGCATTTCTCTGCGTGTTTCACTTCTTCAAATTCGGGGGGGGGGGAGAGTATTTCTCCCATCTCTGGCTCAGCAGATATTTATGTGCACTATTTGGAGAATACTACTAACATCAGACACTTGCTGGCTAAGAAAAACAAAAGTACCAGCAACAAAAATTGCCAGGAGCAATTTAAGATTAATCTTTCAAAATTATATTCAATTTACAGTTTGGATCTTTGATTCTTTCCTGCCCTAAGAACTTGTAAATGTTGTCCTTACACTGTAGAAATCAAAGCTCCATAATGGAAAAGGCTACGATCTAAGGCACTTTGAGCTTGCATCAAGCCAGTTTTTCTTCAGGGTAAAGTCATTACAAAAACACTAATTCAGAGAATATGTACTTTTCTGTGGATTATATATATGAGTCAGAACACTAACTTTATGCCCATTTAAAAATAGATATTACTATGATATTGAATATTACAGAATAATGTATTACCCTTGGACAAATATTTAATCCTTTAATTTTAGAATAGTATTTTAAAAAAGCAACAACAAAACTTTATGAAAATAAAGATTTTAAGCCACTGACTGTAAAGGTATTGTACTTGTTCCTATGTACCTGGAAAATTTCGGTCAAAACTGTTCAAGCTGTTTCTGAGAACAACACTAGGCAGTCCATGTAAAACACATTTAATGAACTTTCCTTTGAAAAGCTCTGAGATGCCTATGTTTTGAAGAAGGGACTTGAGATTTAGCAGACAATCAGCCTTTGTGGCAGTGACATGATTTTTTGTTGTTGCTCTGAAAATCCACCCAAATTTGGCCAAGTTATACACCTATGGTGGGAGGGGAACACAATTTGCACATGCTCAGTACAGATTTCTTAGATTTTAGCAGCAGAATGCCACTAAGATTCCATCACACTAAGCAGGACTTGCATGGCTCTCAATAGGCAGTCGTGTATTTGCCAGGAAAGTGCAGTCATTATGACTCGCTGCATGAGGACACTTGGACTGAGAACCAGTGGAACTGAGTGAAAGAGGAGAGAAGGGAGAAGACAGGTCTGAGAAGGAGACACTTCCGTGGATGACAGTGAAATTGAAATGAATGTGAAACAATGGGGGGGGGGAGGATATCAAGTCAAGGGAGGAGATATCTGGGACTGGCTGGGCAAGGAGGCTAGACAAAAGAGGCTGGGAAATGGGGATGGAGATGGGGACCGGTATGACAGGATTACAAGCCTTGTGGATCAGGGGAAGCAGTAGATGTGGTCTATCTTCACTTCAACAAACCATTCTCAGAGAATGGTTATCGGTGGTTCATGGTCAAGTTTAAAGGGTATATCGAGTACGGGACATAAGAGTTGAGAGTAGCACCTTTATGATACAGTTTCTAATGACATGATCACGTACCATTTTTCCACAGGACTGTTGCTTCATTTACTACACAGACTAGGCCTGCCCTCAAGATGAATCTGGATTGTGAAGTAGAGGCACGGTCTGAGGACTCCCGTTTCATTGGTTGCAGAAGTTGGAAGGGACAGAGTGAATGAGCGGGAGCCTACACAATAAGTAGGCTTTCATAGTTTAGGCCCTTGATTTCTGCCACAGAGAAGTGGATTCCATACCTGCCACAGAGTTACCGTGGGATGCTAGTCAAGTCATTTAAATCAAACTTTTTACAAGTAGTCATCAATGGTATCTGACTTGGCACTTCCATGGTATAATTTGCAGAAGTATTGAGCACTCCCAGCCATGACTGAAGTCAATAGGAGCTGTGTTTTGAATAAACAAAGTCCTATCTAATGCTATGTTTTCTGAGAAATCTGGTCCTAGAGCTTCTAAAACTGGGCACCCACCAAACATAGTGAATATATGAACATTAATTTCTCTGTGCCTTAATTACCCACCTATGAAATGGAAACAAAAGAGTTCCTCACCTCCTAGGGTATTGTGAAGATAAATTAATGTTTGTGGAGCACTTTAGTGTCATCTACACGGCACACCTGTTGCAATAGCATGAGTACATAAGGGTATGAAGGAACAGAACAGAACAGAATCATAGGGCTGCAAGGGACCTCATGAGATCATCTAGTACAACCCCCTGGGGTTTGAACCCAGGACCTTGAATGGCTGCACTACACACTGAAAAGCAATCTGCATCCACACAATGGAATGAATCTATATGAGGCAGGGAAAAGGTTAGCTGTGGGGAGCTGCTGGAACCTTTCCCCCCACCAGAATTTTTCACTGCAGAAGGGAATGATAGACTTTTTTCCTGAGGTAGAGAAACACACCAGCAGTATGGAAGCAGTGGGACACTACACCACTAAAAACAGACATGTAAATACAAAGGCACAGCTTAGGCAAGTAGAGAGTACATACCCACAGGACTCTAACGTCTCACCTAAGCAGTGCCCCATCATCGATACAATAACTTATATCCAGTTTAGGGAGCGCATTGTACATGTTCTCTATGTGCTGCTGAAAAAAGTGAACCATATAGATCTTCCTCTTGATACTAAAGCTGTTAGAAAAATCAATGAAGTAATTAATAATTATGTCTTCAAAGCAGGGTTTCAGTTGCACACAGTAACTAAAGAATGTGGTCACAGTGAACGATGAAGAGAAAACAAAACAACAAATAGATGCCCTGAATCAGGCAGAGATCCTGCAGGAAAAAACCATGCATGGTCATGTAATGCAAGGCTGTACCGTAATGCATACGCACAAGGGAGACAACGTTACACAGGGAACCTTAATTCTGGTATTTCCTAACATAGGGGTGCCTGACTGCGCAATCTAATGTTCTTTAACACAGCTTTTTTGTCTGTTTCTTTCTCACACCTGCTCTGTATGAAATCTCATTTAAGAAACTGGTTTTCAAGATACATAATGGATATAGGAAAAGTAGGTCTCTAATATTAAAGATGTATGCATAGTTATTAGAGGGAAAGCTAATTAAATGTCATTAAAATTTATCAATTTATCTTTTGGGGGAGGTGTTAAGTAAATTCTATCACAAATATTGACAGCTAAACAAGCGAGGAGTTCTGTGGCACTTAAAGACTAAGCTATTCCCTTATGGCAGAGGTCTCAAACTCAAATCACCATGAGGGCCACATGAGGACCAGTGGAGGGCCACATGAGGACTAGCATCCTAACCCGTGGGCCACACCACTGAAACCTTTTCATACAACAATATCGCAAATATCAGTAACGATCATGTCATCGTCGGCCGCAGAAAATAGCTTTAGGGGCAGCATGTTTGAGACCCCTGCCTTATGGTATGGAACAGCAATAAAATAAAGTTCTGCAACATAGAGGTATTGGACTAGATATTGTTTTGCTTACACATCTGAAATTCCATTTATTTTAATGGAAACTGACCTCAGGTAACTAAAGTCAGAAGAAACCTTGATGTCAAAGCCATCTCACTCCTAATAGCAAACCTTTACTCCATGAAGTACAGTGAACATCCTAACTGGAAGAACTTGAGCCTAATTTGTTTCTATAAATCTGGGTGAAATTGAGGACACGCATCCATACTACAACCAACAACAAAAGAATTTAACCTGGGAAAGTATAGCATAACAAAATACATATGTATTGAAATGTATTTATATATACATAAAGTATAGCATAACAAAATACAATGAATAAAATGTGTAATTTAGAAGACCAGGTTTGATTCTATAAGGAAAATATACTTGCCATTTGCTAAAGTAGAGCAACAGGGAAGAGCATTATGGAACAGCACTCCCCTAGAAAGGAGACAACCTGCAACATACCACATAGTAGTATTGATTATTGACTCTCACTAGTCATAGGTGTTAAGCTAGGTCAGGACTTGGATGAGAGACTCCCAAAATGCAGAGGGAATAGTGCTGGTGATTTAGTAGGCCAGCGGCATTCTCCCCCCAAGTCAACATTCCAGTATAATGCCAAGGGACAATGTTTTTGGAGATACTGTGCTTCAGATGACCCATAAAATAGGTATTTACCATTCACATTATTCAAAGATCCCATGTCCCTCTTCTCGAGAGTAACAGCATAAGCTCTGTGAACCTATTCACATTCACATTTGGGTTAAGGGCTAATCTCAATTTCAGTGGTGCAATCAGATCTAGTCTTTATCCCAGGATTTCCATGAGCAAGATGAGAATCCGGTCCTGAGTGTTGCATGATGCTTCTCTTGCACTTGTTAATGAATAAAGACATTGATTAGAGGAAAAAAAGCAGCCATCTGTATGCATTCCATTTCCTTTTCAAATCTAAGGGAACACACAGACTAAACAACAGTTGATTTTCTAACATGTACAGTAGTATGCACTCTCACAGCTGAGAAGAGAAACAAGTCCATGACACAAGAACTTACTTTTTTCTTTAAGGCCAAATCCTACAACCCCTTACTAAAGACAACGAGTCACCTGATCCTATAAAGATTTATACACGCACTCAGCTTCATGTAGTACGTTGTTGTTGGAACCACTCACAATGTGTAATGTCAAGCAGCTGAGTGAGTCTCTACAGAATTGATGGCTAAGACTTCATAGAATGAGGCCTTTTCTACTTTGCTTTTTTTTTTTCTTCCAAATTTTGTCTAGTTACTTGCTTTTCTTGCTGTTCCATTTAAAGGCAAATAGAATACTCATTACGAATGATACATGAGTTACTGATTTTGTTTTCTATTGGTAGCTACATAATGAGAAAATACCTTTAGTCGTTATTAAATGTTAAGTAAGCAGAAATGAAAAGTTTATCCTTAGCCCTAAAGTGGTTCTTGAACGTATAACTCCCTCCAGCTACATGCTTAATAAACGCTTTGTCTTACTTTGTAATGGTATTTCAGAAAAATGACTTTTACAGGATAGTAATCTGGAAATGATGAAAAATAAAACAGTACCAACTGAGTTTACATCTAAGAGAGATCTAATATAGAAATACTCCTCCACTAGACACTAATCGAATTCCTTGAAACAAGTTAAGTTCATCACTGGTTTACAGTGACTTCCTCTTGGACAGCACAAGCAATCACAAAGCTAAAACAGAACCTGCATATCAAGTACCTTCCAAAGTGCCTACCATACATTCCTCCATTGCCCCTAAGTCCCGCAGACTCTTCACCCAACCCCTTAACCCTACTACCTCTCAGGGCTCCACCAATACCTCTGCTGTCTCCCTGATCCCTCACTGACCTGAGCTTCACTTCCCTGAGGCCTCACATCTCAGGCCCTACCCATTTCTTGCCTCTTGACTACAATGTCCTCCCAACCATGGTGCCCTGGGTGGTCGCCCATATCACACACCCATAAGGACCCAATCAGTAGCTACTGAGTGTTTTGTCTTTATTTTCTCAAAATGTTAAAAGTCTGAATAATATTTAAATTTAGATCAGATCAGAATGCAACAATCTAAGCGCTAAATATGTTGACAGTAGCATTTGTCATTTTGTTTATCTTTTGGTTTCATGGCTTCTGTTTGTTTGTTCTTCATACACAAGAGCAGTTCAGTTTTTGTGTGTTTAATTCAGGGTAAGTGTGTGAAAGTTGGATTTAGTCTGCCTCTCTCAGCTAAACTGTTCTAGGCTCCAATTCATGGAGGGGGCAATGAATGATCTAACCTGTCAATCAGAGACATTTAGAGATGCTTGATACTAATTAAGCATATCAGCTATGATGCCAGACTTCAGTAAGACAAAGGGCTCCATCAGTTTGATAAGACTGTGCTAAGCAAGGTTTAAAATTAATTCATAATTTCTTTTTATGTTTGTCATGTTTTGTGAAAATGAACTGCCATTCAATTTTTCATAAGCTGTGTGCAAGCAGCAGAGGCTTAATTTCAGGCAATGTTCTGACAGGCCTGGGTAGTTTTGAGAACAAATGATTACCCACAGTGATCAAGCTTCAGATAATTGGAGCACCACACTGAACTATCCAGCATACAAATATTAATGGACAGCCACAGACTCTCTTTGAATCTGCATAATCTAAGGATTTCTATCTTCACATTATGGGTTGACATTTAGGATGCACCATTATTTTCTATACAAACAATTTAGATCTTCTGTTCAAAGATCCACCATTAAAGACCTTCCCATTTTTCTATAATTAATTAAGCTCATGTAACTGTGGAACAGTGACTTTAAAATGCATCATTTTGGCCGTTTATATTTGGCACCTGGAAAATATTTTCCCTAAGAAAATTTGACTCATCTTTTTGGTGTCTTAGGAAACCACAGAGCAGGAGCCAGGCATGACTATGGTTTAATGCCTAGAGCAGCTGATTAGGGAGGCATGATTCCTAGTTTTCATTTTTCACTCTGAAATTGGGTAAGTTACCAAAGCCTAAATTCTTAAAGTGTCCATTCAACTTATTTGCACACCACTTTCTTCAAATGAAGTCAGTAGGGGCTGTTGGTGCACAGCACTTCAAGAAATTGGACCATTTGTGTTTCAAGCTGACACTCAAAAACTGAGGATTCCTAATTTAGTGAGCACTTGAATATTTGGGCCAACGTACTAATGCTGTTTACACACTGAGACAGGAGATGTGAAGTATTTTTAATTATTGTGAAGTATCTTGAGACCTTAGGTAGAATGGATCAGCCTCAGTTCGACACATTAATATTTATTACCAAAAATAATCGAAAACCTGCTGTGAAAATTTACTGTTAGCTTCTATGCCTATTCTATGCCATGTAAGTGTAAGTTAACTAATCACACTGAAAACCTGTAGGAGAACTATTTTTAATATTGCAATCTAAAATCATGATTTGTTTCAGGTAAAAGAAAGTGGCGTGCATAGAATGCTGCCCCCCACCCCCCAAATTACAGCATCAATATTGTCCAGGTGACAATGGATATATTTTACTATTATTAGGTAGAAAATTGAAGGTACAGAAATCTTTCACTTGCTTTGTAATAGCTTGTCTAATAAAACAGGATGGGAATAATCCTTTTTGAACTTTATCATCATCACAGAGAAAGAGAAAAATGGTTTGAGGGACCTAATGTTGAAAAACATTTTCCTGCTGGCTGAAAACAGTTCTGTCTGTTTTGACAACCCTATCACCATACTACACAAAGGAAAAACTTTTCAATGTCCTCTCATTAAGATCATCAGGAACCCTTGTTATTGATTACTTCCTGCAGTACCTACAGTCCTCACTGTGTTTTCATGTTATTCAGAAAAGCTCGTTTGTAAACAACCACAGGTGATTAGTAACCAGTGAACGATTTTAGCCAACAAGATAAATACAATAGGACATGAACACTCATGGTAACAACTGTTTAGATTTCATTCCCCACCACTTCAAGGTTAATTCTTTTAAGTTAAAGATGTTCAAAATACTCAGATCCCTATAGAAAACCAATGCATCTTGTTGAGATGAGCACAGGTCATTTCTGATCAGAAATACGAGATTCAGATTAGACTTTCCAATGAAATCTTTATATGTTTCTTTAACTACATCTTCGTTCAAGATGAAAAACATTCAGCACTGCATAACTTCCTCTTACTGAGCTTGCTATTTATATGGAAATAGCTGTTACTTATCTACTGTTTTAAATGTACCAAACCATTTCACAAGCCCACTGTATAGCAACTACACTTCCAGATTCCACTGAAAAATTAAAATGATAGAAATAAATAGTTCATCTATTCCTTCTAAGGCCCTCAAGTAAGTTAATAGGTCTGAGGTACGCTAGGCATTTGAATCAATAGCCTGGAGCTACTGATTAAACAGACTATCTCAGGCCTTGACAAATCTGCCAGACACCTAGGAGCCAGCCCAAAAACTCAGGGTCCCCTGGGTATCTGGCAGAGAAGGGGTCCTTTACCACTAATGAAAAAAGCTGCTGCCAGCACTTGGTGGTGGTGGGGGGCGGGAGGGGGCAGAGGGAAGGAAGACGGAGAGATGGCAGGACTGGAGGAAGAGACCGCCGCCATCTCTCCCCCCCCGCCCCCCCGGCCACCGAAAGAGCCACTGCCAGCAGCTTTTTTTGGGGTGGGAAGGGCTCTTAAGCACCCCACGCTGACTGCCAAAAGAAGCCACAGTGGCTTTTCGATGGCAGGAGACTGGTATGCTCTGCGCAGTGGCAACATGATGCTCCCTTTGCCCTGGCACACTTACGAGTCAGGGGCAAAATCCAAGGTCCCATGGAAACCTGGTGCCTATCATTTGTTGAAGCCTGGACTATCCTAAACAGACTGGAATTCATTAGTTCTGATCAGTTATCGAAAGGCAGCTAACACATTAGTTTGGTTGTCTGATAAGACGACACATTTGTCCATTTTTGGGTTGTGTTCTTATTTTCTCAGGCAAATGAAAATGAAATATTCTTGCCAGCATGATTGCCTCTCTCTGCATTCTGCTTGTCGTTACAGATATTTGTGTCAGATTCTCTCATTTTTAGTCCTTTCTTTTTAGTGTCTCACTTTCTCACTTGTTTTTTTCACTTTAATTAAAATGTCACTGCCACAACCCATCAGATTGTGTCAGAAGAGACTATATAACAATTAATTTCAAATCTAAATAAAAATTTAAATATCTCACCAATGATACGGAGAGTACCCAGCTGGTGTGAAGTCAAGATCAGAGGCTACAGAAGACCATTGCTCTAGCTCTCTCAGGTCCCCTGTGTATCTTGATTAATTTTGAGAGATTAAATCCTGCCCTTTCCCTAAAGGTCAGTAAGAGTGTCCTCTGCTCGACAAGTTTAAATCCCGTATAATTAGGATTTAGGATCTATGTCACTTAAAATTAAAAATTAAAATAAAGCATTTTACCCTGCATCATGATTTGTATTATTGTATACATCTTAAGATGGAAAAATAAAATGCTTTTTATGAGTTTCTGACTAAGAAGTTTTTCAAGTGCATTATCAAAAGGAACTAACAGTTCTCTGAGCCAGGAACAATATATTTCTACTTTCAATATACTGTTTAGTGTCGAGGATCTGGTTAATGATTTCAAGTAATAAAATACCCCAAAGAGTAGAAGTCTCTCTAATTTTATCTGTTTATGTAGGACCTCAGCCTAAATCCGTAAGCCTTTAACCCTTCCAGTTAGCCCTACTTATGGTAATGAAACCAAATGACCTTATTCTAAGTTACCACACACTGCAGCTAAGTAGTTGGACTAAAGCAATAGCCTCAGTGATACAATCTGGTAATATCAGATCAATAAAACTACAGCCACTTCAAAAATCCATTTCATTATTCTACTGACTGCATAACAGATGATGGTGGTAATATAATGCTGAAACAAGAGTACCAATTTCAGTGATATAAAGGCATTGAAGAGAGTGAAGTGTCTGTCTCAAGGCTGTAACATTATTTCCTGAATGGCACAACAGAACTCTGTACCCACCTTAAAGGCCTACAAGAATGATAGATGCAATACACTAATTCCTGATGACTAAAGGGTGTTATTGCACTCTAAAGGTCATTTCTTCAATCCTGTGGTACATCTTCAGATAAAAATTGCAATTTAGAAACTTTAGTAACAATGCTTTAACATACTGCCAGAAAAAATATCAGAGTTGATATCTTTAAGACAACATATATATATATGCTTTTCTATGCTGACTCTTTGCATACAAAAGTTGATAATTTAAAATCAGCCTTCTTATTAAAGAAAAAAAAGAGAGGTGCATAGTACCTGATTAGTTTAGTCTACAGATCCAAGTGTTATGATTTTTCATTTTACATTTATATGGTTATATTTTCAACGCACCCCCAATTGTTCAGCAGAAATAGTTACTTCAGTACTCATTTACTCCATTCAAATGCTCTAATATACAGAAATATGAACAGCTCACTCTCTCTCTCTTTGTATTTTCATCAGCACACCAACTGTGTTCATCTTTGAAAATGCAGTATGTAATGCACAGCCTTAAAGGCTACATCCATTGGTTAGGAACAGGTAAAGTATGTTTTCTGTGCATATTCACTAATATCAGCTATGTTCACAGAACAGTAGGATCAGAAACAGAAGGCTGTTAGTGAGACATTTTAAACGATGGGTGAAATAGAAATTAAAATTCAATTTAATTACTGTTTAGATAAGGTTCTATAATTATTAGTCTACATTCTCATGCAAAAAGTTGCTATGTTCCACCTTAGAGGTGGCAACAGGTAAAATAATCATGGCTTTACACAGAACCTGATTATTCTCTCAGTAATCCTACCATAATTCTATGAATTCAGTGGAGCCACTCTGGATTTATACAGGTACCAGAGAAGTACCAGCCAGGCCCACAGTATTGAAGGCTTGTTGGAATCCCTTCTGCATGAGAGATGCTATGTGAATACAAAGGTATTTATTTCTAATTTTAGACACAAGCCTTCACATTCCCTTCCTGGTCTGGAAATTACCATAAAAATGACATAGTAGAGTACAGTAGCAAATATTTTTTTAAATATTAATTGTCTTAAGTATATACATCCTTTCTGCAATTTCTCTTTTTATTAAAAATAAAATTGTTTTGCCTTGTAATATATTAAAGGTATTTAAAACTTTTTAGTGAATACTATTTAAATAATTCAGAAAAAATCTACTATATACACAAATATTTAGTTACCAAGTTACATATCCTTCTTTGCTTCAGAATATGAGCCGTTTCAGTTAATATAAGGTACATGCCAAATATATCATTTTACATGTATTAGTCTTCTGGTTTTTGAGCCTTTATTTAGGTGACATGTTCAAGCTTTTGTCCATCATCATGAGATCTAGAAACTTAATATTTAATAATGAAACCTAAGATCACTCCAGGAGCTGGGACTTTCAAAACAACTTCAAATATCATGAGACTCTCAGTAAAATCATGACAGTTGGCAACAGGTTCACAACAGATTCTCCTCAGAGGCTATGTCTACACTAGCAAATCAGTCCAGATTAAGGAGACTTAATCCAGACTAATTTGCTCTGTGTCTACACTACACTTTGCCTAGTTCAAACTAAGTTTTTTAAAATTTTTTGAAAATTTTTATTGAAAAATTTTTAAATGGCTAGTTCAAACTTAGCACTTATTTTGAACGTAGTTAGAACTTTAGTTCAAACTAGCGCGATGTAGTCATGCTAATTTGAACTAAAAAAAGTTCAAAATAAGTGGTTAGTTCAAACTAATTGCTTTTTTCTTTCCAACTAGCTGCGCTTTTTTAGTTTGAACTAAAAAGTTAGTTCAAACTAGAAAAAGTGTGGCTAGTTCAAACTAAAATGTTAGTTTGAATTGAAAAGCTGTGGTTAGTTCGAACTAACTGGGCACTGCTTAGTTCAGACTAAGCAAGTCCAAGCTGAGCTTCTAGATGTAGATGTAGCCAGATACACTTCTGTTCTTTGCATTGGGTTTCAAAGTTATTCAAAGGAACTACCACATGCTTTGACACAAATGGGTTTGCAGAAGCGCATGGAAGCTTCCAGCATCTAAGGAGAAAATGGCTTTCAGAGTCTGAGCCAATCTGCTGCAGAAGACAACAAGGATTAAGGAATCAATGGAAGCTTGCAACTACATCAACTGCTGGCAACACTTTTGAGGACCACCTTAAAGCAAGCAGCATTAGCTGGTTTGTCTAAAAGTCAGTGTTAAAGAGTAGAGGCTGGCATTGTTGGTTCTCTTGCAACAATATCATTGATGAGTACTATTTATTACCCCTTTGGGCTTCCCTATGGTCTCTGGTTACTGAGGCTGATGTCACCAGAGCCCTCTGAGCAGCTGAAACCAACATACAGTTGAAACAATCAGACCTTACTGGTCTCAAGTACTCCCTTCAAGAAAAGCTTCAGTCTGTCTTCCTTCACCTTCTGAGATCTGCTCTTTAACTCAGAGCAGACCTTGCATTTAAAGAGAAGTAGAACTCTTCAATGGATGAAGGTAGCTGGAATGGCTGTCACTAAGCAAAAAGATCTGTGCTGGGTCTTTTGGGTGTTGAAACCTGAGACCTTTGGCATAACTTGTGTCTGGAGGCTGCAGATAACAAGGCTAAGGGAAACCTTCAGATATCAAGGTTTGGGGAACCCCTGGGAAGCACAATCCTGTGCTAAAACAAAGAAATGAAGTCAAAGAATACGGAAATTAAGCACTGTAGGTCAGGGGAGTAACTACGGCAGGGCTAATGAGGCACAGCCCCGGGTGGCCTAAAGCTGCTCAACAGAGCTGCACTATTAAAGGGCGGCTTTGCAGCACTGGCTCTGAGCGCTGCTAATGGGAAGGGGTGCGTTCTGATCAGAACGTGCCCGGGGCAGCAAAATGTCACATTACGGCTCTGGTGTAGGTAACAACAGATACCGCAAAGCTCAATCTCCGGGCACAAATGGTTGAGAAGGAAGTGAAGCAGCACGTCCACTCCTCTATATATACTCTCTCACTTGGGCAGTATGTGCACTCTTCTTCCTGCCCTATCCTTCTCCCAAGACCTGCTCCTTCTACCTGAGGCCTCACACCCACTCTGCTCCAAACCCTGGCTGACCCTTTAGTGTAGCCCTGCACCCTAGCCAGAGCATTGGCACCTGGAGCAGCCCCAAACCCTGGCTGGTGCCAGGAGCAATTCCAGCTGGCCTGATGGCACCCCAAGCTATCCAGAGGGGCCCCGAGCACTGGCTGGGGAGAGGAACTCAGTCTCACAATGGCTATCCCCCCTCAGCCTCCGTTACCTGCTGCCATTGGCTATGTCAGGCTGTTTGTGTTCTTAGGTTTTCTTGTGCTGGTGGGTGGTGTGGGGGCCTCAGGGAAAGGACAGAGCAGGGACTGGAAAAGACAAGGCCACTACATCTCAGAGATCCACTGATGGTGATGGGGGGCAGCAGTAGCACCCACGACCTCTGCCCTTTATCCAAAATAAAAGGATGCACAGAGCACAGGAACAGAACCAAAAAAGTTAAGTGCTGATGAAAATCTTTGCTCAACAGTGTCAAAATGTATATTCTGAGGTGGAGCACCCAGGGACAATAATTTGAAGAAAAATGATGGAGGATTTTACAGAATGAGACATGTTTAACTTTCTCACTCTGCTGGAGACTGTGGGTCAGATCCTCATTTCATGAAAACCACCATAATTTCACTGGAGTCAGTTAAGTTTGTGTGTCACATATCCTTCTTATTTATTCTCTCTTTGTTCTATTTTTCTCTTGAATCTAGAATAAAAGTCATCTCAATAGAAAGCACAGTTTCCTCCTTGTTTGGGAGAACCTATCAGTCTCTGACTGACCAAGGATATCTTAAGAAGAAGTAGAGAATAATATGAAAATCAACCAAGGAATTAAGCAACGCAAAATGGCTGACAATGTAATATAGCAAGGAGTGATGTAAGAGGATGTGACCGGACATAAATGTCCAAGTAGCCCAAAATTCGGTTAAATCTCATCATGTAAAAATCTGGCTTCCCTAACTTTGGAATAAAGGACATTAAATGCATTAACCCTACAATCCCCTTATTTTGTATTTTACATAAAAATTAAACCATATCTTTATCTATCTTTTGTCTCTTACTATCCAGTTGTTTAGCTCCTGGGAAACAGCTTTTCGCCTACTTTTATTCCATTACCTAAGCACTTAAATTTCATTTTCTGTGAAACAGTATTAATGAATATTTATGAGTTGGTCCTGTAGTGTTCACTGAATGGGTAGACTTCCCTTCACAGCAGGCTGCAGATTTATATTTTGTTTTTTAATACTAAAATGTTAGCCCTACAAATCGATGTCACTTAGAAAATAAGAAAATGACAGTTCTTCCTGTAACTTTTAACACATTCATTCAAATAACTTCCTGCCTCATATCAGTCCCTGACTCTGGAGATATATCCAGTTTACATTTCTGGTACATGAAACTTAACTGCAAGCCTGCCAGTAATCAGCATTTCATAGAATCATAGAATCATAGGGTTGGAAGGGACCCCACAAGGTCATCTAGTCCAACCCCCTGCCAAAAAAAGCAGGACCGCTCCCATTAGATCATCCCAGTCAGTGTTTTGTCCAGCTGGGACTTGAACACCTCCAGAGATGGAGATTCCACCACCTCCCTAGGCAACTTATTCCACTGCTTCACCACTCGCCTAGTAAGGAAGTTTTTCCTAATATCCAGCCTGGACCGCCCCAGCTGTAACTTGAAACCATTGCTTCTCGTTCTGCCCTCTGTTACTACCGAGAACAGTCGAGCTCCCTCCTCCTTGGAGCAACCCTTCAAGTAGTTGAAGGTTGCTATCAAATCCCCCCTCAGTCTTCTCTTCTGCAGGCTAAATAAGCCTAGTTCCTTCAGTCTTTCTTCATAGGGCTTGTGCTCCAGCCCTTTGATCATTTTGGTTGCCCTCCTCTGGACTCTCTCTAATTTGTCCATGTCCTTTTTGTAGTGGGGAGCCCAAAACTGGACACAGTATTCCAGATGTGGCCTCACTAGTGCAGAATAGAGGGGAATGATCACATCCCTCGATCTGCTGGTAACACTTCTTCTGATGCAGCCCAGTATGCCATTGGCCTTTTTGGCAGCAAGAGCACACTGCTGACTCATATCCAGCTTCCCATCCACCATGACTCCCAGGTCCTTTTCTCCAGTGCTGCTATTTAGCTGATCACTCCCCAGCCTGTAGCAGTACATGGGGTTTTTTCGTCCCAAGTGCAGGATTTTACACTTATCCTTGTTGAACCTCATGAGATTCCTCTTGGCCCACTGCTCCAGTTTGTCTAGGTCTCCCTGAATCCTGTCTCTGCCCTCTAGGGTGTCTACCGTTCCCCCCAGTTTGGTATCATCTGCAAACTTACTAAGTGTGCAATCTATCCCATCATCCAGATCATTAATGAAAACATTGAACAGAACTGGCCCCAGGACCGACCCCTGGGGTACACCACTCGTTACTGCCTGCCAACTTGACATGGAGCCATTGATTCCTACACGCTGAAACCGTTGTTCTAGCCAGTTTTCTATCCACCTTACAGTCCATGCATCTAACCCATACTTCCTTAATTTGCCAATGAGAATGCTGTGGGAAACCGTATCAAAAGCCTTGCTAAAGTCAAGGTATATCACATCAACGGCTCTTCCCGCATCCACAAATCCAGTCATCTCATCATAGAAGGCGATGAGGTTGGTCACATGTGCAGCCTCTGACCTGGATCCCACAACCACTAACTTGTGTGAGTAGTCTCACGGAAGTCAGTGGGTCTATTCATGTGAATAAAATTACTTAAATGCTTAAGCACTTTTAGGATCAGGCCCTCCACTATGCCTATAAACAATCTATTAAACAACAATGCTAATTTAGGGATTGATTCTATCTTTAACAAACACTCATTAGGACTTGATCATAATGATGGTTAAATGTGTGCATCAAGGAAACAATAGCTGTACAAAGTCAATTTGTAGATTCCTTCCCCAACAAATATCTAGGGAGCCCCAAACTGTTCCAACAGATGATCATTCATAAACTATTTTGCTGTAATCATTAAACCAAATTAAAAAATCTGATACTGAATTCACACTAATCTAAAAGTAATTCCAATTACAAGTGTGTAGACAAAGCTGACAAGTCTTCATTATCTTTAAGGTGAACATACAACTGTAGGTAATACAGTAATTTATAGAGCAGAAATAGGGGTTCATGAACGCTAAAAACATCAAAACAAAACATTACACCAACCATTTAGAACAAGCTTCTGTATTGATGGGTGTAAAGGCTGAAAGCAATGACTGTGGCCCAGATTTTTAAAGTATTGAGGCTTTGCTCCACTGAGCATTTTAAAACCTAGCTGATTTAGGAGCCCAAGTTTTAATTTCAAAAGTGATTGAGGAGTCTAAGCGCCACTGATTTTTTAATAAGACTTGCATTCCCAAGCCTCATACCTTCCAAAATATTTAGGCATTTAACTCCCCTTGATTTCAGAGTTACAATGCCCAAATATTTTTAAAAACCTGGGCTTTACACTTCCTTGTAATCAATTACAATTAAATATGAGCCTGAACTAGCAGATATAGCTCACCCTTTAAAAAGAACCACTCAGAAAATGGGTGAAGTATCATCATGTTTTTCTATGATTTGCCATTTCCCTCCAATTTTTTCCATAATTGTCACTTTAATAGAAAAATTTCTGGTTAGCTCTTCTTCTGAGCTTTAGGGAAATTCAAATCTAGGCCTGCACTTCTGTAGTGACAAATTTGCTTTCTACTGAGATGCTTTCAATCCACTAAATTACACTATTACTCTTTTCTAGATAGACAGATATAATTCTTATGAGTAAGGCAAGAGCAAAATTTAACATTGGCTAATTCTGAATTGAGCTTAACCTTCCCTCTAGTGTGATTTCCATTATCTTTAAATTACATAGATGTCAACATAGTTCATCAGAAAGCTGAAAAGCTCCACTTCTGCCCCCACACCCACCCCTTCTTTGACTTCTTCAAACAACCTGAAAGTACCAATGAAGGCTTTATCTTCTGCATCCAGCTCCTTATTTAGCTGGGAAAATTGTTGCTAGTCATCACTGAAAAGAAACTCTTTTATTTAATAATAGGCATAACTAACATTTTTTTTTTGTTTTACCTTAATGAACAGTTACTGTAGAAAATTCCAGTACAATCCACCTTTGTCTTCATGTTTGAATTGCTTTCTGCATCCTTTGTCCCATCTCAGAAGACAGTGTATGAATACCACCAGTAAAAGGCTCACAGGAAATACTGAAACTTTAATGATATCAAAAAAGTATACCAAATCCAAACACACTGGTAGCCTGGGCTGAGGGTAGTTCTACAATCCATTTCCTTTGAGTAAAAGCAGTTCGTGAGCACTGTTAACCGCTTTTGGTAGTCCTTTTAGATAGGAATTCTGTGCAAGATGTTGCACATGTGAAATTATTTTTAAAACCTCATATCTGTTAAACTCTGTTGTAAATGGCTGCATTACCCCAGTTGCATTACCGCATATTTTTTATCCTGTTGGAGTGCTGTACAATAGATGTAGCGGGTAACACGCATGGTGTGTTAAATAGAAGTCTCAAAAATAAAGGGGAAATGCTTGCATAGATTCAAAACCAATTGACTATTCCCATTATGGCAGTTCTAAAAGCATTTCTATTTCAGATATTACCATATAATCTGACTTTTAAATTGCAATCAAGGTGCAATTTGGAGGGATTCATGGTTTGAAAGAGCTTTGCTTAATTCTTGCTACTTCAGACTTCTTTTTTGTTCATTCCCAGGATCAACAGGAAACAACAAAAAAGAGACTGTCCATTTTGAACAGAGCAGTTTGCGAAAATGTCTTTATGTAGCATTCAGGAGAAATTTTGTGACTACCAGCACAAGGCTGTCTACTAAAGTCAACATTTGGAGCTTGCTATCTAAGTATTTTCTCTTAACACTGTTTTTCAAAAACCACCTTTGTTATAAATATTTTATTGAGCAGCTGTACATTTTAAATGTGAAACCTATAACTAAAACTATAAAACTAAACACAGATTGCATTCCTATACTTAGCTCCCACATGGTGCTGAAAACTTCCAGGTTGATTTAGCCTCCCCACCCAATGTATCACACCGTGCTAGGCCTATGTACCTCCTTGAATCTTACTTTGCTGTTTCAGAGTCATCAGATATCTGCATGAGGCATACCTGTTATGAGATTTATACCCCTGGGAAAATGTGTGGCTGCATGAGAGTATTAATCAGAACCTTAAGGCCTCCAGCTTGAGTCCAGAGCAGCTCAGTAGGGTATCAAAATTCTGCCCATCTAGTACTAGTTTGGAGGCTCCTATATAAGATACCTGTGATGGATGTCCACACTACACCGCTTACTTGTCACATGCTTTACACTAACCTCCAGATTCCAAGAGGCTCAAAACTGCATGGGCCACGGAGACTGAATTATCCCTATCACTTCTACAGCACACTCTTCCTTCATATGATGGCTGAAGCATGATGGCAAGTGTAAGAAAAATTATATGTAATCTCTTCTGTAGGACAGTGAGAAAGGTGCTAAAGTGTAGGCCTCGTTGGAGCCGTGGGTTGCTATGGTAGTGGGGTCGTTTCTCTGGCAAGTCATGTATCTAAGCTTCTTTAACAAGCGGCCTAGAGTTGATCGTTAAAAAGTGTGTTATCTCCCCTTTCTCATGCTTTTTCTCCTGACCATCTGGACAAGGAATGTAAGCTAGACTGTCCGTCTTTGTTCTAACTGAAAAGGGAGTATTACCTCCTATCTCCTGCTCACCCTTCTTGGCACCACAGCCTCACAAGAATGTAAGGTCAGCATCTCTAGGCAGAAATTAATGAGTTTGCAGGTACTGCGGCTGCCCAGGATAATGCAAATGATGTCAACAGTAAACAGAGGCGGGGATAATTATATGCATTCTTTAATCATTAATATGTATTTAATAATGTTAATGTAACCATATAAGGGTCTCTAAAACACTGTCAATCATGTAAGCATTATCATAGCATTATCATACTGTACTGGATAAAAGTGTTGTGATGCTGCCCCTCGGGGCTCTCTCTTGCACTCGAGTTGTTGGGGGGGCCTGCTCAGAGGGGCTAGCACTTCTTTGCTGCCCTCTGATGCAGTTCCTTTTGTTATTCATCTGAATAATAAATCCTGAACCACACCTCGTTCTCTGCTAATTTGAGTCTCAACTGGGAACGGGCCTTCATCACTGGGAAGGATCGGTGGTCTCTCTTTCCAGGTTGAGAGCCCTGATTAATTTGTCCCCCACACAAGGCAGAGCGTATGGGAAGGTTCTCCTGCTAATCATAGAAACATAGAATCACAGGGTTGGAAAGGACCTCATGAGGTCATCTAGTCAAACCCCCTGCTAAAAGCAGGACCACTCTCACTAAATCATCCCAACCAGGGTATTGTCTAACCGGACCATAAATATCTCTAAAGATGGAGATTCCACCAGGGCTTTCAGGCCAGTAACCTTCACAAGCACTAAATCTACCCAACTATTTTAAATTGAAGTTCATGGTTTATATGCAAATTAACTAAATAATTGGCATAAACAACCCACATGGCACTGCACATACCTTATCTGCTGCGTCCCTCTATATGACTAAGTAACCCTGTGTCTATCGTAGAACAGAGAATTATAATTGGCTAAACAAAGTCAATTATACTTTGAAAATTTAAAGGCGTACAAAAACAAAACACTCATACCCTTTTAAGTGAACCACTGCATTTGTATGTCTATATTATTATTGTAATCATGGTTCTGAATCACCCTATGCACTTCTTGCTATTTTTTTACACTGTTGCATCTAATCTAAAATTAAGCCCTGATCATTTAAAACCACTTACTAAGCTGGTTTACTTTAAGCATGCTGAATAGTTCCACTATCAACAGAATACTTACCTGAATAAAATTATACACCTGAATAAGCATTTGCAGGATTGAGGTCTTAGATTGGGAGATCTTAAAAGCCAGGATCTGGTTTTCCTATTTTTCTTGTAAATTGCCGAGAATATTAATACATGCTGTAAGCAGTAAGAACTAGGAATTATTTATAAAGCCAGATTGTGCCTGATGGGGGCTCTGACTCAGTAAAGTGCTTACACATGTGACTAACTTTTGAGCTCAATGAGACTGCTCCTTGGTGAAAGTTCAACACATGATTAAACACTTTGTTGAATCAAAGCCATGATGCTCAATATCAGGACCATAGAACAAAGCTATATAAAGTCACTCAGAGGTTTAGGTGGATCCTAAGGTAGGCTGTCTAGTCATAATAACTAGAAAGAGAGATAATTAACACACCATTCCTCCCAGTGCTAAAAGCATACCAGAGATTAACATAATTTTACCACACTGGCAACAGCCAGAAAAATTAAGATGTTACCAGCTCTTTTAAACCTAACTAGAACAAAGTATGCAATGATAAAGAATTTTCAGTGGACTATTGTGCAAAAAAATTTTCATAGGAATTGTGGAGGGAAATATATAAGGACAAATTTAGCGTATAGTACCATCTCAGGCCTGTCTGTCAGCTTTTAAAATTCAGACAGTTGATTTTTGCTTAGAACAAAACGCTTTCTGGAAACAAATCCACTCACCTGGAGATATACATCTGAAAACCATATTTGCATTCAACAATCTACTTGGGACAGCTCAGGAGCGTCACTGCCCTGGAGAAAGACCCGGGCCACCCCCTGGCCATGGGTCCCCTTACCCTCGCTGCCATGATTCTCTGCCAGGGCCCAATCTGGCATCAGGCTCCTGCTGCCACCAGCCTGGCCTCGGATCCCCTGCTAGGGCTGGGGCCAGGGGAGGTGGGTGCTGCTGCAGGCTGGGAGTGGCAGGTGCTGCTGTGAGCGGCAGGACCTGGGACGGGCCAGGAAAGGCAGGTGCTGCCACCAGCAGCCAGCCCCCAGATCTCCAGCCGGGGACGGGGATAGGAGAGGCAGAGACTGTCCCAGACATTCAGGTCACTAGCACTGGGACTCGGGGCATGTGTCCCGTGTTCCAGGTGCCAGCGACGCCCCTGGAACAGCAGTGTTAAATATTCAACTCTGGCTTACAACCTGAACTGCACTTTGTCCTTTGTCAAATGTAACATGTTTTTATTCTGTTAATCTTCTTCAAAACATGCCTGCTGTTTACCTCAGTTGAAACTTCCCCGAAGATGTGTGGGGTTTTTCCCCTTCATCAGTTTGTCAGAAAAATTCTGTGTATGCATGTGTATTTGATACATGTTTTCAACTACCTCCCTTCTTTCTAAACTCCCAAAGGAACACTAATGATGACCACTTCAGATTTCACGAACATAGGATTTCATGCAAAGGTAGGGGGAAGGGGCAACAAATCTGCATGGGTTTAGTATTTGCATGAGTATAAAGAATAGATTAGCATAATCAAACTATGAGTGCAGGGCAATATAGGTAATGGTATTTGGGGTTGATCTGATCACAGATCTGTCAATATCTGTAATTCTACTGAAGGGAAATATGAAATACTGTCTTTGGTGATACGCTACTCTCTGATTATTCCAAATCTGTTTCGGTTAGTTAAAGTGTAAAAGCTACCCTTAGCTAAAAAGAGACTTGTAAAAGAGGCCACTGCTTATTTCAGCTTGGAAAGTTAAGCCAGGGGAGAGGTTTGCATAGCTACTTCTGAAGCCATACTTGAGGCATTCTGCCTTACCCTTTGGCCTTACTGTCAAATGACAGATCTGGCTGGGCTTCTTTTGAGGCCTTTCTTTGTTATTGTAATGGAAACAGCTGTTTGCAGCTACTTGAGTTTTAAGAGCTGAAATCACTAAAGAGGAAACCCTATCTCTGAGCTGAAATCACTGAAGAAGACCAGCAGATGGAGTGACCAGCAGGCAGAGCTGGTGGACAGTGGATGGAGCCAGCAGATGGTGAGAGCGGCCAGCAGCAAGGTGGGCAGCATGAGTGACCAGTGGGTGGAGCTGTCGGACAGTAGGCGGAGCTAGCGGACAGTGAGAGCAGCCAGCAGTGAGCTGGGCAGCACGAGTGCCTGGTGGGCCAAGCTAACGTATGGAGTGAGTGACCAGTGGTTGGCACCGGCAGACAGCTGGCATGAAAGACACTCCCTACATACCCTAGGGTTGGTTGGGAGCCTCGTTAGCACTGATTCTCCAGATCAGTGCTGATTTTGCTAGTGAGTTTACATTTGCTATTATGATACATGGGATCATTTTGGAAGCCTAATTAGCACCGATTCCCCAGATCAGTGTGTGTTTTGCCATTAAGTCTTGTATGTTCTGTTATGCGGTGTGGGTGTTGGGAACCTTGCTTTGTACCAATTTTGTCAAATCAAATCAAATCAAATCATAGGGCTGGAAGGGACCTCATGAGATCATCGAGTCCAACCCCCTGAGAATTGAACCCAGGACCTTCTGCATGTTAAGCAGAGGTGTTAGCCACTACACATTTTGCTAGATTAGTGCTGATTTCTGTTATTTGGCCTTTTTATATTCTGTTTTATTACTATTAAAAGTTCTGTACATTATGCTTAACTCCTGCTTGTGAGTGGGGAAGCCTTACCCCTTTGGCGTGCCCAGGGAATAGTGCATGATTTCCCAGAACTCTGAGTGGGGGCTTGAGCTGGTTGGTGGTGTTGCATTATTTGGAAACCCCTAGATATAGAACCTGGTCCTTGTTCTGCTGGCTCACCCTGGCAGAAGCCTTACACAATCATTGCCCCACAATTTTGTGCAAACCCTAAATTTCAGAAATATGAAATTGTCTGAAATTAAAGGTTTTTTTTTTTCCATAAAATGTCATTAAAATATATCCTTTTCACATAGATCTTATTTTTTGGAATTAACATTTGGTAGGTAAATCACATAGATCTTGTAATAAACAACATGCGTACAACACTCCAGAACCACAAGTTTCTTCCCATAACTAAGAAGCTGAAATACTGAACAGGTTGGTTCAGTACTCCAAATTCATAAATTTCTCATATATGACTCATAAAAACTTCCTGTATCTTCATCTGTTATTAAATAAATTGATTCAGAGAGGAAAAAATGAAAAGAAAAGAGACTAATGGAAAAAAGTATCACCACTAAAACACTAATAGTTATTGGTGGAAATGACTACATAAAGAGAATTCATGGCACAGTGGGTTTGAAACCACAATGACCACACCTAGGTGATTATTATTATTTAATATTCATAAATTGCACCATATATATGGATATCAATGGTTCAAAAGTGAGGGAATTAAGTCAACTCACTTTGGGTTTGTGAAGGTGAACATCAGATAGGCTACTAAAACAAAGGTCATAAAATTTCTTCTAAATGAAATATATGGGGTCCAGCTAAGACATTTACTCATGTCAACAGCATTAGAATTTAGAATAACCTTGATAAATTGGAGAATTGGTCTGAAACCAACCAGAGGAAATTCAATAAAGACAAACACAAACTATTATACTTAGTAAGTGAAAAATCAAGTATGTAGCTACAAAATGAGGAATACTTGGCTAGGCAGTAAAATTGTTGAAAATGATCTAGATATTATAGTAGCTTAGAAACTAAGTTAATAATGTAACGCAGTTGCAAAAAAGGCAAATATCATTGTGGGTGCATTAATAAGAGTGTTCTATATAAGATACAAGAGGTAATTGTTCTTCTCTACTCTTCACTAATGAGATCAGCTGCTGTATTATACCCAGTTTTGGGCACCACACTTTAAGAAAGATGTGGACAAATTGTAGAAAGTCCAGAGGAAAGCAGCAAAACGGGGCACAATAAGAGTTAAGAAAAAAAGAGACTCATGGAAAACTAGATAATCTTAAAGTATGATAAGGGCCGTTACAAAGAGGATAGTGCCCAATTGTTCTTGTGTCCACCAAGGTAGGATAAGCAATTATCCACTTAACTGCAGCATGGAAGATTTAGGTTAGATATTATGAAAAAAGTTCTAACTAAAGAATAGTTAAGCATAGACTAGACTTGGAAGAGTGGTTTTGGAATCTTCATCACTGGAGATTTTTAAGAATAGGTTAGACAAATATCTGAGAAAGATGGTCTAGAAACATGTGATCTTGCTTTAGCATGAGGGACAGACTAGAACTAGATGACCTTTTAAGAATGCTTCCATCCCCTATGTTTCTTTGATTCTATGTCGAGTAGCTCATTACTCCACGTCATTCCACCTTAGTCAATGGGACTATGTAACAGAATAAGGTGATACTCAATGTAAGCACAACAGAATCCAGCATAAAGCCTAAGGAGAAACTAAAATGTGTACCCATAAGGGACTTTACATATTGTAGGTAAACAGCTTCATATAAATAGGAAGTATCAGAGAAAATGCAGCAAAGCCGAGTAATATCATTTTCATTGCTTATCAGGATCAATTTAACACGTTAAACATAACCCAAGAGAGAAAAAAGTTAATGTTAAGCATTTGCTGTCAGCAAGACTGTAATAAGCATCTTCTTGAGAATAACATAAAAATCCTTTTTCAGAACACCACCCTCAAGACACCCGATTTAATGGATTACTCTATTAAGCCAGATGCTAAACATCTATCTTTCAGCCTATAATTTCTCTTTCTCACAATATGCACACATTATTTGTGTTGTACAGAGGCATTTTTACACTTGTAACAGCTCTCCCTGAAATACCTTGAAGTCCTCTTCTTGTGAAATTCACTGTAACTCTTAGACTAAAACATGTCCAAAGAGCTTACAGCTCATACAACTCTGCTGGGGTTCCTCATTCCTTGTTAAAACTGGAGCGGAACTGCATTTCTCCTTTAGGCAACGCCTTAAAAAACTGTAGGCCACAGGTTGCTGAATTATTTATCGGAAGTTACTATGCAAACAAAGATTAAATAATTCTCTTTGAGTTTCTTGTTGTAAACACAGCAGCTACAGGCATATTTCCTGTGTGATATCTACATTTTCCCCATCCTTCCTGGCAAACAAATTGTGTTTTGCTGGAGACATAGAGCCTGATTTTCCCTTTACTCATAAGAGTGTAAATAAGGAATAACTCCACAGAAATTCATGGACAGACATCTCTGTAAAACTAGGGTCAGTGAGTGGAGGATAAAGCTTGCTATTCATATTCTAAATAAATTTGATTAGTGAGGATTGGCCAAAAATAGCAGACATTTTATTTCCTTCAAAAAGTCATTAGATACTGTTTTTTAAATAGCTAATAGGTTTGCCAAGGCTGAAAATTAAAATTCTAAAAATTTCATCATGATTCTATCTTCATTATTTAAAAAAAAAAAAAAGGCAGCAAACTATGCCATCAAATGTAGCCAAAACAGGAAAAAAAAAACCCTTATATTTTCATAAAGATAGGAATCCTTTACTGATGTATATTTTTAATCTATATAATTAAATGGACATTGCTCAGGCTTTATCTCAATTTTAAAAAGAAATCTGACTGCAGAAAATGTGCATTTGCATTGTAATCAAACAAAGGAAGCAGGAAAAAAGTAGTACCTGAATAGGTTGCTGAGCACCGAACAATACCTGGCACAAAAGAGATAAAACCATTCATTGCTGATGTCTAAACTAAGTATTATTCTACTTTTACCATACTTGTAAAGCTCAATGGAAAACTGGAATCACAATATGCTGATGTGAGCTCTCTGAGAGGACAGAGATTGCTTTTTGGATTCCTCCAGCTTAGACTTATTTGGACACCTACTCAATTTTGCAGCTTCTTAGCATGACAAAGCAAAATTGCCCTCCATGATGGAACAGTTTAAATATCTTACTGCTGTGCAAGAGCAGATGGAAGCAAATACTGTTTTCTGTAGAACATACTGGACATAGGGACTACAAAAATTATCCACATATTTAGTACTCTGGCAATGTACTAAGACATCTGGATAATAAGGTAATATATATTAAATTGGGCTATTAGAAATTGATCACTGAATTCTATGGGAGCTTTGTCAATGGACACAGGGTCAAGCCTTAATTAATATGACAAACAAGGGCTATGTCTACACTAACCAAATAGTCCGGGCTAAGCAACCTTAATCTGGATGAATTTGGCACATGTCTACACTACCCAAAGCTTAGTCTGAACTAATAAATTCAAATGGTAGGTTCAGACTAATGGCAGTTCAAACTAACCCATTAGTTTGAACTAACCATGCTGACTACTACTTTGAACTAAAAAGTTAGGTTGAACTAGTCAGCATGGCTAGTTTGAACTGAAAAGCTGCCGTTAGTCTGAACTAGCCCTTTGGACTAACCTCAGGCTTTTTTAGTCTGTTTTAAAAGGGATAGCCGTGTTAGTCTAGTCCTGTGAAAAAACAACAAGGAGTCGTCTGGCACTTTAAGACTAACAGATTTATTTTTTGCATGAGCTTTCGTGGGAGAAGATCCCACTTCCTCAGATGTACCTGGCACATCAAGACTTCAAAGAGAGACAGCTGAACTCAAATTAACATGCAAGCTAAATTCTGTGAAAGCAGGACTGAATCGAGACTATGGATTCTTTTCCCATTACAAAGGGTAATTTGACTTCAGGCTTCCCATGGTTTGAGCCTGTAAATTGCTCTGATTTGCTGTTACTTTATGACCTGATCCTATGTTTTACACCCCCTTGCATTTAGTTTCATTCCTTTCTGTAAGTTCACCCATCTTCAAAGCATCTGAGGAAGTGGGATCTTCCCCCACGAAAGCTCATGCAAAAAATAAATCTGTTAGTCTTATAGTGCCACACAACTCCTTGTTGTTTTTTTAGTCTGGACTACCAAGTCTGAACTATAAAAGCAGATGTAGACATAGCCAAGGAGTTCTGTGGCACTTTTAAAGAATAAAAAAATGTATTTTTCGCATAAGCTTTCGTGGGAGAAAATCCCACTTGATCTCTGGCTGAGTGGGATTTTCTCCCACAAAAGCTCATGTGATAAATAAATAAGTCAGTCTTTAAAAGTGCCACAGGACTCCTTGTTTGTTTTGCTGAACTAGATTAACATGGCTACCCCCTTGGAACTTAAATAATCTGAGATACTAACACTGACGCTGGGCACCAGAGAAAGATGGATGAAGCAGAATGCACTCTTGTGGTACAAAGCCCAAACTTTTAAAAATATATACAAGTTTCAACAGCTCCAACATGATTCAGAAATTGTTGTTAAGAGAAGTACTTCAAAATTTCAAAGGGGAAAGCTAAACACCTGAGTTAGTACTTGAAGAAAAAACTGAACAATCGCTTGGTTTACTACATCTAAAAACCCAAACACTTTTGGCAGAAACCGTTATTCATGTAGAAGTTTCTCTCAGGTAAGAGCTACAGGATTTTGCGTTTTAAGCTGCAACAGAGGGTAAACAGTCAAAGATTTTTAAAAAGCACGTCCAGTCTCTGCCCTCTGAGACATATGTTCAATTTCTATCGATGTCAAGGAGCTAAATTCAGCCCTGGAGTAACCAGAGCAATTCCATTAACTTCAGAGAATTACGACCAAGTAACATTTGGGCCAGGGTAACAGTGTATACGTAACTTACAAATTAAATTTACTTTCTTTTTGCTGTAGCTTTAAAAGAAACTTCAGAGGCAACATTTTCTCTCTGACAGTGAGAATTTCTAGAATTCTTTGTCTTTACCCACTGCTGTCTGAGCTAAGCATTTCTAAGGAGCAGGCTACAAATCAAAATACAATCACAGAATGAAATAATGTTCATGCAAATTATTTTCTTTAGTTCAGCCCGTAAAGCTTGCTTATTCCAGTACTTTCCCCACCTCACCCTTTTTTTAACTCTTATAATAATCAGTTTCGACTAAGAAGCTACCTAAGAAAATTAACACTGTTGTTAACTTTTTCTCTCTTCCACTGCCCTCTCATCCAAAAAGGAAAAAAGAAAACAAAAACAAAAAACATGGTACATTTTTAGGTACTGGACAAATTATGACAATGTGGTTGGGTACCAAATATGTAGAATCTGTGACCTCATCTGTGTAGTTGACATTCCTAATGAGTAAAGAGTGAAACACATTTTTAAAGTGCGAATAAATAAGAGAGCTTCTTAAGGGAAAAAAATAGAGGGGTTCCTTTTCCTAGAATAGAAACAAATGCTGACAAGACAAAGAGATGCTTTCATGGCTTCTGATACGCTATTATTATGCCTTTTCAACAAGTATCAATGCTCTGCTTTGCCTTTCACTGGTAAACAGTGGAACCTTTGCTGAACTGATAGTCAGAACCAGTCAACAGAAACTGCCTCGGGTCACATGATCTCCAAGCACGGCTGTTGCCATAGATACTGCACTATGATAAATTAGCCTGTCTCTGCTAAGCATTCTGTTTGCCTAGACGTCTTAGAAGGTGCACTTATTTTTTTTTTTAATTTAAGATCTGTTTTCCCATTTCAAGCTATTACCTGATTGAACTCCTTTGGTGGGCTTTCTGACATTCAACATCTTGCAGCACAAAGTCAGCAGCATATTATTCCTGACTTTTGGGATGGGATAAATACTCTCAGCTATTTAATTAAGAATTGCCAACGTGTCTGGAGGGCTGTTTTATATTTAACGGATTTTTGTGCATTCCAATGAGGCTAGGTTCCTCATTTTAGAAGCTATTCCAGCAGAGGTTAATATGGATTTATTTCAGGTCTAGTTACTTTCATATTGGTTGATAATTGAGATAAACTGCTAGACTTAACAACCTAGAGGAAAAAAAATGTTGGCAGTAAAAGCAGTGGAGCTTGTAATGGCCTAACCAGTTATTTCTTGTAAATTAATACATGTTGTTATGCTTTTTTACAGATAACTTTCATACCATTGTTGGAATTTGCTTGACTTTCATCTTTTGTTTTCAGAGATGTAACAAACTGTGGAAATGTAGGAATTCCCCATTTTCGGATGATATGCTTAGGTAATAAGGTGCAATAGGGCATGTAGCTATTATTGTGCACTAAACCATACACACAATGGATTCTCCCTCTGTGATTTTTAATTGCGATATATTTAGTTACTACATAGGGCTATGATTTCCAACATAAAAGAAACCCTGGCTGAATTTAATTTATTCCTCCCATAGTGTAATTTGTATTGTACATGACAACACTCATTAGGGACCTGATCCTGCAATGTGCTGAATGCCCTCTACTCTCATTGACTTCTGTCAGATTCTGGGTCGTGCAGCACTTTCCACAGCCAGGGCCAGAAAGTCAAGCATCAAGGGATCCACCTGGAGATTGCCAAGGATTTAACATTGTGTTAAGTAAAGGGGTAGGAAAGCAAACAATATATTTATAGTCACACAGGAATAAAACAAAAATAAATTCTCCCTAGCTTCCCAACTGTGAAAGGCATATAAAGACGTTAATCAGAAAAAGTAAACCAACCCTGGCATCCCAACCAGATTTCTTTTTATTTGGAGTTCTACAATATAAATGAATCCAGTCTTTGGTCATGATGGCAATTAGCAGAAAGAGGAAAGTTTTACTATTCTTATCCTTTTGCCAGTACAGAAATGCTACAAGCCACCCTCATCAAGAAGTCCCCTAATATGTAACAGAAAATTATTCCCCAGATACAGCATGGTAAATTTTCTATTGAGTTCAGTAGTTTTCAAAGTAAATTCTATAGAGTCCTACTAAATATTGCTTCTAGAGCTCTTATATAAGGGTGTGCAGATTTTTACTTTGTGTTAAAAAGAAATCTGAAAAGATCTTGCTTAGCCTTTCCATGGCTCAAGACCTCCCATGAATGTGAACAGGAACTAGGACGCGAGTATCAACGAGGGAATAGAGCTAAATGTGAAGAGTCTCTCTTGATGAGGTATTAATAAAAATTGTATATTGACATTTATGCAATGGTGGCTAAAAATAGTATTCTATCCATTGAGACATTTCAAGGAACTCATCCTGCCATGTGTCTTTACGTAGGTAAGGATAAATGGATACTACTCATGCCTCAAATTCAGCCCTGTGCATCAGGCCACCAAAAAGCCTGTGCATCCCATATCCAACTTGAAAGGCTCGAGTGCACAGACATCTGCATCAGAATTAATTTCACCATGTATTTGTAAGAATTACAAAACAGGGTTCCTAACCTGCCCATCACAATGGTCTTTAGATGCCACAAGCATTCAAGGACATAGTATGAGAGACTGGTAAATAAAACAAAGAAAAAGTCACATAGCATTTAGGAGTTAAAAGGTCCCAATATAATATATTGAATTTATTAAAAATGTTTAACAGAAGACCAGCTTATTTAAATAAGCTGTTGTTATAACACTTTCTGATTGAAATTATATGCCTAAGTATTTTTATATTACACTAACCAGGCACAAAGTGTGAATGCAGTTAGATTCTTACTGCTTCTGTGATCTAGAAACATTTTGATTTTCAGGTTGTGTTCACAAACTTTTCACAAAAGTTCACATGACAAGAGTGGCCTATGGATCCTGTAATAGCCTTCTACTTTGATTCACCTGGTGTTGTCTTTGAAATTATATTAACGTAAAAGCAACATTCAGTCTGACACAACCTGGCTACAAATCCATGGCATAATGTTCAAAATAAAAAACCACAACAAAGTTCATGACACAGCAACTGCACACTTGTTAGAAAATCAGCTCAGACCCTATGAAGGACACTGTACAGCTTCTTTTGGTTCTGATGTTAATTAAGACTCCATGTATGAGTGTATACAGGTATGACTGTATCTGCCCTGTGCTGATTGGCTGTTTCCACCAACCCTTTCCCTCACTCTTTATTTTAGCTTCATTACATAGCTGCCTCTCTCACTCTCTTCTTTCTAGCCCTGACCCTTCCACTTCTCGTTCCTTCCCTCTGTTTTTCTTTCATTCAGCTGATCCCCATCTAATTCCTCCTCCCCTGAAAAAAATACATACTAATGATATTTGCTACTATTGCGTTCTTCACTCTGCTTATGTCTTCACTCACTGTGTGAACTTAAAATATTTTGACTGTCAGTGCCTTAGGGTAAGAAGTGTCTGCTGTTCTGTGGTTGGATGTTAGCAGTGTCATAATAAATTTGAGTGGTAGGTACGTGAGCTCTCTCAAACAATTATTTTGTCATCAACGTTCACAGATTCCAAGTCCAGAAAGGAACATTATGATGGTCTAGTCTGTATAACATAGGCCATAGAACTTTCCCAAAATATTTCCTAAAGCATATCTTTTAGAAAAACATGCAATCTTTGATTTAAGAACTGTCAATGATCGAGAATTTGCCACAGCCCTTGGTAAATTGTCCCAATGGTGAATTACCCCCACTGTTAACAATTTAGAACTTATTTCCAGTTTGACTATGTCTCCTTCAGTTTCCAGCCATAACTTTCTCTGCTAGACTGAAGAACCCATTATTAAATGTGTTTCCCATGTTGATACTTAGAGACTTGATCAAGTCACCCCTTAACCTTCTCTTTGCGAAGCTAAATACATTGAGATCTTTGAGTTTCTCAACATAAGGAAGGTTTCATAATCCTTTAATCATTCTTGTGGCCCTTTTCCAACTATCTCCAATTTATCAACGTTCTTTCTGAACTGTGGGCATCAAAAACTAGGCACAGTATTCCAGCAGCAGCCACATAACTTCTACATGAGATTCTCATTTCTGCCTCCAAGGATCACAGACTTTTGGGGCACAGAAGCAGCTCATGTTCTGCTGATTAGCCACCATGAACCCCACTTTTTTCAGGAGTTATTGCTTCCTGGGATAAAGTTTCCCACCCTATATGTATGGCCTCCTTTCTTTTTGCAGATGTATATATTTACATGTAGCCATGTTAAAATGCATAACATTTGCTTTCAGTCAGCTTACCAAGTGATCCAAATCACTCTGATTAAGTGACACATCCTCTTCTTTGTTTACTAATCCCTCAATTTTTACATCATCTGCAAATTTGTAAGTAATAATTTTACGTTTTCTTCCAGATTCTTAATAAAATATCAAAACATAGAGCTAAGACCTGATCCCAGTGGGAACATTAGAAACACAGCCAGTCGAGGATGATTTTCTGTTTACAATTACATTTTGAAATTTAACAACCAACTTTTAATCCATTTAATACATGATGTCAATTTCACATTGTTTTAGCTTTTCTTAAATCAGCATGTCATCCAATAACAAATCAAATGCCTTGTAGAAGTCTAGCATTACCTTTATCAACCAATTTTGTAATCTCATAAAAATATCAAATTAATTTGACAGAATCTATTTTGTGTAAACCCCCACCCAGCTCCCATTGATTGGTGTGAGTTATAATATCCTCCTTTAACTGTTTATTAATCAAGTCCTGCATCAGCCATTCTCTTACATTACCAAGGGTAGATGTCAGAGTGCTGGTTCTTTCAATTAATTGGATCTTCCCATTTACCTTTTTAAAATATTGGCACATTAGTTTCCTTCCAGTTTTCTGGAAGTTCCTCAGTGCTCCAAGACTTACTGAAAATCAACAGAGTGTTCCAGCAACTTCCTCAGCCAGTTTTAAAATTCTCGGATGCAAGTTATCAGGACCTATTGTTTTAAAAAAAGTCCAACTTTGTTGGCTACTGAGAGCCCAGTGGAATGAAAAGACTGCTATAACATCATATGACTATACCATCTGTCTCACCAAAGTTGAAGTCACTACCAAATTTGATTTCTAGGATGAAACGATTAAACTAACTTGCTTTGGGGGGAAAAAAAGTTCTCAGATATCCTCCAATGTGTATTTGAGTTTTGTACATCACAAGAGACTATCTGCAAGGTTGTGTTACTTTGCAGTGAACTCTGACCAAAAAGATTATCACAAGTTCAACTTGTGCCCTGAGCATGCATGCACCGTTTGTTTTTTAACCAGTTATCACAGTGAAAGCTCAAAGAACGAGTTCAAATGAAATTTGTTAAAAAAACTATCCCTTGCCTTACTTGGATCAAATATACAACAGTAAAATGTGCATACACATCAGGTAACTGGAATAAATAGCTTTAACCCAGTCATAGAAACTAGGATGCTTAAACAGAAGACTACTATATAATTCTAGACTCTCAGTACAAATTATATTCACCATCACCCATACTATTTACAAAATATTTATGTATGTATATATACACTGTGGAGAAAAGGAATCTTTCCTGCTTAATTGCCTGTAAAATATCACACACATCTATCACAGTATATAAATAATAAATACGCAATGTAGGCAGGCTGAGCAAAAGCTGAAAGCAGACATATAGGCAGACAAGGGAAGGATTGGGCTGCTGCATCTGTGGGTGAACTAGTCTCATGGCACAGGAGTTGCGTTCTTTACTGTGAAAGCTAAGATGTTTGTGGAACCAGCCACCAGCTGCAAAGGCTATTCTGGGCTGGATAGAATCCCACAAGAGCAAGACACTAGAAAAATTACTCCGCACATTTTTTTTCTTTTGCCAGAAAAATCTGTTGCTTTTGCACAAACATCACTCAATAATCAGGCTTAAACTTCATATAACTGAGAAGCTGTTAAGTAAAAATTCCAGCCAGGTGATTCTGCAATACCTAACATGGGGCAGGGGGACTCACCAAAAAACCAAAGAGACCATGTGCTGTTTCTGGAACCAAACTAGTGACTAAATCACTCAACTTTATTTTCAAATGAAGGCTTTGTCTACACTGGTGCTTTTAGCCACTTTTGTAGGTATTGTGATGTAGGTGCAAATCTCAAGTCTAGGCATTGTATGGCAATGTAAACTGACACAAACTATGCATTCATCCCATTTTGTAACACGGTTTAAAGTGTCTACACCAGGAACCACAGATAAAAAAGCACTGTAGACAAGCCCTAAGAAAGATCTCTTAGGAGACTTTTCTGTTTCGAATCAGATGTTCCAAATTTCAAAACAGTACCTATAAATTACTGCAGACTTACAATTCTTCAATCAAGGATTGTTTTACAGTAACTCCTGTAGATCAATTGTTCTTTGAGTAAGGTATGACTCAGTCCAAGTATGGATGGTAGAATCAAGCCCATGAAGTCTTAAGGCTGACTTAAGTTAAAATTTCATATGCTTGACAAGCTTAATTTTAATGGACATTTAAATGGCTTCATCTTAAAGGATTAGGAAACCCAATTATCATCAGACAGGTGGATAGTGCTGAATTGTTTCAGGCCTGAAATCTTCCACTCAGGAACAATGTCTATAATTTAAGAGCCATGATTGAAAACAGCACCTGAAGTTGTCAAAGTAAGGTGAAAGAAGCTCTTTTAAGTTTTGGGCTTTTGATGTTCTTTGCATTTTATAGAGGCTGCATGCAGCACATTAAGGTGCTGAACAAGAGGCTTTTTAAAAATATAACTCTGATTGCTGGATTCAGTCACATGTATGCAAGAATCCCATACCATTCTTCTTAAATCAGTTCAAAATTAAGTGGTATTTATGCCATGGACACAAATCTATTGCCAAAGTCCCTGAAGTTTATACAGGTCAATAAACATTATGTCTCTAGTGTAAAATATTCATCGTATGTCTTCACTCATTTACACCTTTTTCATTCACTGCTGGGTATTAATGTGCTATTATGATTACTCTATTCATGTCATAGGTAACAATGAGATAAAAAGCTGAACTCATCTCTCTGTCTTACGAAGAGCACAGCGAGAGCGACATACATATTATATATAGTCCAAATATTCCAGGAAGCCAGAGGAATCATTTGGGATGGCCCAAAGAAGCATACAATAGAAAGAATGTAAAGGAACACTGTCAACTTTTGTATATGTATAAATCCATAATTAGCGCTCTTGGCTCACAATTATTTTTTCTAAATCCCCCCCCCCTTTTTTTTTTTTGGACAGTCATCCTCTCAGTTTCATGTTGATTCAAAGACCAGCCTACAGCAAAAGCAGTGGTGGGGAAGCCATAGAAGTTAAGCCACTCTAAGATTCGGTGTGGGAGAGGTTCCCTGGAAAGTCCTGAGTGTGGAGACAGACTTCCAAAAAAAATCCTAGTCTGTATACTGTCCTTGGTATTAAATCCTTGGTAGTAGGATTTTTTTTTGGAAGTCTCTCACCAGACTCAGGATATCCAGGGGGCCCTCTCCCACACAGGGAGTTTCCTCAGAAATATCCTGTGCATCATCCAATCCGTATAAGGTTTAATACCAAGGACAGTAGAGAGAAAGGAACCATCACCTGACAAGTTGTGTAGACAGGGGAAATTCCCATAAGGCCTTTTATTCTTTGTAAGGCTTAATTGATAACTGGTACAGCATTATGTTATCTTACGCTGGCTTTCTGGACCATGTAATTGAAATCTTGTTTTATTTTATTTTTTTTTCTTAATCTTGTGAGTGAAAGTAGCTGTCTGGGCTCCAGTGGTGACTGCTGGAAGCCAGTTACACAGCTCCTTAATTCTCAAGACCTTGGCAGAAGTTAGGGAAGAAGACCACCTGCTCTATCTTCTACCAGGGGCATAAGAGCTACAATGCAATTTATGCCCATGGAAATGAGATGACACAGAGCTCTGCCCCACTAAATTATGCCACGTTGCTGCAAGAATGTCCCTGATATGAACTCTCTCTCTCCTCCTATGCTGGGGTTGGAGGGGTAGCAGACACAGAATTTAGGGAATTCCATTTGCTAATTCTAGTTGTTTTAAGGCCACTTGATGACACTAAAGCAGGGCAAACTAAGCTAAGCACACTGGAAACTCTGGCCCACAATAACTTTGGCCTACATGTGAGACTTCGGGAAACTAACACAGTCAGTGGGTCTATTTGCAGACCAGATAACTATGTGACTAATGCTGGCCGAATCTAGCCTATTGTAAATAAGTAGTCATGGAGGCTTACATATTATCTCTATATATGATCAGCAGTTGTATATTAGGAGACAAACTAATTGGGGACTGCGTCAAAAGCACAGCTCAATCACTATCCTCCTGGGCTACTTTGAGCTAGTTACATTTTGAAAGCTTCAAAGCGCCTGATATTCTCCCACGAAAGCTCATGCGATAAATAAATCTGTTAGTCTTTAAGTGCCACAAGACTCCTTGCTTTTTTTGCTCTACTAGAGTAACACGGCTGCCCCTTTGGAACTTGATTAAAACATGAGTGCACATACCATTTGTGGATGAGTCATCCCTGAGCAAAATGTCTGCCCAAAACCTACTTAAGCCCTTAGAACAGTAACTCGTGCAACAGATGTAGTAAATTGGGTTTTAACCTCTTTATGCTTCACTTTAGCCATGCAATCAGAAAATAACACCATCACATGATGCCACAAGATGATGGTTGTTTGCTAATTAAGGAAACTTGCTGTGATTCTTGGATGAAAAATGGTCAATAAACACAGACTAACATGGCTGCCCCTTTGTATCTTCACACAGTATCATGTCATCTTGTTACCAATGATGGCTAGAAAGCCTGAAAGAGAAGTTTCACTGAAAAACCATAAAGAGTTCTCCCCAAGCTAAAAATGAAGGTAATTCACTTATCACAAAGAAACCACAGCATCCCATTAGCACTAGTTTCTTGCTGCCTCTTTTCTTTGTTCTGCTTCTACCTCTAGAATTTTTTTCCAAAGCAGGGGAAAAATCCCAAAGCAAAAACGTCCAAAATCAAGCAGCTCTAATTTGCTTCCCAAACAATGGGCATGCACATGTACATATGCACAGAGTACAAACTTAACAAAAAAGCAACTCATTATATTTAGAAATATTTGAATCAAACAGCCTTCTAAGCTGTTACAAATGGCTGCTATATGTGCTACTTCTGGAGCACCCTACTTCTCAGGTCTCTATTGGATGCTTTTTTTTTTTTTTTTAATTAAATCATTTGTCAGTTCCTATAGTGGTAGCCTCAGACTCAAGAGAAGCTCCCACTTTAAGATACACAGCATCATGCTAAAATCGACTGTATTTAAAATAAAAATTAAAACAGCAAATTGTACCTTTTATTGTTTGGCACTTAAAAAACAGATCTCTAAAGGAATTAGTTGGAAACAGCTAGTTGCAACTTCATATACATATCATTGGGCTTTATAATACAAAGCAACACTCTCTAGAGACCCATGAACTGACCCCTAAAGCTTCTTTTCTGCTCTCTATCAACATCTCCTACCAAGAGGCTAGATACACCTGGCTGGAGACTGCAGATATGCAGAAAGCAAAGTCAGAAAGATAACATGGCTGCTATGAAAGGTTGACATCCCTGTCACCAGTATGACATCTGTTGCTCCCAGTAACAATCTTTTTATACTTCAGGCAGGCAGACCACTTGCTGATATACAGCCTATAAATTATACACTCTTATTACTGCTATATTCTTGGAAAGAGAGGGATATCTTTTAATTCTTTATTCCATTAACTGCGAACAGTTGTGGCTTTAGATGAATAACGACATTCTGTCACATAAACAAAATTATCTGATATCAACATAAATGTGTAATTTGAGCTTCAGAAGGTGTTATACCTGATTCATTTTAATCACAACACTAATTTAAATAAAAACATGTTTGGAAAGTATAGATCTCAATGTGTACACACACTCCCCCCCCTTAAGTTTAGTCCTTTGCATTCCTGTCTTGGAGTTAAAAAGACATCTCACCATTAATCTTTGTAAAATATAAAACTCTACTATTACTGTAAAAACAGCAGCAATATTTAGCTAGCATTTCATTATAGGCCAGTCAAGAATGCAGCCACATTGGGCTAGGCACTCGATAAACCACCAGCATAGCCGATGGCCCTTCACTGAAGAACTCACAATCTCATAAGTCAAGATAGGGTGAGGAAAGAGGTATAACACACAAGCAAGGAACAAAAAATCCTCAGTCATGATACAAAAGCATTCTCTTTGATACTAGAGAGGTAAAGTGATATGCTCAAGACCACGAAGTAAGTTAGAGTTACAATTAGGACTAGAAAGCAGGTGACTTTCTGTCCAGAGCTCTACACCCTGGACTGTACTCCCTGTTAGGTGTAGTAATCAATTCACCACTGTGTAATCATGTAGGCTTTGCAAAAGATACCCCTCTTTTTAAGGCTCATTAAAGGAATGCATGCTTTTTTCCCTTTCTTCTTTCAACACAGGTAAAACCAGCATGATTTTACATTTGTACGGGAAATCAGAAAGGTGTCATGTAAACTCTATGGAGCAGATTTTTTAAAGGCCCCATTACGCAGACCTAGTGTTCTGGGAGCCAGCACAACACTTGGGACAGCAAAGCTCAATTCCCTGTTGTGCCTCAGGCTTCCAGTGTGAAGTCTCAGTCTACCTCTCCCTCAGCACCCAGCTGTTAACTAGAGATAACAGCAATTCCCTGACTCATAAAGTTGCTGTGAGGGCATACATGTGAAAAAGACTGTGAGATGCTCAGATAGTATATCAATGTAAGCCGCACATTCATCTTAGATCAGGCCTCTACAAATAATATGTTTCAGCTTGCCATGGCATCCAGTTTTAGCAGCCTATCACCTAGCTCCATGGCAGAAATGTAATGGAAGAGTGCCCTCTGGTGACCAAAAGTAAAAATTACTGGCACCTAGCTGTGAGCCAATTTAATCAACCCCTGTCTTAGATAGCTAGCTCCCACTGTTCTCAATAGGAGCTGCTAATGACAAACTTCCAAAGTCCTGGCCCCAGTTGTGAGCATCTGCTTGCCCATTACTCAAAATAACATTTCGGGAAGACTAGACTCCCAAGGCTATGGTAAAATCTTGCTTAACATTTATATACATTTTCAGAAAGAACACTTTCAGCAGTGGTCCTTCTAGGAAAGATACGCAACAGGACAAATCCAAGAGATTGGAGGCATCACCCTAAACTACCTGAAGAGTATTGGGAAATGATTCAACTCATCTTTATGAACCATGACAAATTTTCTAGACAAAGCCCAGACATAGACATTGGTTAGTGTGCAGGGTACACCAGAGCCCTGAGTCAGAAAAGCCTTTCCTGAGCATGTTTAATGTTAATTTAAGAGTAATTCAAGACAGTATCATCATTACTGTTAATACTATTCACTTCCTGAATTCTCTTATTCACATGCCACATAAGTGAGGACTACACAAGAAAACTGAACATAT